>CM031605.1:56922827-56967163 GCA_018398815.1 Conus ventricosus
CATTGGCTGTTCACAATTGTATCTCAGAATCATGTGGGTTTTTTTGTTTCTTATGATGTTTTCAGTTCAGACCTTGCAGCAGTGTCCTTTGCATGCAGCAAAACTTCTGTTTTTTTGAGGGGTTTCAAATAGTATGTGACAAGAACAAAAAGGAGTAGATACTACTGACTTTGCCTTTCTGATTCAGAAAATGTGATATGAGAATTGTTTAAAAACATATTAGCTTGCGGGAAAAACCCCCTTTTTTCGTAAAATTAACTTTTTGGGTTGGAAAGGGCAAGCTTCCGGGGATGAATTTGGGGGTTTTTGTTTCAATAGGCTGCCATGTAATCTTTGTGAAACCCATTAATTTTTTGATCTTTAAAGATTGTGCTTTTTTTTTTAAGTGTCAAAAAAAGGGTGAGTGAGGTGTCTTATGGGGCGAGGCTTCACTCGGGATCAGTTCATGAATCAGTGCTTGGAAAACCCAAGGATTGGGAAAGGGCAGACAAAACCCGGGTGCACTAGGGCCCCAATTAGCTCAACTTTGTGACGCCCTTTTCCCCCGGGCCACCAATGCCGAAAGGGAGTGGGGGACATTGTCTCAAACACACACTTTGGGTGGAAAGGTCGATAGTTTTCCATGCCTGGTGGCTGTAGGGGGGACCCTTTGCCATTATAGGTTTGAGATTTTTTCATAAATGTATTACAAACTCCCCGGCTTTCCCCAAAACCTGGGGTTTAGCTCAACTCGATTATATTTAAATTTTTCTCTGTTTTCCTTTCCATTTTTCCCTGTTTTGGGGGGATATGCATGCCCCTAAACCGACCAAAAATTTTCTTAAAAACTATGGGGTTCACATGTTCTTTTTGTTTCTTCACTTAACTCACGTTTGACTTTTTTGTCTTTTGCACTTTAAAGGGCCCAAAGATTAATTCATGTTAAAAATTCTTCTGTTCCCCTTGACAATTTTCGGGACTCTGTTTCTTTTATTTCTGTGTCTGAGATTTCATTTTTTTATTTTTGCTACTGGGGGCGAGTTTCTTAGTGTGCATTTGGCGAGTGCCTTTGGGGAGAGAGGAAAGCAGGGAAAAAAGGGGGGGGAAAGAAAATTTTTAAAAAATGGGGGGGAAAGGGAATGGGGAAAAATTTTGGTGGATTTTTTAATTATTCAATTAATAAACATTTTAAAAAATTAATTATTTTTTGCGTTTTTTGCCTTTGTAAAAAGCTGCAAGTGTACGAGAGGGGGGGAAGGGGATGCGGAGGGGGGAGGAAAAGCATATAATTTTCATTAACACAATCATTAAAAGCTGCTTATTTGGAAGGTATGGGGAAATTGATTGTAAATTTCATTATGAAAGGGCCTGTGTCCTGTTATCGGGGACTTATGTGCAAATAAAACCTTTACAAAAATTTCTTTTCACACAAGCTGTGCTACAATATTATTTTTTAAATTCTCTTGATTTTAATTGTGAACTGCCTTGACAGCCCCCAAACAGTCTGAGACCTTTTCAGCTCTCTGCCCCAAAGACATACTCAGGGAGAGGTGTGGTGAGCTGTTGTTAGAGTTGTCCCTTTTTGTGTCAGTCCTTTGTCTGTTTGGGGGTACTGACAGTGAGTGGGCTAAAGAGTATAAAGCGCCGTCCCAAGGCAGAAGGTTAAAACTTTGTATTGCACCTGACAAAACACTCGCCGACTCACTGTTGTTTGTTAAAATTTGGAATTTGTGAACCACTTTTGTAGGATTACTGGTGTGTACAAGGGCTAATCAAAATTTTTATCTCTGCATATTTTGGGGGGTTTGTCTTCATCGTGACAAGCTCCTAGCAAACACAGCTCCCAAAACCCCCAAGTCGGGTGTGGCGCCCATGTGCGGGGTATCAAAAACTCAACACGTAAGTTCTCATCCCCGCGAGCATTTGTGCCAAGTGTTAAAATGCTTGGGGCTGTTCGGATGATCCCGGGAGCTTTTAGCCAGGTCGACAACAACAACAAAAACAACTGTGTTGGTTGTGTGTGTGTGTTTGGGGTTTGTGTGGGGTGTGTGTGCTTTTTTTTTTCCCCTTTTACGCTTTTTGCAAACTGGTTTTCTTTTTTATTTAAATATTTTTGGGTAAAGAATGGTGAACCGGGGGAATTTGCTGGCTTGTTGACTGAAAAAATTTTTGAAAGTGATTTTCTTTTATGATTTGGATTTGTCTTTTTGGGTTTTTTTAAATCATTTGTATTAACTTCAACCAGAAAATTTGATGGTAAACCCAGTTTTGTTATCAGTCAAAAAGAAAAAGGTTTAAAAAAAACCCAAAAACAAGCTTTTTTAACATTTTGAAGCAGGAAACACAGACCCCAAAGATATATGAAAAACACAAAAAATAAAAGAGCATAGTATGTGACATCTTTTTCCTGAAAGGGAAATGGATTTTTTATTTATCTCCCCCCCTTTTAAAAGTTTTTTTCCCCTTTATTTTGCTTCTAATTTTGCTTGTGGACGGTGTTTATTTTTCTGTTTTAATTGATATAATTAAAGGCCCCCAGTTTTGGGGGGAATTTTTCAGTTATTTTTCTTCATGAAAAATAAAGTTATCAGTTGTTTTTGGCTTTTCTTCCTTTTTTGCTCTTTTTAAGTGAAAAAACATTAAATTTTTGCTTGTTTGTTTTCACAGCGGCTGGGCGCCTATTTTTCCCAAAACAGCAAAAGCCCCATTGTATCTTTTTATTTGGGGGAGGGGGGGGGCTCAGGGGAAGCCCACGCTGCTCTGAACTTCGTTTCGGCTGGACGCCCCATCATCTTCTTCTGGTGGGTGTAGAAGTGTCAGCACATGGGCATCTGTTTGTTGTTTAGTTCACTTCTCTTTTTTCTGCCCATTGGGGGGGGGGGGGGGGGGGGGGGTTTTTAATCAGTTATAGTATACATAATATCCTAAATAAACAGGTTTTGGGCGACACTTAAAACACAGTGTAAGGATTGCAATAATATCTGTCCTTGTCTTGGGAACTTGCCTCGGCGGGATAGAAATGCTCTCCCCACCCTTTTGGGGGACCATTTCTTCACTGTGTGGGAGAAAGGGTGACGACATCAACTAGGGCAGTCTGATTCCCTTCCCTCCCCCCTTTGTTTTTCCCACCCCTCCCCCCTCCCCCTACAGAAGTGACTCCACCCACTGTCTGGTAATAAAAGTTTCGCAGGTGTGTTTTGTTGGGGTGGGGGTGATAAATCATCCTTTTTTTTTAAAAAAATTTAGGGGATATGAAAGGATTTTTTTTAAATTGTGTGGTGAAATGGGGGGGGGGGAAGAGGAAGAGACCGGGCACATAGAGAGTTTGTCATATAAATTTAGCTGTAAATTTTGAATGTGGGGGCCATACAAATTTATTTTTAATTTTCCATGTATTTTTATAAAGGGGGAAAACATTTCCCCCTTTATGGTCCCCCTTTTTCTCGCTCCTTTTCCTTCCTACCAAAATCCTCACATAAAAGACCAAATTATGGGGGGATTGAAAAGGCAGTGAGAGAAGTTCCCTGACCTCTTGGTTGGGACCTTTGGGAGTTTGGGGAAGGAATCGGACTTTGTTTCAAGGTTGGGGGTTCACCCTGGAGATCCAGGCTGGAAAAATTTTTTCCCCGGTTTAAAACCTTGTGATTCCGCCCCCCCTTGTCCTTCAATAGATTTAACCATGCGTCTTTGCGTGAATCCACATATGACAGATAAACACTTTGAACCCTTCCATTTTTCAGGAATTTTGGCGGGTTTTTTGCTTTTGGATTGTAACCAAAAGATAAATCACATCACATGGTGTTTTTCTCCCCAAAAAACAGAAAGTAGAGTGATGGGGTAAATAATGATTTCATAACAAAGTTTCCCCAGTAGGGAACCTTGATGTTTTAGTGGGGGGAATGAAGAGAGACTGCTTTAATTTAAAAGATCTAAAAACTTTATGTCCGGCTGATTTAGCCAGATTTGTTTGTTTCCCCAGTTTATTTAAAAAAAATTTTTTTGTGATCCTTCCCATCTTTTTTTTCTGACAAACTTTATCATGAAGTAAATGTTTTATTTTCCTTTTCTCAGCCCAAAAAAAGGATATGCTACTCGACTCCCACCAAAGATCATACAGAGGGGAGGCATAGGTAAGGCATTAAATGTCTGTTTACGCCATGGGGGTAAAAAGTGTGGTGGTTTTTGGAAAAGGGGTGTTGTGTGCAATGGCCTGTCCTTTTTTAAAATCCATATTGCAAAATTGTTATCAGGGAACATTTAAACAAAACCAAGAGGCATTTAAAAATTGTTTAAGGGGGAGGGCTGAATTATCAAAAACAGGTTCTTGTATAGCGAAAAAAACTTTATTTTTTGCATGTTTAAAGGGTTAAAAGGTTTTAAATGGAATTTTTCACCTACTTTGTGGATAACGTCTAAAATTAAGATTGTTCACGCCCCATGACAACCCTTTCCTTTTGCGTTTTGCGCTGCCAGGGGGCCAGATTGGAACCTACAGTCGTGTGGCGGCAACGACCTTTTGCTGATAAAAGCCACCAAAGGCCCCAATCTTTTTGTACAAAACCACCTGTCCCATCGAAACCATGACCCACAGGTTTTTTGAAAAAGTATTGGGGGTGTGTGTTTTTTATTTTTAAGAGGAGAAGGGGAGGGGGAAAGCAAAAGAATTTTTGGGAATTTGGGCTTTTCTGGTCATCCCAAAAATCTTACAGGCGGTTTTGTGTGTGTAAAGAGAAAACGTTTTGCACAAAAAATTTTGGTACTTTTGGGGGGCCATGAAAAGGTTTTTGAGCCCTTTTAAAAAAAAGTTTCTGTTTCATGAATGTTTTATCAGAAGGAAAAAAGTGTTCAAAGCTGGGGGGTGGGGGGGGGGATGGGAAAGGACCGTGGTGAAGAAAAAGTGAGATAATTTTAAGGGGGGTTGTTCAAAAATTTGTGTGTGTAGTGTGTCAACAGGAAATGCCGTGAAAAGGAGTAAGAGCCAGTAACTTGCTGAGGAAAATTCTAAGATCCAATTACAATTATAAACAACCCCCACTTTATTGAAGTTTGACGTGGTGACACTTAAAAAATAATTTTCGTAATTTTAAGATGGGGAAAAAAAAAAAGGCTTTGGTTGCCGAAAAAAGAATGCAAAAAAAAAAAATTTAGGTTGGTAAGGCAAGGTTTTTAAAGCTTTTTAGTTTTTCCTGTGTTTATAATAGAAAACCCAAAAGATTACAATTGAAAAAAAAACCGTTTTGGAAGAGTGATCATATCCCTTTTTTTTTGGAGTCACCAACATCTTTTGCACTTGAATGCCCATGATTCCTACAATTGAAAATAATTCCTTAAAATTTTTTAATCAAGAATTGTGTTTGAGTCTCTTTTTTTTTTGTTTATTAGCCCTTTACACCGGTTTGGTTTTCCTTTTAGGGGCCCTCTTTTCGACTCTGCAACAAAACTAAACTAAGGTGACTGTTTTGTAAAAAAAATTTTTAGATTTTTTTTTCCATTTCCCCAGTCTGTATAATAGCGTTTTTGTTTGAAAATTAAAGAACCCAGGGATCTTTCCGTTTTTTTGCTTGGGTTTAAAAAAAAATGTGTGAAGGCAGCTTGTGAGGAGGTTGTACCCCGTTTCAGAATTGCCACCACAGCCGTCAACGACGCCGCCACAGGGCTTGGATAGGTTGGCTACTTTGGGGCCACAGGACAACCCCTCTCCCCCCTGCGACACTACATGGTCACCCCAGGGTGGGGACGGGGGGCGGGAAAGAAATGGATGCGGGGGCCCCGGAAAAGGGTCGGTTTGGTGCTACAATTTCTTGGCTGAGTCGTGTTAAATGTTTTTTCTTTTTTTTTTTTTTTGGTTTATGCTTTGATCAGTTTTTTTCTCATCTACCTGTTTTCTGACTGTCACATTTAAATGCTTTTTTTTGGGTCTGGGTTTTATCTCTTTTCCCATCACCCTTTCTCATTTGTGCGGTTACATATTTTTTGGTTGCCCTTGAATTTCTTTTAGGTTGGTGTTTTTTAAAATATTTTTTTCCTCGCTCGGTATTTTTTCTCCCGCATCGGTTATGGTTGTGTTTTGTTTTTTGGGAGATAAACAAAAAATTCAGTACTGGGGTTTTTTTCCAAATGGGGAGAAAGATGGAATCAGCCCCCTGGGGGGAAACCTTAAAAAGTTGTTCTTCGGTTTTTTAACAAATGTTCCTCTCACAGCTAAATTAAATTACCGTTAAAAATGATAAATTTTTTTAAAATTTTATTTTTTGATGGGGAAAAAGAAAACTTTCTCATATATTTTGTTGAAATTTGAATTTTCATCTTCTTTTGAAAAAAAAGTAGAAGCAGCCACTTTTTCTGTTCCGCAATTTTTTTTAAAGGGAAAATTTATTTTTGTTTTTCATTCATTAATGGCTCGCTCACAAAAGTTTAAAAAAAGAAAAAAAAATATAAATCACCTACAATTTCCGTATTTTTTTTCCATATTACAGTAGACAAACTTTTTTTTTTTTTTTCATTTCGATGTGTAATTGGACATAGGCTAGAACACCAAGGCATACATGAAAATGTTGTTATGCTCTGCATAGTTATGCGGGGATTGTCTTCAGTTGTGACAAGCTCCTAGCATAACATTATCAGTTTCCAAATCCTCCAAAGCGGAGTTATGGCTGCCCATGTTGGCAGGGTAATCAAAAAACGGTCGCACACGTCATCCCCAGCTGATGCATTTGTACCATAGTGTTCAAATACTTTGGCCTGTTCGGATGATCCATGGAGTCTTTTTAGCCAGGGTACAAAAACAACAGCGTGTGTAATTGGATGAAAGATGAAGCCTAAATTTATTGTGGCAGAGACCTTATCTCCTAACTGTCTTTCTAGTTTAGTGTTAGTTTTTGGCTGTGTGAGATAATGATTGGTCCCCCCCCCCCCCCCCACACCCCCCAAAAAAAGGACAACATTAAAAAAACACTCGCACAGTTGTATTGATCAGACAAAAAGTTTTAGTTGCACATGACACACTTACAAATTTGAATTGGTATTATGTGTTGGGTAGTTATTAAACCGGTATGACATACCTACCAGTTTGAATTGGTTTGTGTGTTGGGTATTTATTAAACCATACAGAAAAAAAATGACCAAATCTGTAAGTGAAAAACATAGGCAGCACTTGGAACTTTTGAACTTGAAGAAGCTCATAATAAGAAAATTTTGAAAATATGAAAAGTCACACATATAGACAGGCCTAACATATTTCTGTGTTTCCAGGTGATGAAGGCCTTTGCCGAGGCTGAGCCCAGAAAGAGGCCCAGCCCGAGGAGATGTTCTCGGATGTGTATGCCGAGCTTCCCCTCACCTGGAGCAGCAGATGAAGGAGATGAAGGAGCATGTGCTGCAGCACCAAGGAGCACTACCCCCTGGAGCAGTACGAGCCAATGAAATGAGACCACTGCTGGTTGCCATGGCTGTTTCACTGCGCTGTGCTCAGCATTCGGCATAACCTCATATCAAGAGTACTTGAACATGTTTGCTTTTTTTCCAATTGCCTAACAACTATTTACATTGGTTAGATCACTGTTAGCTCTTCTATACAAAGCACTCATTCTCTCCCTGCATCTCGCTGCTCAGAACATTGTACCATTTCAAATACTTTTTTGCTTATGAAGTGGCTGTGTTGTTAACACAGGTAGTGTTTATCGGATTGAAGAATAAACACACACACACACAAACACGCACACAGTGGAAACACATCAATGAAACATGTATCAGGAGATCCATCCTAATTAAGCATTTACCTTTACCTGATTTTCTCACTCAGTATTGTATCTAAAGGCACATTTACATGCACACGCTTCTACATGCATGGACATTTATCATAAAGCGCTGGTCATTGTGTGTAGATCACTCCCTCTCGCTGGAACTTTGCTCATGACGGCTGCATGATGTACTAATGCAGATGATGATGATGTGTTCTTGGCTGCTGTGATAATTGAGGTCTCAACAGAGGGAGGCTATGTATCTGTTTCTGCAATCCCTGTACTGCTTGAAAGATGCTTTATTGTAGTGCTGAGACAGTAATGTTTAGCATTTTTTGTTACATTGAAATGGTTTGTGGTGAATGTTGGAACAGTGTAAGCAGACGTCTGAATCAAAGATGGAACTGGATGTTAAATACGTTAAGAATGCCAGGAAAACATGCATGTTGTTTTGTGAACTCTATTGACATCTCCTTTAATCAACTGTGCTGTCTGTAAGCAGCCTTTAGCCAAGGAATTTGTGACATAAGGGCAAGTGTTGCAGTCATATTGCGATTCAGATTTGTGCCATGATATGGCAGTCTCAGACCTGCCAACCATTACGCATTTCGCGTAATTTATTACGCCCAATGATAATTCTTACGCCCTTACGCATTTAGCCAAAAAATTACGCATTGAAAGTTTTCAACAACAAAAAAAAAAAACGGGAAAAAAAAAATCGGTTATGTACGAAACGAAAGGGCGCCGTGAATAAAAACCATTTAATCTTCAAGAAGCGTTTCCGGTCATGGGGCCGTTGTTTACAATTTTTTAACATTCAGCTATTTGGGTTTTTTTTAATTTTTAGCTACGAAAATGTGGGAAACGTGGAGTGGGAAAAAAGTTTTGGACAAGTGCAAAAAAAAGGAAAAAACCCTTGGTCAAAAGTTCCGAAAAAAAAAAATACTCGGAAAAATTTTCCCCTGCATAACCTTGGGCCCCTAAAGGGGAAAAATTGTGAAGGGGTTTTTCCAAAATTGCGAGCCCGGCTTTTAACAATTTCCAAGGGGCCGGGGGGGGTGGATGTAAAGTGTAAATTGAGTCACGAAAAGGCAAAATCAAACCCTAAAAAGCCCCCCAAATTCTTCCAGCTAAAAAACCCTTTTTTTCAGCTTTTTGGGCACCCTAAAAAAGAGGTTTAAAAATGGGGAAAAAGGGGTTTTTAATTTGGGCCCGGGAAGCATTGGGGGCCCGGATTTTTCGTGGGAGAAAAACATCGCCCCTTAGCGCAGCCCGACCAGGGCATCCACCCTTTTTAAAAAAAGCGTTCTCAGATTGGAGATCCCCCCAAACAGTTGAAGAGGCGGCCCCGAACAAAAAACACATTGGGTAAGGCCCCTTGTCTTGGAACCCTTTAAACAAATGTGATCATGCCCTGAAGAATGGACCGTTTGTTTTTGGGGGAAATGGGGAAGCCCCGGGAAAGGGGGGGGGGGGGGGGGGGGGGGGGAAAAAAAAATTCCTTTTTCCTGGGGGGGTTTGCGAAAATTAAAAAAGGGGCCCAAAATCCCCACAGAGTGATGGAAACCCCCCTTGCCCAGAATCAGAAACGGGGGGGAAAAAATTTTTTAGGTTATGAAATTTTCTTAATTTAATGTTCCCAGTTTCCCCAATCTTCAAACCCCCCCCCCCCAAAGGGCCAAAATTCTTTCCCAAATGGGTCATTTACTATCAAGTCAGTTGATTTGTTGGCTGCGCTTGTTTTTTTTTTTTTTTTCCCCCCCCCCTTTTTAGAAAAGTTTGGGGCCGTCTATTTTACATTTGTCTGATTTGTTAAATTTTTAAAAGGTTGTGCCAGTTTTGAATAAAAGGGTTACTTTGTTTTTAGGTTTCCTTAAAAAATTGGGAGCAAACTTTTACCCCCATTTTTTTACCCGGTTTTTTTTGGTTTATTTTCCCCTTTGCCTTTTTTCCAATTTAATTTTTGGGTTTGGTTTATGGGGGGAAATTTTAAAAGCCTTGGGGTTGTGCCTTTCCCAATGATGGTTTAGGGGGGGTTGGGTGTGTTCCGTGTATTATAAATTTTTTTAATTTGTTAGAGATTTCTTGGGGCCTTAAAAGAAAAAGCTTGTTTTTGAAAAAAAGAAATTGTTCACAAAAAATTGGGGCCCGGTGAAAAATTTTTCATCACATCGGCCTTTTTTTAAAAAAAGGTAAATGTGCGTCGATTTTCCATACCCCCTAAGAATTAACTTTTCGGGCCTCTGAGCTTCAAGTCTTATCATTGGTTTTTTGGGGGGGTTGGCAGGTCTGCAGTCTGTGGTTTCGGTTTTTGGTGTTTTAAGGGTTTCTTTGGGGGAAATGGGGACTGGTTTTTTTTGGCCAAAGGAAGAAAAAATTCTTGTCATGGGGTTTTAAACCAATTTTTCCCCAAAATGGGCCTTTAAACTTGGGAAAAGGGCATTGGGACTAGGCCCCTCCCAAAATTTGTCCCTAGTTAGGGTTCCCTGACAATTTCTTAGTCAAGTTTTTTTTTAAACTTTAGTTAGGGTATTGGGGCCCCCCCACATTTTTTTAGCCCCTGATGGGCCCCGAAAAGTTTTTGAAAGATTTTTTTCATCCCTACATGGCTTAATCCCCCTTTTCCAGGGGGTTGACTTTATTTTCCCCACCAAAGGGAAAAACCCCCTCATTTAAAAAAACCCCCTTTAAGTCCCCCATTTTAAACCCAAAGGAAGGGATAAATCTTTTACTAAGTGTTGTGAAAGCTGGGGGGGGGGAAACCCCCATTATTTTGTAAAAGTAACGTGACAGGTTTTTTTTGGCCCAAAGATTGACCCCAGTGTCCAAACCAAGGCGCTCTGACGCATTTTTTTTTTAAAAACTTGTCTTTAATAAAGGGAACTATGTTTTGGGGTTTTTTTTTAAAACAAAAATTGACATGTGGCCCCCGTTCTGAAAAAATTCGGTAGCAAAAATTGAGCACTACTTTTTGGCGCTCCCTGAAAGTCCCTGTTCAGCAGTAATGTAGGTCTTTACTTTTAGTTATATTTAAAAAAAAAATTTAAACGAGAAATGGTAAAAAAACTTTAAAAGCAGTTTTGGGCCCAAAAGGGTGGCAGTTAAAAAAAAAACGCTACTTCTACTTTTTTTCAAAAACAGCATTTAAATTTTGGTAAAATGCGTTACTCTTTTTTTTTTCCCTTTTTTGGAAAGGGGGTTTGGGAAGGGCCCATTTCCCAGTCCCTCCCCATTTTTTGTTACCCAAATAAAAGCGGGAATTTAAAAAATTTATCTTTTTTTCAGGGTTTTTGAAAAAATACGGGAACATGACGGCACCAAGACGTGTTTGGGCCTGGTAAAAACATGCAAAAAAAAAGGGGAAATTTTAAAAAATGCAGGAAAAAAAATTTTCCCATGTTGCATGCCAGCTGTTTAGGGTTTAAGTGTTCAGGGGGCCCAAACAGCATTACTTGGAGTTATTTAATTCTGCAAAAAAAAAGGATAGTCATGGGGCTCAAAAGATAAAATCGGAAACGTTGCTTAAAACCTTTGTTTTTTACTGTTAATGACACATTTTGTTGGGGTTTTTTCCCCCAAGGGGCCCACCCTGTAACCAAGAAAAGGGGACAAGGGCCATTTTTTTTGGCTTTTGGTTTGGGAAATTTGTTTAACCCACAATTTCCCCTTTCACCCTTTTTGGGAGCCCTTGTGGGTCGATTCTTTACTTTGAATCACCGGGTTTTTCCCTTTTTTTTTAATTTTAAAATCCTGTTGGTTTGGGAGGGCATTCCCTTTTTTTCTTTTTTTAATGCGAGGTGTTACCCGGGGGTGCGGGGTGTGTTGATTGATGACATGTTTATTTTTTGATGAAAAATTTTATATGGGGCCCATCTTTTCCAGATAAATTTGCGGGCCTTATTTGCTTGTTCGTCCCCATGGCAAAAATGCCCTTTTATACGGGGGGGGGAAACAGAACAGAACTCAGGGGGTTTGCAAAAATCCTTTGTGAAATTTTTCAAAAAATTTTATTAAATGAAAAAAATGTGCCTTAAAGTAAGGCTACAGTAAATTTGACTAAACCCCACACATTTTTGTTACTGGGTCGTGTACCGACATGCAGGGGGTCAAGTAATTTAATATGAAATTAAATTTAAAATGACTACCGGTTTTAAAACGGGGTCATCAGCTGGGGAATTTAAAACTACTTGGAGCTTTCGCCCAGACCCCCGCCCGTTTTCTTCGGGTTCACGGGAAAACCCAAGAAAACCTTAATTACCCTTTATGTTTACTGTGCTTTAAAGAGCATAAAAAACAAAAAATGATGCTTTTATAGTGGCAGGGGGTCTGGGGGAGGGGGGGAGGGATCCCCAATTTTCCTGAATTCCCCCATTCCCTGTATTGTCCTCCCAAACCCCGTCTTTAAAAAAAAAAGAGGAAAAGTTTGCCTGTAAGTTTTCCTTTCCTACTGAATCGGGAAAAAGGCATAATAAATTTATGAATCAAATAGATCAGGTGAGGTCTCCAGTGCCCTTAAAATTTTAAATTGTCTGATGGGCCCTTCACTCACAGGTGCTGTTTCAGTTGTTTGCTCCTTAAATTTTGATTGAAATTTAAAAACAAAAAAATCCTCCAGGTTGGAATTGTTTTCTCCACCAAGGGTTTTTTACTGTTTGCTTTTTTAATGTCTTTCCAGAAGGTTCCCCCGTAAATAAAAACGGGAAATGACCAAATTAAAATACTCAGTTTTTTTTTGATTCATTCCATTAGTTGTGAAATTGTGTGTGGGTGTGTGTGTGAGGGATAGTTTTTCAAACTTAGAAACCATCTTCCCAGCAAAAGCCAACCAGCTTTTGCTTACACCCGGGCAAAAAACAGGATTTGTTTAGGGGGGCTCCCTTATCACATCTATAAAAAAAACTGTTGAAAGGGTTTTAATTAAAAGGTAAAATTTAGCCCTGAAATCTGAACTCTTCTTAGACCCAAGTTTTTGTTTGCATCCACGATGTAAAAATTTGGAAAAATTTGTTTGGGCCCCACTGTGAGGGCATTGTTCATTTAAATTTAAAATTCCGAAGGGAAATTTTTTTAAAAGTTTTTTCAATTTACGGGAAAGGTTCCACCTTTTTGCGGGATGTGCACACGTAAATTCCCCCACTTCTGTTTCCCTTTTGGATAAGGGGTTTAAAAAAGTTTTTGGCAGGTTTAAATTTTGGGAAAGGATGTTTTCTTTGATTGTTATCTGGCAAAAAAATGGTGAAAATGGGGGAAATTTGAAAAGATATAAAAAAAGTTTAAATGTGATTGCTCCCTTTTGCAGTCTAAATTATCTGAAGTGTGTGGTGTGTGAAAGCGCATGTGTGCATGAAAGGAAAAAAAAATTCAAAACCCAGGGCCCAGTTGTAAACACAGACACATCAAATTTTTAATTAAAATATTTTAAATTTAATTTTTAAATGGGGAATTTTTAAAGAAATTATCGAAATGTAAAAGATTAAAGCAATACAGTAAAAACTGAAGAATGGGAACATGGGGGGAAAAGGATTTGGGGGGGAAAAAGGGGGGAAAAGGGAAATGTGCTATCGGAAAGGGAAAAGCAACGGGTTTGTGAAGAAAAAGTGCAGTTGTACTTTAAATTTAAACTTTATCATTTTCATTGTACCCAAACCCTTTAAAAAAACAGGGGTTTTCAAGTTATGCACAATTCAATAAAATTTTTTGCTTTTAATAAACAGTGATATTCCTTTAAAAAACAATTCGCAAAAGATTCAAACACAGAAAAAAATCTGTTTTTTCTCAAAAAAAGGAGTTTCGAACCCTTTCTGATCACACACGGGTTAAATTGGGAAAAAAATTCCCTCATTCTACGTAAAAAGGGATTGGGACTTTTTGCACATCGGGTTTATATTTACCCCCACGTTTTTTAAAATGGTTTTTTTTTCCACTCGATTACTCAACACGGGGGGAGGGTAAAAAAAGGTCCCCTTTTGGTATGGGAAAATCGACAAAGGAAAGGGCTGGGGGGGGTAGGGAGTTTTTTTTTTCACAACCTTTATGTCGCATCACTGGGAATTTCTGGACCCCATTTTTTGTAAAAACTTATGCATTTTGGGATGTTTAAACGGTACACAATAAAACAAAATTTGTATTAATGTCGGTCACTTTTTCTTTTTTCCCCCACCCCACCTTTTTAAAAGCCCTTTCAAGTGTGAAAAACAAATTTTTTTTTTAATTTTTAAAAGAAAACACCCACAGATAAATTCTAAAAAAATTGTATCTCATGTAAAAAGGGTCTTTTTCCATTTTTTAAAAGCACAGGGTTTAGACACACACAGGGGCCAATGTTGTTTTACGTTTCCCTAAAAGGAATTTGTGTTTTGGTGATCAAGTAATTTACAGAGTCACCCTTTCATGAAACTAAAACCCGAACCCACCCCCCCACCCTTTTCCTCCCCCTTCGCATTCAAGTCCAATTTTTACCACGAACATGGGGGTTTTCCGTTTTCCCCCAGAAATCATTCGATTTAATTTGTCAGGAAGATTACCCCCAGAACTAAAAAAACTTGTTTTGGGAAAACCCGGCCAAAGGGAAAATGTGGTCATTGACAAATCCATTAATTTCTCTTGCGGATCGAATAAAAAGGGGCGATCCCTGTCCATTAAAAAATGTGGTGGTAATTTTATTTTGCCCTTTGCGCCGGACAAAAAACCATCCCTACAGCCCAAAGGGCCCGATGGGGCATGGAGGCCCACGAGGACAGCTGTGAAAAAATGGGGGGGGGGGGGGGGGGGGGGGGGGGGTGTTAGGTTTGGCTAAATGGACGGGTTTGGGTCCACAAAAATTTTGATCTAAAACCACACTCCCCGCGGGCATGGATTTTAAAACCCATGAGAGAGGACCCTTTTCCAGACACAGTTCTCCCCGGGATCTTGATCCACCTGGCAGCCCCCAGAAGTTAAACCAACCCTTCGGGGAATCTGCTTTCATTTTCCCAGGGGGTTGGATTATTTTCCCCGTCGGGGTGAAGCAAAAATTTAAGGGTTTTTAATCTCCCTGTCGGGGGGGTTGTAGTTTTTTCCCCAATGGGGGGTGGGGAAGCCCAAGAATGAATCTGCTTCACATGGAATGGTTTTTTTGGGCGTGGGGCGGGGAAAAAGAGGGGGTTTTAATTTCTTTCCAGCCCGGGAAAGGGTTTTTATTCTGCGAAGGGGGGGAAAGGAGATGTTACAAATACCCAATTTCCCCCTCCACCCATCAGATTCTCCCTTTTGCAGTCACCATGATAACTTTTTTTTAAAATTTACTAAGTTACAATTCTTTTAAAAAGAAAGGCTTCACAAAATGAAACCCACTTTCACAGAACGACAGTTTTAAAAATATGCAGGTTGCTTTTTGGAAAACTGAGCTTTTTGAAAAATTTTTTTAAACAAAAAAGCGTTTCCCAGTTTCAATTAAAACCCAAGCTCTGTACGGGCACCCCTTACCAATGGTGATAAAGGCCTTTTGTTCGATGGTTTTCAAGCAAAACCTTTCATAATGTAAAGAAACTCATCTTTACCCCAATTTTAAAAAGGGAAAATCATACGCTATATGTACTGATTTTTTAATCCCAAAACAATGTTTATGTTAACCCTTTGCCCTATTTTTACTTTAAAATTTCACACACAAAACAAGACATGCAACTGTAACGTGTCCCATGCAAAAACTTTTTACAACTCTTTTTCCCAGGGGAAATAGCCCTTTAGGGGCCCGGGTTTAAGGGGGCCCTTCTCTCGGGAAATTTAACATACCTGTTTTCCTTTTTTTTTTTTTATTTTTTGGTTTTGCTTTTGCTGTTCTTGGTTTTGGGTTTTTTTTTTTTTTTGGGGGGGGGGGGGGGGGTGTGGGAGGGGGAAAGCTTTTTAAAAAGAAAAATTTTAAACCCTTTTTCCAGTTAAATTTTTCCCGTGGTGTTTTTGCATCAGACTTTTTGTTTTTTTTCAAAAGTTTTCAGTCATTTCCAGCCAACCCTGGCGTGAAAATGGCACAGGGAAAAAAAATTTGGATTGTCAATTAAAATTATTTCCCAAGTTTTTTAAAATTACAAAGGGGGGGGGGGGGGGGGGGGGGGGTTGGGGGAAATTCCCAAAAAAAAGTTTTGAAATTTGGGTTTTCCCAGATTCTCCTTTTACCATTCTCAAATTTTTTTTTAAATTTTTTTAAATGATTTTAAAAACATATTTACTTAGACAGGGGGGAAAATTTTAAAACAAAACAAGTAGTGGGGTAAAAAAGGGCATGCAAAACAATTTTGGTCTTTCACAACGAAGGGAAAAAGAAAAAAAAAGGAAGAAAAAGGGGGGGGTTTGAAAGAAAAAGAGCACAGGAATAAAAAGGCAGGAGGGTAGTTTTAAAAAACAAAAACTTCCTAGCAAGTTCATCATTTTTCATCCTTTGCCCAAAAAAACCCCCAAAACCAATCGCTCCGCCAGGGGATTTTCTTCCGCTGATTCCGATAAATCAGGGGACACGTGACTGGGATGGTCCCCCCCTTGGCGTCAAAAAAGGAGATTTATACTTGGTCTAAAATTCTGTGATATTCTCACCTTCAACTTTTAAAAATTTAAAAAAACCCAAAGGCCCCATTTTGAAAGGTAGAAATTTTAAATGGGGGAAGAAACCCCCTGTTAAGGAAATTTAAGGGTGGCTGAAAATTTAAAAAAAATTAAATGTCTAGCAAAAAATAGGGAAATTAATTTTTAAGCCATCCCTTGAGGATCAATTTAAGGTTTTAAAAAAGGGAAAAAAACAAGCCCTTTTACCTTTGAATGGATCCCAATTGTTTTTTTACTTTGTTTTTGGTCTAGCTGATAGTAAAAATTGCTCTTTTTCATTTTTTTTTTTTAAACAGAGATGGTTTTTTTTGGGCCCAAAAATTTTAAAAGAACGAGTGCCCCGGATTTTTTGAATCAGGTAGTCAAAAATTACGGTGTGTGAGGGGTGAGTGCGAGTAGTATGTGTGTGTGGGTGTGTGTGTGTGTGTTTTGTTTTTGGGGAAAATTTAGCATTTCGGGATTTTTTTTGCTAAAGGTTTTAAAACGGGGAAACCGGGAAAAGAAAAGTTCAAAACAAAGGTTTTTAAAAGTTTGTTTTAAAAAGATTATTTGGTTTTTTATTCATCAAAAAAAAAGAAAAATTCATCACGCAGTGCCCATCAGAAAAAAAAAAAAAACATACTAGATTTTTTTTTTCTTTAAAAAATGACGAAAAACAAAAAGCGGGTCCTAAAATGCAACCCCCAAAAGAAGTTTTAAACTGTTCCCCACATTTAAATTTTTGTATCGAGTCTTTAAGGGTAAAACTTTTTGTATTTGAAGCCTTTTTTTTTACGGTTGATACATACCCCACTTAAAAATTGCCCTTTATTGCGGATTCATGGAGGATTTAAATTTCTTTTTTAAGGGGAATCAAAACAATCATCCCAGGACCAAAAAATGGAATTTTTTTCCCAATGTTTTTTTTCCCCCTTCCCCCTCCCAAAGGGGCCCAAAAATTCAATAACATTATCACTTCTTTAGCTAGTCTATTTGAAGCCCCCAAAGAATTCATGTTTGAATGCCCCAAAAGAAAAAGGCATTTCATTTTGCTGCCTTCTTGAAATAACCCTGATTTTAAAAAAAGACCCCTTTGGTTTTTATCCCCTAAAATTTCTGAAAAGGGGTTCTGGGGTGAATTAAACCCCTTCCTAGGCAGGGGAAAAAAAAGGGGGTTTTAAAAAACCACCCACGCATTCTAACACACAAGTAAAATTTTCCCCACACACCCTTAAATTTGATCTATCTAAATTTGTCTCAAATTGTCTTCGAGAATATTTTAACGCACATACCTGAAAGAAATCGATTTCATTTTTTTTGATTGTATATTTTTTATCCCCAAAAAAAAAGAAGAAGGGGGGGGAGGGGTTCCGGGGAAACGAAAAAGTATAGATTTGTTAAAAAATTTCACATGATAAAAAAATGGTGCCATGACTGGGGTTCCTATGGTCAAGTATTTTCAAGTGGTCGAGAAAAACCCAAACCACGCCAAAAATACCCAGGGTGTTCAGGGTATATCAACGTGGGAATTCCCCCAGGGAAAATCCCAATTGGAAACCCTTTGACCCTGCCCGTGGCAAGAAGATGACCCTAAAAAATGAAAACACTTTTGGAAAGGGGAAAAACAAATCTGTGACAGGGGAAAAGAAAAAAGATCTAGCTCCGATTCTCCATTGAGCTAGGGGGGGATGCCAGCTTATGCTTACTGTAAGGAACGAAAAAAAAAGGGGACAAAAAAGCCTAAAGTTTCATAAATGGTAATTGAAAAGCTCCATTCATGTACACCCCCTGATCTGTTTTTAAAAATTTGCTCATATTTTCAACACAAAAACCCCCCGTTTTTCATGATAAAAAAAACCATCAAAAGTAAAAACTGCGACATACCTATTTGGGTTTCAACAGACTTCACCTCTTTTTGCCTTTTCCCAATACGGGAAAAACAAAAAAGATGAGATTTTGATTTTTTCTTGTTTTCTCTCTCTTCTCTGTCTTGTCTTTTTTTTTTTTTTTTTTTCTTTTGAAGAAATCTGTATGTACTGTCTTGTGTGTGAATGAAAAAAAATTTACAAAAATCCTCCAAACTGATGTCCTTCTTTATAAATTTTGTTCTTTTTAAAGTTAATGAAATTGTGCATTTTTTGGGCTATAAATTTCAGTGTCAAGATGTTAAAAACAAGGAAAATTTTTTCCACAAAAAGTGCAAATAAAAATAAAAACCAAAAGCAAAGAAAAAAAAAAAAGAAAAAAAAAAAAAAAAGGGGCGGGACTTTTCCCAAAAACCTCTACAAAATTTAAAACTTTTTGTATGTAAAACCCCTTAAAAAAGGGCCCCAAGAAATTAGAAGCTGAAATCAGTTTAAAAGGACATACAAAAAAATATGCAAAAAAAATAAATATGTAAAAAAAGTTTAATTTTCGTTTTTCCCAGAAAAGGGGAACTTTTGAAAATTTATACAGAAAGTGAAGGAGAGGAGGAGGAAATGAAGCAAAGGGAATCAAAATGACAGTTTCATAGTGGATTTCCCCAAACCACAAATTTTTCAGAGCATAGAATTTTTTTTAATTTTCATAAATAATCCTAATCCTTTTGTTGTTGTTGTTGTCTTTTCCCTTTGGCTAAAACTCGGGTTACCAAAACGCCAAAGTATTTAAAACACGAGGGACAAATGCTTAAAGCTGGGGAGGGAGAACATTATTTGTGTAAACGTTTTTTTTTTTTCCCCCCCAAACATGGGCAGCCACACGGGGGACTTGGGGGGGATTTGGGGGATTGATGTTAGGTAGGAGCTTGTCACAATAAAGGGACAATCCCCACATAACTATGCAGGATAAAAAAAATTTTTGGATTTTAGCCTTGGTGTTCGGGCCCTTTTGGGAAAAATTTGGTTTGCCCCTTTTTTAAACCCAAGGCGATCCTAATCCTATTAGATGATAGAAATTTTACTTGTAAAAGACTAAAAAGGGGCTTGTTTTAGCCATGGAACTTTTTATACAGAAAAAAGAAGACTTTTGTTGGGGGGAACAAAAAAAAATTGCTTGAAACAAACCAGGGGATCTTGCAATATTTGCTAGCCAAAACCCCCCCCCCCCCCCAAAAGTTGTTTCCTCTGCTTATTTGTGAAACCCCAAAACCAAAGAGTATCATGCAATATTTGCTGGAAAAAAACCACCCGAGTAATTTTATAAAAAAATTCATGGTAAGTCAAAAAAGGGGAAATTTACTGTACCTTCCATTTTCCAGAAGAAAAAAAAGAAAAAAGAAAAAAAAAAAAAGGAAAAAGAATATGAAAAAAAAAACCCCCTTCAAAAAACAGAAAATCGAGCCATGTATTTGAAAAAAACAATAACAACAAAAAAAAAAAAATTCATAGTTCCCAAAAAGTGTTCACATTTTTCTTTTCAAAGAAATAAGTTTAAAAGGGGTTTACAAAAACAGAATAAAGTTATGAAAAATTAAAGGGGAAAAAAAAAAGTAACAAAATAAATTTTAAAAAAAAAGATCCACCCCTTTCCCAAAACAATATTTGTAAAAAAAAAAATTTCTTCACCAACATGTACCTTAAATTAAACTATTAAAATAATACAGACCTTTGAAATTTAAAAAATTGGATTCTGTTTTTGAAACAATACGGAAATATTCTATGGCTGCTTTAATAAAATTCCCTTTTTTTATTTTACAGAAAATTTTAAAAGGGAACGTAAAATGTTTTTTAAAAAATTAATTTAGGGGCAAAAAGAAAGTCGGGGGGAAGAACTGGGTTTCCTCCCTGATTTTTTCAAGCATTTCAAAGAGGCAGTCGGGGTGTGAAAAAAGGACGGGGTTTTCATACGATTTCCGCCCAAAAAATAAAAGGGTTTGAGGATTTCTCAAGCATTTTTTAAAAGAATTCAAGGCTTCCTTCCATGTGTTTTTAAAGGGAAAAATTATCATGAAATACTGGAAAAATTTTAAACCCTTCCCCACTGTCGGGGGGCCCTTTTTGCATACATGGCAAAAGGCCTTTTTTTGGGTCTCCCCCCTGGGTCTCCCTAAAACCCTTTTCTGTGAAATTGTTTTCCACCCAAAACAATTTTAACGAACTTTTTCCGGCACTTTGGCTTTCAATTTAAATTTACAGTGGATCATTTTTTATCCCCCATCCGCAGGCTCCATAAAGGGGGAAAGGCTCTGGTGTTTTTACCTGAAGCAAAGGTTTTAACAGCGAGATCGCAGTCAACTCCAATTTGGGGATTTCTTTTCCCTTTCTTTTTTTTTTTTTTTATTCTTTTCATTTTGGTTTTTTTTTTTAAACCGGACTCGGATTTTACCCCACTTTTTTTAAAAAATTAAATTGGCAGTGAAAAAATTTAAGATTTTTTAAAGGGAACCTAAAAGCAAAACCCCTAAATTTTAAAGGGAAAACCCGTAAGAAGAGAGGGGGGAAAGGGGTGGGTGAAAAGGGTTGAAAATTAATTGGGGGGGGGCGAGGTTTGTAGTGCAGGCGGGGGGGGGGGTGGGGGGGGGGGGGGGGGTGGGGGGGGGGGTTTTGGTGCAGAAAAAAGCGGGCAGATTTCATTGGGACCCCTTTATTTAAAAATTTCTGAAAATAAAATTCGTAAAAATTTGCTCCCTCATAAAAAATATTTTACTTTTTTTTTAAAAGCAACCATAATTTTTTTTACAATTTTACAAAATACTAACTTAAAAATTTACAATTCCCAATTTATTAATTTTTTAATAAAGAAATTAGAAAAAGTAATATGCTTACCCCAGCTGCCTTTACTTTAAAAAACATGGTATTTTTGATTTAAGTTCACCTTTTACCCTCATAACCTTGAATATCTTTGAAAATTTAAAACTAAAAGAGAAAACAGCACTCAAGAAAAGGAGGGGAAAAACCAAGGCTTTTTCCCTTTGTCCCAGTATGGAAAACTTACTTTTCTTCTTTTTTTTTTTGTCACCACTATTACGGGAAAAGGGGTTTGGGGTAAAGGGATTGCAAGGGGACTCCCTTTTAAAGTTGGTAAAGGGCCAGTGCTTCATCAGGGAAAACGATCTTTGATCAGTATTCCCTCCCCCATTTTCCCTTTGACAAGCTGAAAATTTTGGGCCTGTTACCGTCTTATCTTTTTTCTTTCTTTTTTGTCGGTTTTAATAAAAATTTATTTTTTTTTTAGATGGCTTTCCCTCTGGACAGTTTGTCAGAAGAGGGGCTTTTCTGCCCCAACTGGTTGACTGATTCCACGGGGCCGGGTAAAAAATTTTTTCCTTTTTATCCTTTTATCCCCATGCACCACGGGAGGGTTGTTCGGGTCTCCCGGGGAGGATAGCATTTGTTCAGTCATCACCTGCACCACTGGGGGTTTTGTTCTGGTCGCCCCGGGGGACCCAGCAGGTGTTCTATTCATCCCCGGCCCCAAGGGGGAGGGTTTGGGTTTAGGTCCCCCCGGGAGGTTTTCACCCGGTGTTCTAGTCATCCCCCCTCCCAACCACTGGAGGGTTTGGTTTTAAGGTCCCCCGGGGAGGATGGGGGGGCTATTCTTTCACCTCCCCCCTTTTGAGGGTTGTTTGGTCGCCTGGGGAGGATAAAGCAGGTGTTCTATTTTTCCCCTGCCCCCCGGTTGGTTGTTAGGTTTCCCCGGGGAGGTTTAGCCCCGGGTTTTTAAAGTCATCCCCTGCCCATGGATGGTTGTCAGGTCCCCCGGGGAGGATCGGTGTTCTATTCATCCCCTTTGCCCCCCTGGGTTATCAGGTCCCCCCGGGGGATCAGTGTTGTTTATCACCCACCTGCCCCACTGGTGGTTGATGGGGTCCCCCCGGGAGGATCGGGAGGGTTCTAGTCTTTCACCTCCCAACCAAATGGGGGGTTGATTAAGGTGGGCCCCAGGTGGGATCGGGAGGTGTTCTTTTCATCACCTGCCCCAACTGGTTTGGTTTGATCAGGTCCCCCCCGGGAGGATCAGCAGGGGGTCTATTCATCACCTGCATTAGGGGGGGGTTTTTTGATCAGGTCCCCCCCGGGGAGGATCGCAGGTGTTCTTTTTCATCACCTGCCCCAATGGATGGTTGACAGGCCCCCCGGGGGGGAGGAAAAGGTTTTAATTTCAACCTGAAATTCTGGAGGGTTTGGGTTCGGGGGCCCCCCCGGGGGGATCGGGGTTTGTTCTTTAATCCCCTGAAATACTGGATGGTTGATTCGGGTCCCCCAGGGAGGTCACCCGGTGTTTATTCATCCCCTGCATTCTGGTGGGTTGACCCAGATCTCCCCAGGGGGATCAGCAAGTTTTTCTTTTTTCACACCTGCCCCCACTGGAGGGGTTGATCTTCCCATTTTTTTCCCTACATCGAACACTTTTGGGGGTGGTGTTTATTCAGGGTTTTTTTT
Organism: Conus ventricosus; assembly: GCA_018398815.1. NCBI lineage: Eukaryota > Metazoa > Mollusca > Gastropoda > Neogastropoda > Conidae > Conus > Conus ventricosus. The sequence goes on from CM031605.1 coordinate 56,945,464, forward strand.
CAGGGGCCCCCCCCTTTACTTCAACCACCCCAGTGGTGGCGACCCAAAAAGGGGTTTCCAGACGAATAAAATAAAGGGTTCTTTTTCTTAACAGAAAATCCCGGGGCACTTTCCCCTTTCAAAGAAAATTTCCCATGTCTGGTTCTTTTTGGGTTTTGAAAGGGAAAAAAAAGGGTGTTTTGTTTTACTTGGCAAAAAACAGGGTTTGGCAGTAAAAAAACCCAACTTTTTTGTTTGACAAACTTGAAAAAAGGTTCTTCCCTACCCAAGGGCTGAAAAAAGGGGCCTTTTGACACGGGAAAAAGAAATGTCCAAGCTAAATAAATTAGTTTTGAAATTTAAAAATTTGTTTTTGGTGACTTTTGCAGTTTTACTTTTAAAAGCTAGTCTGTGAAAGCGGGGACCCCTCAATTAAAACAAATTTCGGGAAATTTTTCTTTCATTGTTTGCTCTAAAATTAGATCTACACATTTTCAATTTTTTCCTTTTAATGTGATTTCTGACTTCAGAACTGGTGACCTCTGTCTGCATTGATGTAAAAAAAGGTCTTTCAGAAACCCAAATTGGCCGCTTTTTTATGGCTGTTTTTTTTAATTTCCTTTTTTTCCCCCCCCCCCTCCAAAACCCCCCTCCCCCCTCCCCTCCCCAAATTCTAAAAATACAAAGGCATTTAAAATGGGGAAAAAAATCGACTGACTGGGAAAATTTTAATTATATAATTTTTTAGAGTACACAGCAATGTTTTTCCCCCAAAAAAAATCTAAAAATGGCTTTCTTACATTCGGCGTCCTTGTAAATTTTAAATTCTGTTTGGCGCTGTCTTTTGGAATGGTTTCACCCTTAAAATTTGTACATGAACTGCAATAAATGGTCAAGGTATGTTTTTTTTAAATATTAAAATACACCACTTTTTCCTCGGCCTGTATGGGAATAAAACCAGCAGGGCATACTTTGCATGCTTTAATTTCAAATATACTTCTATTTTACCAAGTATGGTTTTTTTCCCACAGTTATTATGCCCTGGCGCCAAAATGAAAGCGGAAAATTTTTGTATGCAGCGAAAGTAATGTTTTTTACTTTTCAAAAAGTGTCTGTTTTCTTTGGTAAAAATTTTCTTTTCTCAAAAGATGGGATAAACTTTTTTAGTTTTTTTTCCAAAAGCACTTTGTAGTTTCCAAAAAAAGGGGGGGTTTACCTGAAAAGTTCTCCTTCAAAAATCGATTGTCCCAAAATTTTTCTCCCCTTTTTTCATTTAATTAATTAAATGATTACTTTAAACGGGCTTGGTGTTTTCAGTGTCTGACCCAATTGTTAGATTATTTAAAGGGAATGTTCCCTTTTTTGGGTTTGTTTTTGGGTGTTTTAAGGTATCGGGAAAAAATTTGTTGAAAAGGGGCTTTCATCCCGCATTGCTTTTCAAGAAAAAAATGACAAAAATTGATCATTGAAAAAAATGAATTTGACATTTCATGTACACAGGGGTTTTTTAAGAATTCTTTTTTTTCTGGTTTTAGGTTTATGGTACCTTTTAAAAAATAAATGTACCCCTTTACCGAGGGGGAGTGTGCATGTGTGCTTGTGCAACTACATGCGGGAGGGGTGTTAAAAAAGTGTGTAATCAATGTTTTAAAGGGCTATCATTTAATTCCATAAAAAGGGGAAAAAGAACAAAAATATGAATAAAAATAAGCCAAAAATTTTTATCCTTTTAAAAACTGTGAAGAAAAAAAGGGTGCCCGATCATCTCAAATGTAAAAAAAAGATCAATTTTTTTCCAAAACCTACCCCTGTTCCTTGCAAAGAGGGCAAAATGTCATGGTTAAACAAAACCCCTTTAAAATCCCCATCAAACCCCAATGCTTAATACATTCTATGCTTTTCCCCCTTTTCAATATACAATGTCATTTTTTTATCAAATATTTTTTCACTTTGTTTCTTCCAAAGGGTTTTTGGGGTTAATTTTTTTAAAATATGTTAACTTTTACAGAATTTTTTATTTTCAAGTAATGGGAATTGGGGCTTTTTTAAATTTTTTAAAAAAGTTTTTTTCCAAGGTTTTTGGTGTTTTAAATTTAAATTACATAGTTTAAAATATTAAAAGGGAATTTTTTTTATTTCAAAATAATTTGGGAAAAAACTGTTGCTTTCCCTTTTTTAAGCATCTTTATTTAAAGCCACAAAAAGAATAAAATTTGTGTAAAACAAAAAAAAAGTACCCTGTTTATACTCATCTAAACCATATTTGGGTTTTTGTTTTTTTTTTTAATTTCCAACCCACCTAACTGTACACAAAACCCACCCCACACACACACACACCAAAAACACACAATTTTTTAAAAAGGGAAACAGCAGTAGCCAGTTTTAAATATTTAAAAAAGGAAACTAGTAAATTATTCAACTTGTTCCTCCATGGTTTTCAATTTAAAATTTTAAAAGAAAAATTTGTGTATTGGGAAAGAAAAAAAGAAATCTGTCATTATTTATTTTTTTTTTTCTTTTAAGTACATTTCTTTCTAAAAAGGGGGACAATTCTTTTCCCATAAGACACCCCTAAATATGCAAAACTTGTTTTTTTTTTTTATGCGGTAATTGCTTCGTTTTTAAAAATTTATGAAACTTATTTTAAAATTATTCCCCCTAGCCCCGCTACCCCTAAAACTATAAATAAAAAAATTTATTGCAAATTAAACCCCCTTTATGGTTGGTTACATAAAGGTACAAATCCTTAAAGTTTAAAAACAATAACTTAAAAACCAAAAAAACTTAAAAGAAGTTAGGCACTAAATTTTGCTTTCTTACCTAGGCTACAGGGATAAAATCTCCCATAAGTATAACACATTTAAAAGCAAAACCTCTATGCTTCTTGTTGCCACAAAATACAAAAATGTAAACAAAAATGTTTGGAAGTGAAATTGCCAAATGTATGTCTATCTAATTTCACAAAAACCCCACACAAAACACACACACACACACACACACACACCCCACCCCACACACTACATTCACTGTGCATGTACAGTCAAAAAATCGGAAACCCAAAATGTCAGGGGAAAAAACCCAACCCCCCAAAACTGTCCGGAAAAAAAGCGCACCAAAGATCAATTTATGAAAAAAACCCCAACACCCCGCGCCTTCCTCGTGGCATCCTCAGACCCCCCCCCTTCCCCAGTCCCCCCCTCATTGCGTGGGCGACTTCCACTGCTGCCCTCGATGCAAAAATGTTTTAAAAGCTTCCTCCGGGGACCCCGGCGGCACGGGGCAACTTTTGGGAACACCAGCTGACTGGAATTGCGATGACTCTTCCACTTTCTCCTCATAATGCCTGTCCAGTTTTTTTAAACAGCTGCGGTAATTTTTCGTTTCGGGCTTTGGGAAACCCCCGGGGGTTTGGCCCCAGTCTATGGGCACGCCCCGTGCTGGAATGGCACACAGGTTTTTTGCCCAGGGAGGGATTTTTGAATGTGATCCTTTTTAAACCTGCCAGAGAAAGGGCCCGAAAAGAAATGAAACCATGGGCAAAAGACCATCCCTAGGATTGGGAATTTTCAAAAAGAAAGAAATGGAGGGAAAATCGAAAATCAAATGAAAAACCCCTGTTTTTTGTCGAAAATAATTGGAAATAATCTTGAAAGGGTGCCAGGCCCGCTAAAAAAAAGTCAAAAATATTTAAAATCTAAATTTATTTAAAAAAAATTTTAACTCATATTCGTTTAAAAAAAAATTTAACTCATATTAAAGTATTTCACCGACACATTGGACTAACACATGTTGGGACTTTAAACCCCGCATGGGTCATGCAATTTTTCACTGGATTTATCGACACACACAGTGTAGGGCCCGTTTACCCAAAACACCAAAACCCCACACTAAAATTTCAGATCTGATCAACATTTTAAGCACCCAACTTAAACCCAAACAACTAACCCCTAAAAAAAAGGGTTTTTAAATCACCCAAAAAAATTAGGGCCCGTGTTTGCTTTGTTGCAGGGTTTTGGGCAGCATTGAAAAAATGGTTTAAAGTCGGGGAAAAATGGGCCTTCAACACCGAAAACAATGGAAAAAATCACTGGGGAAAATTTGTTTGCTTCCCAAAATGGCTTGGTTTCCCCGAAACGGGAATGTCTGATTCTTGGGCAGGATAGGTGGAGGGGGGTACCCCCCCCAACCCGGGAAAAATTTTTTTTAGTAAGGGCTTTAGTATGATTTAAAACCCTGAAGGTGGAATTGAAGAAATTTTGATTGCCATGGCGATGAAAAATGTGCGGGAAAAAGGGTCATCTGACAGAAAGCCAGGGAGGGGTCCCGGGGGTTGTTGTCCAAAGGGGAAAGGGGGCGCACGAGCGGCAGAAGAAATTTAGGGTTTTTGGGGGAAAGGAGCGCAACCCGCAAACTTTGTTGTTGGTCAGGGGAAGGGCTCCAACTTCTGCATGCGTCCTTTTCGCTGGGCAAATGATCCCGGTGTTGTACTTTTAGGAAAAGGGGACGGGAAGTTTACACACTGGGGAAAAGCTGTGCAAAATACACAACCCGGGGAAAGTTCAGATTCATTTAATGAAAAAATTTGTGAAAAACTGATTATGCACTTTCCCGTTATTGAAATTTAAAGGAGAAAAGTCTCGTTAAATTTTTTTAGATAATTTCTTGAGGGAAAAAAATGAGTGATGGGAAAAAAAAAAAAGGCAAAATTTTTTTGTGTTTAATTGTTTTTAAAAGCAAAAACATTTCCTGTGAATTTATGGGGCAGTCACCCCATAAAATACAATAGTTTTACTTGAAGACAGTAAAAAAAAAATTTAAAAAAAACTACAGCATGAAAAAAGGTTTACCCCACACTGTGTACACATTTATCAAACCAACGTTTATAAATTTTTGTTTTATTTCCCACTTTTTTAAATTTTTCCTTATCAAAAAAAGAAAAAAAAGGTTTTTTGCTCTTTGGTCATTTTGATCTAAAAAAGTAATGTTTTTTGCTATGGACCCACAGGGCCCCCATTTGGGCCTTTTCGGTCGGCTGGGCCCATAAGCAACATTATTTTTATCCCTTTTGCTATGGAACCCCCCACAAAATTCCCAAAAACAGTCAACAAATACTGTAATAATTACCTTCCCCTTTTGGGGAAGCGGGGTTGGGCATCACCATTTTTGAACATTTCTGTCCAAAAACAGTTCTGTGGGGAAAACCCTGGGTGTTTAGTAGCGAGACAACAAGGTTTTTGCAACAAAACCAAATTACAGACTTTAAAAAAAATCTAGATTCATTTTTAAAAACATTTTTAAAAATTTTTGTGCTTTTTTAAAACAGCAGGTTTTTAAAGGGCTATCTTTAACTCGAAACTTACAACATTTCAGTCCAAAGGAAAAAAAAAAAAATTTTTTTTAAAAAAGGTTGTTTTGTGTGCAAAACACACTTTGTGGTGTGTCCCGTATGTGCATGCGTTTTGTGCATGCATTTGTTTAAAGTGTCTGTCTGTCTGTTCAGCATCTGTCTGTGTCTTTTGTGACTCACAGAGCAGAGTAAAAGAGGGAGATAAGATAAGGTAAAGTTGTTTAGCCCGCCCAAACCCCAAAGGGCCCCATCAGGGCTGAGAGGAGGGAAAAACAGAAGGACAAACAGACAGAGAGGGGGGGGAGAAAAAAGCGAGAGGGGGGGGGGATGGGTGAAGGGAAAAAGGTTTTAGAACGGCCCCGGAGGTGTGTTTTAAAACTTGGGAAAAAGTTTAAAGATGAAAGAGGGGGTTTTTTTTTTCAACATGATGAAAGGGCATTAAAATTTGGGCAGAAGGTACTTGGACAAAAAAAACCCCGAGAGGAAAAAAATTCTATGAAAGGTTTGTCAGATCACAGTTTGGAAAAGGGGGCGAAAGAAAGAGGGGAAAAAATGGGAAAAAAATGAGTGAGACAGACAGACAGACTGAAGATGAAACTCTAGCAAACAGGGGGGACACAGGAGAGGAAAAAGGGGAGACGGGGGGGAAAGGGGGGAGGGGAGAGAGAGAAGGGGAGAGAGAGAGAGAAGAGGAGAGGAGAGAGAGGGGGAGAGAGAGGAGGGGAGAGAGAGAGGAAGAGAGCGAGAGAGGAGAGGAGGACTTAAACCCCATGCTCTGATGATAGCCTACAAAGAGTAAATGGGAAAATCAAGTTTTTAAATTTTTTAAAACCCCTCACTTTTCAGGACCTAAAACTGTAAAAAAAAAAGGGTTAAAAAAAAAAAAAATAAAAATACCACTCAAGTTTTAAACTTTAAGTTTTTACTAAGGAGCAAAAAAATCAAAAAACATATTACAAATCATTCTGAAAAACTAATTTAATTTCCTTTTTTTTCTTTCTTTTGGTACGCAGGTGTACTCCGGGGGACACTCCCTGTTTTAGCCAAAGGAGTGGGGTTTTTGTTGTATGACCCTTTTTTTTATCCCGCCAAATTAAAGGGAGCAATTTCTCCTTCGGGGGAAGGTGCCCTGCTTAAAGTTTCACGTTTTTTCAAACCTTTCCAACGGGGCCAAAAAATGGCCTTTTTCTTCCCAAAGTTGGGTGATGGGATTTTACATTTTTGTGCAAAGTTTTTTGCGTGGTTCAACCCCGGAAACCCCGGGTTTTTTAGTTTCTTCCCAAGGGTTTATGGGGAATGGGGTCAGAACCCCAAAGTTTTTAAATCGAGGGAAAAAAAACCCCCCATACCGAAATTCGAAAACCCCCCAAAACCCCGGATCCGAGTCCGGGGCTCTACCAAAAGGCTACCGGGGCCCCCCTTTCATGCATCACGCAAAAAAACCCCAAAAAGAAAAATTTAAAAACTTTTAATTTCTAAAAGGAATAATCTTTTTAAAAATGAGCCCTTTTCCACTAATTTAAATGTCTTTATTTAAAAAAAAGCATAGCTCTTCTAGTTAAACTAAAAAATCGAAATAAAATCAGTCTTTTGTTTTAAAATTCCCTTTTGGGACTTTTTTGGGGGGAAAAAAGGGCTTTTTTTTTAATGACACCATGATTATTTTATATTTTTAAAGGAAAAAAAAGAACAAAAAAAGCGGGCAACAAAAAGCCAAAAAAGGGGCATTAAATATTTTGAAAACCAAAACAAAGGGACAGGTTTTATAGAAGGGAACAAAGGGACATATAGCAAACAAAAATGGGGAAAAAATTGAAGCAAAAAAAGTGGGGCATATGTAAAAGTTGTTTTTAAGCAAAAAAAAGTGAAAATGCAAACGTTCCCCAGTCAAGTCCTCTGGCATCCCCCTACCTCCACCCCTTGGGGGAAACCGCCTTGTTTCTCCCCCCTCCCGCTTTTCCTTTTATCCGCCCGGATCGGGGAGCGGGTCGCGATGGGAAACGTCACTGACAGATACCGGGGGATGGGGCATCTCCCGCCACACATGCAATTTTTTTTTTTCTCTTTTGATCAGCGCAAATTTTAGGGTGTCTTCTGTTCCCGTATTTAATAAAAAGGAGCAAAAACCCGAGTGTTTGAAATCACTGAAAACTCAGCAAAAAATTTGGGTTTAACCCGTCAAAGGGGCCCCCCTTTTTTTCCGGGTTTACTCATCTTTTCTCTACTTAAAAAAATTTATGCTTTGGGTTTCCTTTTAAAAATTTTTTTTTAAAAAAGTTAGAAAAAATCCTTTTCTTTGAAAGGGCCCTTTAAAAAATAAGTAAGTAATGTTGCTTATGCTAGCCGACCCCAAAGGGGGCCCCATTTAGGGTGTTTTTTAAACACATCTGCACAAAAAAAATCAAAAAAGTTCACGACCTGGGCCCCCAAATTTTTGAAGAAAACAGCCTTCAAATGGGAAAGGGATCTGGGAATTTCAAAAAGGTTACCTTTTTTTTTTTCCTTAGTCAAAAAACATACAGAAAAAAGGCTCCCATAGATTCAAATCAAAGTGGCCCACGGGGGTTTTAAAGAGGGCCCCAAAAATCCAGTATTTTCCAATATATAAGGGGGTTTTGTTGTGCCTACCCTTTCATGCCCAGTAAATTTTCCAATTTTGGTGGCCAAACCCTTTTACGCCATTTCCTGCGCACTGCTGTTGCAGGGTTTAGGGGAGTGCCCAAGGGGTGCTCCTCATGAATCAATTTATGAATCAAAAACCCCATACGGGTATTTAATTTCATGGGGATTGGGTAGTTTCGCAGTTGTTGTCTAATGTTAATGTTTTTTGCTTGCCTACTCCCTTTTGGTTAAAAGTGCCCTAAAAATTTCCTTCACTTCAACACCCAATATGGCCGAATGGTTCTTTGAGTTTTCTGTAACTTTTAAAGGGCTCCCAAAGAAAGTAACTTTTGTGCCAAAAATTTTAAGTTTATTTGTCTGAAAAAAATAAGGAAAACAAAACTTTTTGGGGGGAAACTTTAAACCCGTAACTTTAAAAATGAAAAAGGCCCGGCTTGCGGAATTTTGCAGTCTTGGGCAACCCAAACCCGTTCCTTTTTGTGACCTCACCTTTTCATGAAAACTTGGGCCCCATTTCGTTGTCACAAGCCCCAAAACTTGTAGCTTTTAAAAAGCAAAATTTAACCAAATTCCAAAAAAAAAATATTTTTCTTCTCCGGGTGTCTGGGTCAATATATTTCTTGCCCCCATTTAAATTTGGGTTTTTTTTTTTTATGCCCCTCTTTTTTGGTTTTAGGAAAAGGCTCCTCTCCCTTTTCTCTTTTCTCTCTCTTCTCCTTTCCCCTTTTCCTCCCTCCTCCCCCAGCACACCCCACACCCCCCACCACACACACACACAGACATAGTGTGTGTGTGTGTGTGTGGGGTGTGGGTGTTGGGTGTTGTGTGTGGTTTTGTGTGTGTGTGTGTGTGTGAGAGAGGAGGGGGAGAGGGGAGAAAGGGGAGAGAGGGAGAAGAAGAGAGAGAGGGGGGAGAGGAGAAAAAAAGAGGAAAAAGAGAGGGGAGAGGAAAAAAAAAGGGATTTCTTCTTCTTCTTCCCAAAATACTGGGTTTACTCAAAAAATGAGTTTGGGCCCCCAGCGCGCATTGTTTTAAAAAAATAAAAAAAATAAACCCTAAAATTGTTTGGGTCGCGGGTTGGGGCCCCCGGAGCAAAATTTGGGAACAAGGGGTCGCACTCGGGAAATTTTTAAAAAGTTAAAAGCAATGGCCCCAAATTTAGGCCCAGGGAATAGTTAAAAAATTGGGGAAGTAAAAAAAGAAAAAGTCAAAAATTTCGATCTCAAAAAACCTTTTCGAATCAATTTGTTTTTAAATTTTTTTGGGACTGCAAATTTTTTGGGCCCAAACTTGGGTGGCACCCCGGGAGTGGTTCCACAAACCGTACAAAACTGGGGGGTAAAAAAAAATGTAAGTTCGAAATTTTAATTTTTTTTATTAAACTAAAGGCTTTGTCCTTTTTCTTTTTGTCTGGGTTGTTTTAACGGAAAAAAACCTTTCCTTTTTTTTAAAATAAAAGTAGAGTTTTTATTTCCACTCTAACAAAATATTCTAGTGAAAACATTTTTTTAGTGCAAAAAGTTTATTTAAGCATTATGCCCCTGTGTTTTATCTTTGGGCCCGGGTTTTACCTGCGGGTTCCAAACTTTAGCTCGAGCTTTTTTTAAATTTATTGAAAACGGGAGCCCCAGAATGCAACCGTTTTTTATTTTTCACCCCGGGGGATCCCCAAAAGAAAACTTGAAATTTTTTCCTAAGTTTGCATCCACCCCCGATTCTAAATGATAAAAAACCCAAATCATAAAGTTTCAACGGAAACCCCCAAAACATTTAAAAGAAAAAAATTTAAAAATTAAATTTTCTTTGTTGTAAATTTTTTTAATTCTTTAAAGAAAAAAAGGAAAAAACTCAGTAATTTAGTCACCCAAAAAAAAAATTTATGTTTTAAATTTGGGAAAAGGAAAAAAATTTGGGTAGGGAAACGGGAAAATCAGCAGCGAAATTTAATGGGAGGACTTTGATTTTTTTAGAAAGGGGCAGACTTGGAAAAAAAAAGGTGGGGGAGGCTGATTGCAAATTTGGAAAAAACTTAGGCCAGTGAGGGTTTTTTTAAACAAGGCCCAAAAAAGTGAAAGTTTAATTTTTTAGGGGGTTTAAATTTTAAAAAATTTAAAAAGACTTTTTCATTGGGTTGGGGGCAGTTTTTCAGGGGCCTCCCGACCAATGAAAAAATATGTTGGGTTTTTCTGCCCGAGACATTTTAATATTTTTTTTGGGGCCCTTTGGAAGGCAAAATTATGGATTGGGGGGGGGCTTTAAAATTACCCGATATTGATTGGGTGAAGATGCCATTTTAAATTTTTAACAAAACAGGGAAAAAATTAATACTCAGGTTTTTTGGGGCCCAAAAGGGCCTTGGATTTGTACAGTCAGTTGAATCCCAACTCGTTTGGGGAAGGCATTCCTGGGGTTTATTTTTTTCCAATTGGCCAGGCACCTTAGGCAATCAGGAATTAAATTTCGGCCTGGGTGATCATGATATAGGGTTTTCTTAGAGAGCAACTTTCAACCCCTTTGAAGAAAAACCCCCAAAGTACCCCCGGGCTTGGAACCAAGCAGATTTACCAAAATTGCGCAGGGATATCGTGATTTTAGCCGTCTTTTTTTGAAAGGGCCCAAAAGTGTTTAAAAATAATGTCCCGTGACCCTTTTGGGAAATGTATAAAAATCTAATTTTTGGGAATTTTTAGGGGTGACAAAATACCCTACTAAAAAAAACTTTTAAGCAAGAAACCAGCCAAAGGATTAATTTCAAAAAAAATAAAAGTTTTTTGAGAAGGAAACATCGTTTCTTTAAGAAAAATTTAAAACTAATCCCAAATTAAGAAAAATTTTGGTTAGGTTTTAAAATATTAAGGGCGGGGTCAGAGAGGGAAAGTAGGGCTTGCTCCCCTCCAAAAAAAGTTAATTCGGGTGATTTTTGGAAAAAGGTTTATCTCAAAAAAAGAAATTATGGGCTTACATATTTTTTAAGGAGTAAAAGGGGCAGGACAAAAATTTTGGGGTTCCAGACCTGAGAAACAACCCGAATAACTAATACGGACCCCGAAGGGAAAAACAAAATTTCTAAACAAGCAGTTTTGTTCGTTTTTCAAATCCCAAACCTTTTTAAATTTAAAGTTAGAATAAAGGGGGGTGATGATAAAACTTTCCCGAAATGCCCAAAAAATTTAAAGTAAAAAAAGAAAGGAGTATTTAAAAATTTCTGACCAATATTAAAGAAAAACAAAAACTTTCTGGTCCCGATGGATTCCCGGCAAGCTCCCTTTAAAAATTTTGGGGCCAATGGGAAATTGGGGTGGGTATACCCCTTTTCTTTACCCAAGTTCACTGGACCCGGGAGTAAAAACCTGATGAGTGGCGGGGATGCGAGCATTGGTTCCCCTTTTTTAAAAAAGGGTTTACAAAAAAAAAAGCAGAGAAAAATAGACCCGGATCTCTTACATCCCCTATCAGCTAAAATACTTGAAAAACCCCATAATATATAGTAGAAAAAGGGACAAATTTTACAAAAATTTTACCCTTTTTTAAATAATTCCCGCATGGTTTTTGGGCAGCGAAGGAGTTGTGAGACTCAAATTTTTATCAAAATCTCAAAGATTTTAGTAAATGTTTAAATAACAGACAGCAAATAGATGCAAATTTTTTTGGGCTTTTCTAAAACCTTTGATTAAAGGGTTTACCATGAGGGCCCGCTGCTTTTAAAATTTGAACACTTTGGGGATTGGGCGGTTCTTTGCTAAAAAGGGTAGTCATTCCTGTTGGGGAACGCCGGAAAATTTTTGTGGAAAGGGTCGGCATCCCAAATTTTAAAAACCGTCTTGGCAGGTGTACCACAGGGAATGTTCGGGGCCCCTTTTTTTCTTAAAATTTTTATTTAAAGAAAAAGTAAAAAATCTCTCTCCTGGAAAATACTATAAGGGGTTTTTTTCAGATGGCAGTTTAGTATATAGAACAATCAGAAGCAAAGGGAAGATACCCCGCATTTTTTACAAGGAAAAATCTAAAAAGCTTTTCAATGTGGGGGAAAAAACTTGGAAATTTGGGAAATTTTATCCCCAAAAATGCCAAATGGTTTAGGAAATTTTTAAAAAAACGCTCACCCAAATTTGATTTTGATTTTTCTATCCAAAAAATATTCTTAAAGAAACTAATGCTGCAAAATATTTAGGCGTGTTATAGATAAAACGTCTCAAAAAAAAAGAACATTACAAAATTTTGTATGTAAGAAAGCAAAAAAATCTTAGGTTTTTATACAGGAAAAATTTAATTTACTGCCCCCCAAAAAATTTTAAAGACGACTGCTACAAAAAAAAAAATGGTTTTGACCAAATATGGAATATGGTTGCCCCCAGTTTGGGATTTCCCTTTCCCTCTAAAAGGGCTTTTTAACCCGAAAAGATTTTTAGAAGAGAGCAGCACGGTTCGGTTTAAGGGGAAACCCCACAGAGGAAAAAAAGGGGAAAAATACTAGGAAGAACATGGGGGAAATTTGAATGGGAAAACCTTAGAAGAGGGGAAGAGCCTTTTTTTTAAAAATTTTAAAAACCTTTTTCAAAGGCAGAGCTAAAGTAATTGATATTCCAATGGAAAAAACTAGTATTGAAAAAAAAAGTAGCACCAGGAGTGGCCCGGTTTAGTGTTATTTTCCATTTCCTGCATCAAATTAAAATTTAAACCTTTTCAATTTTTTTTTATCCCAGTTCTGTACGGTGTGGAAACATCGGGTGCCTCAAGATCCACAAAATGCAAAACTCATTCAAGGGACAATTGATTGACAGTTTTTTAGATTTTTGCCTTTTTGATTTTCTATTTTTATTCCGGTTCAAAGGGTTTAGGTTCAGATTTAGGGGCGATGATTGTTTCAAACATTAAACCTCTCGGCTTTTTTGCCCTTCTTTATATGCTCTGTCATTGGTCAGGGCGCAGCGAGCCCAGTTTTTATTTTGACCACAAAATCGAACCAAAGATGTCTGTTATTATTTCATGTTATTTGATTTTTAATTTTTAAAAAGAGTTTATATTTGGTGCACGTTTGGGTGTTCGGGGGTTAGTTTTTTCCAAATTTGGGGCTACCTTGGGTGAAGGAAAGGGTTTTCCCTTTTAAATTTTTTTTTAATTGCTGTATTTGTTTTTTTGTCACAAAATGGTTTCGGGTTATGTTGGTTAGTGCAGGTTTTAAAAAAAAATGCTTTACAATATCATCTAGGTTATTTTAAAAATTTTTTTAAGTTTGGATCAGATCTCCTTTATCCTTCTGCTTTGAGGGAAAAGGGAACCTTAGGTCCTTTTAAACTGTCTTTATGGATAAAACAGGGGAATGTTCCCCGGTTTTAAATTTGTTGCTCTTCTCTTTCACCTTTTCTATTTCTATTGATGCCCTTTTTTTTTTTTGGAAAACCAAAATCCCCATTTTAAAATTCAAAAATCGATTCACCATTGCCTTGTATAGTTAAGAAAGGTTTCTCTGGCCCAAGGGGAAAGTTAAAATTCCCCTTAAAAGTACCAATCATCTGCACGGCTTTTTTGACGGTCTGTGCAAAAAAGTTGTCAAAGAGTAAGTTTTAAACAATGTTTTCCCAAGTTTTTTCCCCTTCACAGCAAGTTATTTTAAAATTTTTGATCCCCCAATTTTTTTACTGTAATTTAAATTTTGGGTTTCTTTTGCCAATATGTTAAAATTTCTTTTCATTTTTGGGTGCTTGAAGTTTAAAAATTTCCTTAAGTTAGACCAATTTATGGTAGGCTCAATGTTATTTTGCATTGTAAGGTGTTTGGATGGTTTAACTGTACAAAATTAGTATCATCAGCAAAAACCCTTTCATTTTGCTTTTTTAAACCCCTCGGGGAAGTTCTTTTTAAAAATAAATAAATAATATGGTCCCGTATGCTGCCTTGGGGGGGTTTCCCCTGATGACATTTGCATTACTAGAAAAGAAGATCCCCAAATCTAAATTCTGAACTCTTTCTCTCAAAAAAAGTCTTCAAAAACCAATCTTTAAAATTTTCCCCCCATACCCTACGGGTTTGGGTTTACTAAGTAGTCTGGCATGTGGGGCCGAATCGGGAAAGGGCCCTTTGAAAGGGCCAAAGGGACCCAAAAAATAAAAGTATTCCCCTATCAATTAAAAATTAGTAAAAATCTTCCAAATTTCCTCAAGCCCAATGTGTTAAAAACAGAAAATTTCTTTGACGAAAACCCTGTGACATTTTGGGAAACAAACTCTTTTTTTTATCATTTGACAAAAATAACATTCTTTCGATTGACTCCAGTCCTTACAAGTCACCCCTTGTCAAGGGTTTCAGGTCTGTAGTTTCCGGGGCAGTTCTTGTTTTCCCTTTTTTAAAAAAGGTAATTTCTGTTGCTGTTTTCCAGTCTCGAGGTTTGAGTTCCTTGTCTATAGATTTGTTAAAAAAGGTTTCTAAGAAAGGGTCTGTAGGGTTTTGTTCTTAAATTCTTTTTTAAAAAACGAGATGGAATAGATCAGGTCCCTTTCGCTTTATTCGGATTTTTTTTATCAATTTTCTTTTTTTAACCGTTCCGGGTTTTTAAATTAAAATTGACAGGTTTAAACATTTGGTTTTTCATTTTTGGGATTACATCTGGGTTTTGTCCCCTTTTTTTCCCCTGGGGTAAAAAAAATAGCAAAAAAAAATGTTTTTTAAACTCGGGTTTATCCCCAAACCTTTGTTTTCTTTATTTCCATTTTGTGATTTCAAGGGCTGATTTCCCACTCTTGCCCTTTTTCTTTGAATGACTATTTAAAAGCTTTTTGGATTAGTTTTGCTTTTTTTGCTAATTTTTTTCGAATTTTCCCTTTTTTCTTTTTTTTGATTTGTCGACCACACCCATTTCTTACTTTTATATATGCTTGGTAACCCCTGCCTCTCTTTGTTCTAAAATTCTTTATAAGGTTGGATTTTTTTTAATAATTTTTAATGATTTTCCCACCATCCATTTTGGTTTTTAATTTTTTTTTTTCATTTATTTTACACTTAGGAATGTTTTTTTTCCCTAGCTTTATGAATTTTCTCTTTTATCCCTTTCCCCCCCCCGGGGTAAAATTCCCAATTTTGGGCAGTTCAGACCAATCCCGTTTCGTTAAGATAACCCCTTTCTGGGGAAAAATTACCCCTTTTTATATCAAATTTTATGTCTTTTGTCTTTTTTTTTTTAGTTTATCAGCCCGTATAATTTAAAATATAAAAATTCATGGTCCCCCTTTTTCCAAGGGGGTCAAATGCTCCCCTTTGGAAAAAAGGGGCTTTTATCTTTAATTTATCACCAGATCAAAAAATATTTGGGTTTTGTCCTTCTCTTTTTTTGGTTGGCTGTTTTCCTACTTGCGTCAAAAAAAAGCATCTCGAAGGGCTTTCAATAAAAATTTTTGTTCTCTCTTTAACCCGCCCCTCTCCCTTTCCAAACTATGTTTGGGGAAAATTAAAATCCCCGTTTTGCACCAAAACCCGAAAAGTTTTTTAAAAATTTTTCCCTTTTTAATAGTTTAATCGCTTATTTTCATTTTCTAGCGTTTCCACTGGGACTTTCCTTTTTTTTTAAAAATGGAAACCAAAAAATGACTTTTCTGTCCCTCCCCGTAACAAAAAATGGGAAACCCGACAAACCCCAAAAAACATTTTCATTCATTTCAGTTTCATTTGTGAATTTAAAGATCTTTTACAAATAGCAATACAGCTTCTTTGGGTTTGGGTTAAAAAAATTTTTTCCTATCCCGGTAAAAAATTTTTTCCGCAAGGTTTAATAATTTTTTTTTTCCCCAGTATTTTATTTCACCCGGGCCTGAATTTGGGGCCCTTGCTTTTAAAACGGGTGGACCCTTGTTGCCCAAAATTTTCTCCAGGGGGCCCAAAAGTCAGAGGGCGCACTGTTTTATGTTATTTTATTTTTTTTTTTTAATATGCGCGTGGTGGAAACCCACTCGTTTTGAGTGGGAAACCAAATATTTTAGAAAGGGAAAAAAGAAAAGTGTATTTTTTCTTAACCTGTGGGATAAAAATTTCGAAATTTAAACAAAAATTACTCCCCGATCTTCTGGAAACGTCGGGGAAGGGTTCCCTTCCCCTCCCCAAACCTGGACAGAATACGTTTCTCCATTCGTACCCTAGTTTGGCCCCCTTTGGAATGGGTTTTATTAGAAAAAAGTTTAAAAACCATGGAATATTTCAGGACATCCCGTTTGAGTGTTGTCCCGGGGTGAAAATTTTAAAAGGCCAAAAGTTTCAACTCAAAAACTGTTAATTTTTTTTTTCATGTTTCTGAGACAAAGGGGAAATGTATCAAAATGGGGGTTTTTTTTTCCCCTTCCTAATTGACTTAATTCTTGTCACCAAAAAATTTCACTTGCTTGTGGGAAGCAAAAAATAATCAAGGGGAAATAAAAGACTATGCCCCAAATCTAAAAAACACATATCCCAAAAAAAAAGTTCGTTTGTGCTGGTTTGTTCTCTTTTTTTTTCGCTGTTTTGGGGAAAAGGAATATGTATATCTACGGATGTTTAAAATTTTGGTGTTTAAAAACTAAAAAGTTTATTAAAGAATTTAACCCCCCAAAGCGAAAAAAAAAGTAACTCAACTTTTGAATGGAGAGGGGAAATTGAAAGCTGCCCCACAGAGTGAGGGGAGGAGGGGTTTTTCCTGGGAAAATTTTTCTGGCCCCCTTTTGGAAAAATTTTCCGCTCTGTGTGGGACCCCCCTTTCACAGCGGAATGTGGACAGAAAAAGAAGCCAAAACAGAGAAGGGCGCTCGGGTTGTACTGAACCGCTGCCACAAAAACCCCAAGTGTTTAAAACAATGCTTTTTCGATTGGGGTGGCCCTCCCCTTTAGCGACGCCGGCGTTTCTGAAAAAGATTTTAAAATAACATGGTAGGGTAGCAGTCGCCCCCCAGCAAATCTTCTTCCCGCCCCCCCCCGCCAAAGAAGGGACATGAAAACAGTATTTTGCCCTCCCGTGGGCCCCACCCAGGGATCGGCCCCGAACTAATTTTTTGCTAGAACAAAATTTGAGATGGAATGGGGGTTGTCAGCAGAGTTGTGACCCCCCCACTTTTTGACACCTTCCCGTCAAGAAGTAAATGTAGTATTTTTTTAAAAGGGACGGCTTTTTTTTGCCCTTTGGCTTACGGCCCATTTGGGTTTCCCCCATTATTTTTCAATTTGGTTCGCTTTGGGTTTCTTTCTGTGTAAATAAATTATATTAATCCACACTAAAAAAAAAACATCTTTCCCAAATTTGGGTTTTTTCATCTAGGAGTTTTTTAAAGCTGTTTTATCAGGGGCAAAATTTTGGGGGTTAGTGGCAGTTGCATTCAATAATTTGCAATTTGAAGCTAAAACAAGACTTTTTTTTGTTAGTATGCAATGCCAATAAAAAATTTGCCTTCATTTTTTCTTGTGCAATCACTTTTTGGAATTTTAAAAGCCATTTACATTGACATTATTTTAATCTGGAAAATTTTAAAAATGCCCGTCAAGGGTTTCAAAATGCTGCTATGATTTCTCTCTCTCTCTTTTTTTTTTTTTTTTTTTTTTCCCTTTTTGGGGGGGGGGAGCCCCAAAATGAAAGTGTCCAAAAAAAAAAAAAATTTTTGATTTTGGCCACTCAAAGGAAGAAAAGGAGGGGGAGGGGGAGGGAAAAAGGGGGGGAGCTTTTACGGTCGGTTTTTTGGTGAAGAAACACACACACCAAAAACACCACACACACACCCCACACACACA
This sequence comes from Conus ventricosus, assembly GCA_018398815.1. Classification (NCBI taxonomy): domain Eukaryota; kingdom Metazoa; phylum Mollusca; class Gastropoda; order Neogastropoda; family Conidae; genus Conus; species Conus ventricosus. The sequence goes on from CM031605.1 coordinate 56,963,150, forward strand.
CACACACACAAACAAAAACACTCCTCCCCCAAACAAGTGTTTTTCCCCTGAACTTCTAAAAATTAAGGAATCCCGGGTTGCATCCCGGTCATTTTTGCTAGATGTCCTTTGGGTCAGAATTTTTTTTTTTTTTTTTGGGTTGCCCGGATTCGAAAAAAGCGCCTTTGTGGAAAAAGGGGGTTTGGGGGTGTTGAGGGGGGCGTGTCAGGGCATTGTTTTTTTCTGACAGTTTTTTTCCCCCCATCGCTGTCAAACTGTTCCAAGTTGTTGTTGTTGTTGTTTTTGTCGTAACCCCGGTAAAAGACTTCCCCGGGGTTTATCCCAAAAGCCCGAAGTATTTTAAAAACTATGGCCCCAAATGCTCGCTGGGGGTGGGGAAAAATTGGGGTGTGACCGTTTTTGATTTTCCCCCCCACATGGGGAGCCACAAAACCCCCGTTTTGGGGGGGTTTGGGAAAACTGGAAAAGGGAAGCTAGGAAATTGTTACGGGCTGGGAAAACAAACCCCCCTTTAAATAATTTATTTTAGCCTTGGTGTTTTGGCCTATGTCAATTTGGTTTTGACACGCCTTAAGTCAAAGGGGTTGTTCCAAAATTTGGTGAAATTTCCGGGGCCCTTTGAAGTTCACTTTTATTCCTCTTCGACCAGATTCGGCTGGAATTATTTTAAATTTGTCACAGGCCGTGAGCTACAAAAACCCCCTTCCCCTTCCCTTAAACTTTGTCATTTAATAAACCACCTTCATCATTTTGAAAGTTTTGACATTTTGGGGGGGCCCCCGGTAGCCCGTAGCAAAATGGGGAAAATTTTCTGCTAGTCAGCTTTTTGTGCTGAAATGGGGTTGGGCAGAAGGGGGGAGAAAGGGGATGGGGGGGGGTGGGGGGGGTGGAGCAGTGGACACGGCCAAGTTTAGGGGGGAAGCGGGAAAGGGCAGGGGAAAGGGGAAAAGGGGGAGAGGGGGGGGAAAGGGCTTAGATCCAGGGTTTGAAACTTTCCCCTGAGGGGTGTTGTCCCCGGCTCAGATGGGGAAAACAATTCCACTCTTTTATGGGGCCTTGGGGAAAAAGGAATATTTTTCCGTTTGCTGGGCTTGCAGGAAGGAAGGGATAGGTGACTTGGGGGGGAAATTTTTGTTTAGGCCCGGGGGGGGGGGGGGGGGAGGGGGGGGAGTTGGGGATTGGCCCCGTAAAGGGTGTTGATGGTAACCTCTCCCTGGTGGAGCCTTGCTCTAATTTTTATGACTTTTTATCTTTTGTCTCTCTCACCACACCTTGGCTTGGAAAACACTTTCCCTTAAACTGTTGACTAGACTTGCCAGATTTGTCACTCTTGCAGATTGACCTTTCCCCCATTCTCCTTTAGCCTGGACGGTGAATTCTGTCAGAATTTTCATGAACCTGCAGAGAACAATATCAGTTTGAAGCCACTCTTCTTGGTTATTTATTGGTGGCTTTCCCAGTCTGGAAGGTCGCTGTGCATTCCCAAGACATCAACTCAATGTAGTAACTCCGATTCTATGCTGTTGATACCAGCAGCACATGATTTGTGGCCTCATTTTTCGTGTAGAATTTCGTTGCTGGGTCTTCTGGGGACGAAGTGTTTCTCTAACAGTGTTAATCGCTTGAATGATCTCTTTTGGTACTTGGTTGTGTCTCCATGTTACTTTCCTGGGTAAGCACTCATTCGCATGAACTTAGGACACGTCTCGCTATTTTGTGTGCACTTATGGAGCGGACACACAGGGTCATCTGATTTCCCCAATTTCACCGAGTATTTATTTGAGGGCCCGGCTGGACTGTCCTCTGGATTCTCTAGGCATCCTCTTTCTTCTTCAATTTCTATAATACCATGTCGGTCTTTGCCTTTTCCTTTTGCCTTTGACCACCACTTTGTTTCAGTTGACCCCACCTTTCAGTCTCAGTTTACGCATCAGCTTCTTCCAAGCTGCTTTCATGCAGCACAGTGAATTCGATCAGAATTCATTTGTCTTGATGATCTGAGTGGAGTACAATATTCGGTCTCAAGCCATTTTTTTCTGGTGATTTTTGGATTTCCCATTCTGGAAGCTGTGCACTCCCTGGTAGTGATCCACTCTAAACAGTAAACCTCGATTCCGCGTTTATGATACTCGTACCACAGCTGTTCCACCGCCTTGGCTTAAGGCTGTGTCAGGCCAGTTGACATAGGCTAGAACACTAAGGCTACATCAAAATGTTGTTATGCTCTGCATAGTTATGCGGGGATTGTCTTCAGTTGTGACAAGCTCCTAGCATAACATTATCAGTCTCCAGAATCCCCGAAGTCGGAGTGAGGCTGCCCATGTGGCGGGGTCATCAAAAAACGGTCACCCACGTAATAGTTCTCATCCCCAGCTGATGCATTTGTACCATAGGTTCAATTACTTCGGCTATTTGGATGATCCTGGAGTATTTTAGCCAGGGTACGACGACAACAACACAACAACAACACAGCTGTTCCAGACCATATGCGGCCTCGTGTTGTATAGAATGCCTTATCGTTGCTGATAGCACAGTGTTTCCTCCTAAAGCTTTTGCTTCAGTCCCATGTGTGCCTTCCCTGGGTTAGCGCTGCTTCGCATCATGTCAAGACATGTTCCAGTGTTTAGTTTGCCCTGACAGAGCAGACACTGTGTCTGGAGTTGTACTGGCTTCACCTGTCGGCAAAACGCAACAAATGGGACTGTCGGATATGCACGAGGTTTGTTTGACGCTGACATCTTTTGTCGATGGTCAGCAGTCATGAAATACAGGCTGGTACAACAATGTGGGCACTTCCATGGAGGTTTGGTGCGTTGCTTTCAGTGGCTACAATACAATGGTATCTGCCATGGAGCAGTTATGTCCCTTAACGTCTTAATGGAATGCCCTGTGCGTGCCTGCACCCTATGTTGAGTGTGGTGCAGGATTGTCCGTGGCTAGTTCGCTTGGCGTTGAGGACAGCACTTCTTTGGGTCCCACTGGTACATTCAGGTGTATCATTTTATTCTTCTTGGTCCACTGTTTTGTTTGCCCTACAAAGAGGGACACACAAGGTCATCCAATTTAATAGATTCACCAGGTTTGAATATAAGGGCATTCCTGGGTTTTCTGTTGTATTCTTTCAGCACCTTTTCTTTCTTCAACTTCTGCATCGCCATGTGTCTGTTTGTTTTCCCTTATAAATGCCTATTGAACTCTTTTCATTCTGTTAACACAATCCCTATCTGTTCGTTTGTGTGTGTTCTGTTGTATCCTGATCTTAAGATTTTTTTTCCACGCCTGCTGCCTTGTGAACTTTCGATTTTCTACCTGTCTTTAGCTTGGGCCAGACTGATCTCATAACCTTGTCTCCGTAGTCTTTTTACCTTGTTTTATCCACTTGGTTCCCTTCGAGGACTGATTACAGGGATGATTCAACTTTGCTTGGCGACAATAGATTGCAGCATCAGTGTGACCAGGTGCGACACAAAGCCGTTTTCCTCGTGTAATTGATTTAGCCTTCACTGATTCCGCGGTGCTAGCGCAAACATTGCATATCAGTTGAGGCCAGATGATCTGTGGGATCAGCATGACCTGCAGACACAACTCTTGTATTTAGTAGAGAAACCCCATGGTCTGTTGTCTGGGGGTTTTTTCTGCCCTTTGCCTGGTATCCTTTCTCTCTTTTTGTCTTTCAAGGAATCTCATACCACCTATCAAAGCTTTCGATTGGTTCTTCTGACACGGTTGGAGTGGCTTAGCTAGCCACAGTGAAGCAGCCCTTTAGCTACCTTTCCTTTTCGCAGGGAGATGATTCGTGATTTTTATGGGTTCAAACTATAGTATTGTATGTGTTTCATTTCTTTTGTTGGAAGCCTGTGTGTCTCTTTGAAGCTTTTAGAGAGGGCAGTTAATGGAGAAGGATGGTTGTCACTGCTTCAGGGTGCCCCCACGACCGACGTCTAAGGACAGTCAGTCAAGTCAAGTTAATGTCTCATTTCTGCTGAAAAACTGTTATGCTCTGTGCCTTTCAAA
>CM031605.1:56968163-56988375 GCA_018398815.1 Conus ventricosus
AGGGGTGGCTTAGAATGAAGGTTTCCCTGCTTCCCCCTCTCCCCCCAAGATCTTTTTCTTCTGAAAACGGTTTACAGACCTTTCTTACTGTGTTTTCATTAATGTAAGAACTCTTAAACCCTTGAATCAACCTTCAACAACATCATAAGATCTAAGCATAAGACGAAGCGCATACTTATAAATCTGTATGAAAAAATAAAAAGAACAAGTTAACTACCACTGACTATGTTATGCGATATCCTAAACTTCCTTTGTTGGTAAGACCACAACAGAACATTCAAAATCATTTATTACAGCTGTTTTAAAACTAAATTAGCGTTTTGTTCAATTCATTCAGCTCCAAAAATAACACATCTTTAAAAACTGTTAAAAGAAGAAAAAAACAGGATTGTCCCTGGAGACGTGTGGAGCCCATTCGATGCTTCAGTTTTTTGAATTTCTGTAACTGCTGATCATGAAATAACGAACTCTTGGTTCCAACTGGTCAGTGTCATTGTGTCCGATTGTGTACACTCTTGATCTTAGTTCCAATCAATCGAATTTGAAGTTTATATATCAGTTTTGGTCACTCTCTGTCTCAACTCAAACATTCTTTTTCACGTAAAACAAAAAAATACAATTCTAATTCCGATTACTTTAAAAACTAAATAACAACTTTTTTAAATACTTCAAAAAATTAAACCTCAAAATAAATATCTCTGATCGCTTCCAAAATTGTTTTTAAACAGATTTCTAAAAAGGATTCATCACCCACACAGAAAAAACATTTTTTTGGCCTTTTTTTTGTAAAACGTCACTTCCTCTCAGTTTTTCGAAACCAATAAACAAAACCCAAAATTTTTCTTTTCCCATAAAAGTTTTTTTTTTCTTTTTCCCCAAAAGGGCCCAACATCCCTCAAAAAACAAAAATTTGGTATATTGTTTAAACATTTTTTGGGAAACAGAAAACCTTTGGGGGAAAAAAAACCCAAAAACATATTTTGGGGGAATTTTTCCCCCCTCCTGTATTTAGAAAAAACACAATAAAAGATGACGAATTACAAAAAAATGCCTTTGGCTTTCCCCCTTCTGTTTTGAGATCGCAAGACCCTTTGCGAACCCCCTGTTTTTTTTTTTAAAAAATTTTTGCAAGAACCAGAACAAAAACGCGCCTTAAAAACGCGCTTACCCGCTATGGGTGTGACGAACGGATTGCCAAAACAGCAGCGGCCCTTTTTTCCCCCATCAGCCCTGTGAAGCGATTTTAAACTAAAATCAAAAAAAAAGGGGCCCAAAAATTGGTTTCGAAAATCGAAATCATGACTAGATTGTATGGGAAGGCCATAATTTTGAAAAAAAGCCTAAAAAATTTTAAGGGCGGGTTCAAAACCCCAATATAGTAAAAGCCCTTGTGCCAGAGTTTGGAAAAATTTAAAAATGCTTCATCCGAAATCTTAAGAAAATTGCATTAGGCCTTTTTTGGTGAAAGAAGTTTTTTGTTTTTTTTTTTAAATTTTTTCGTAAAGACTTTAAAACTAAAAATATAACAATGCCAAAAAAAAACCAAAAATTTTTTTTTTCATTTCGTTTCTTTGCGTAAATTTAGAAACCCAAAAATTAAAACCCAAAACAGAAGAAAAGCCCTCAAACCCCGCTGTTAACTATTCAGTAACCCATGTCGACTTTTCCACACGGGCCAGAGTTCCCTGCTATAACAGGGCATTTTTTCTGTAAAAAATTTTCCTTTAAATTTATTTTCACAAAAAAAAATGTGTTTTTTCTTTTTGTACCCCGTATAAAAATTCCATCCCAAAAAACCCCAGTGTTCCACAAAAACCCACCCGTCGTTTTTTTGAATTTAAAATTTTTCCCATTTAGTTTTTTGATTTTCACGAACAACAAAGAAAACCCTCTATACATCAAAAGAAAGTAGGGGACAAAAAATTTTGTTAACTGAAAAACGTGTATCAAGCATTAAAAACAGCATCGTTATTTTTTTCCTGTTGTTGACCAGTACTTTGTAATTTTAGGGGAATTTTTGAAAATTTCCCAAAGGTGCGGGTTTGGGGGGGCCGGGGGGGAAGATGATTTTATGCCATATTCTTTTTTCCCTAAAACCCTGGTTCCCAAAAACAGTGGGTCCCAGCGCGAAATTTAATACTGTGGGTGACTGTGCCCAATGAAACATTCATTTAAAACTACAGCAAAAAAAAATAAAATTTTTTTTTTAAATTCCCAAATACTTTAACAACTTTTTGGTTGAAAGTGTTTTTGGGGGTTTGAATGCACCCCCTTTCCCCCAACTATATATCCACCACAGTTTCATTTTGTACATGATTTTGGGAAAGGGAGGGGACAAAAAAAACCACTCCTCTTCTGCGCCAGGGGTCGTAAAAACCAACTTCCCAGAAACCCGGACATTTGGACTAAAACCCTTGGTTGCGGATATTGCATTGATGCAATCTTCTGGATTTTATGAAGGCTTTTAAACAGTGCCACACACTGCAGTATGTCTCAAGGGAAAAGCACAAGAAATAAATTTTAGGGGAAATTTAGAAAATTATCATCTCTTTTTGTTTCCCCTTTCTGTTTTTTTTTTTGAAATTTTTTAAAAGCACCCTTTCCCCCACCCATTTTGGGTCTTCTTTTGTCATCACCCCACTTTTAAAGAAAAAAAGACAAATTAAAAAGAAAAAAGGGGTTTTTTCCCCATTTAATTTATGAAACAATAAAGGACAATCAGGCAACCATCAAGTCCCCCCAGCACCCGACTGCAAATGCAGAAGGGGCCGAGGGCCACGCCCGCGGACGCCCTTTAAACCCCCCTTTCCCGGACATTCACATCCCCACACCCATGCAGCTCACGCCACAATCCCCTGCTCCAGCTACGGGGGCCAAAGGCAAAAAAGGGTTTTCGGCGCCCCCGGGTTGCCCGCACCCGGGTACCAGCGAAGAGGGGGCGTACTTCTTTCCGAAGGGGACAGACTACAAACGGGCCAAACCCCCCCTCAAGGGGTCGGCCCTTGGGGTTCCAACTTTTGGGAGTCTGTGTGAGGGACTGCGAAAAGGGACCTCACGCGGGACCTTCGGTGCCCTGGCCTCCAGGGGATGAGGAAACCTTTCTGACGAAAAATAAAAGACGCTTGCATGCGCCAGGAAACATCATGGCCCCGCACGTGCCCCATTTACAACAGATGCGGAAAGGACAGAGACGACCTATCAGGGGCTTCCCCTGCTCGATTTTAGGGGGGAAAGGGCAGGAGTCGTACTTCAAACTTTAAAAGGGCCCATCTGATAAAATGGGGTGCAAGCCGACTACAGTGACGCCCATGGTTCGGGGACGCCCCTCTCGGGGGCCTTAACGATGAAGAAACCCCGGCTAAACATCCTGGGTGGGGTAAACGACAAGACATGTAAATGGGGGAAATGCGCTTGGGCAATTTTGGGCCAAGGAAAGGGGAAAAGAGATCTGCCACCCCGCCTCATGGGGGCCGCTCGCCCATCGCGCTGCGTCAAGCTCCTAAAAGGGTCAGGACAAACTCCGCGCGGGGGGAGGCAAAAACCCCCAACCTTTCGTCGACCACGTGAACAATTGTGGCAGTTTGGGGGAAATAGAGCAAGAAAGGCCCAAAGCGCATGAAAAGCTGCCCACGTGGGGGAAAACATGCACCAAGTGCGGGCCCCCAACCCCTTTTGGAAAACGCGTAGGAAAACAAAAACAGCACAATCCCAAAACCCGGGCCCAATCTCCCTCGCCTAAAAAACCCCGGGGACGACCCCGGTTCTGCCCCCTTTGACCCCCCTGTGCAGTTCTGAGGAAGCGCCCCCAAAAATGCCCCAATGCTGACTCCCACATTTTAAACCCAAACCATGAAAAACAAGAATTTTTGGAGGCAAGGGAGAAACACTTCTGACCCCCACCCTTTTTTCGTTGCCCTTTCGCCATCCCCCGCTGTCCCTCAAAAAACCCAGCCCCTTGGCTTCCCCACGCCCCCCCTCTGCCCCCCACCCGTCCTTTTCACCTTCCCGCCAGGGGCAGACCCCGGGAATGCCAGTCATCCCTGGTTTGGGCCGGGTCTTCTCAGAAAAAAGGGCCCCTCGATCGCCGGCCCCCTCCTGCCCGTCAAGATAAAGATGCGGCATCCCTTCATGAGACATAAACATTTTGGAGCCCCTCGCCCCCCGGGACTGGGGAACACCCCACGTCTAACACGAGCTGGAAACTCCCCCAGATGGTATATTTTTCCCCACTGCCCACTGACCATGTTTCTAAGCAAACAGGAAATGAAATTGGCCCTTGGGTTTATTCCCCCCGCTTCCCCCACCATGGGCCCGAGACAATCCCCGCCACCAGTACCGGGGGACGCTCCACCCACGGGACACACAGACATCCCCATGCACATGCCCCCGACCCCCAACCACCACCACCCCCCCCAACTCCCCCCCCATTCCCTCCTACAGAAGAGAACGGGGAACTTTTGGGGAAAAAGTGGCTGCTGGATTTTTTTCCCAGCTCCCCTCTTTCAATGTGTGTGAACACCAACCACTCCCGAAAAATGCCCCGGTTTCCCCCCAAAACCCGCCCCTGGTTGCCCCCCGACCCCCCCCCCCGTCCCCCAAAACCAAAACACCCCTACCCCCGCCCCCCCGTCCACTGGCGGGACACTAAAGGCGGGGCCCGATCAAAAATGTCCGTCTGGGTGCCCTTTGGGACCCGGGCCCCCAAATTGGCACCCCGGTCACTTGGTGTCACAAGATGGCATCTGCCCAAAAGAAGTCAGGAAGCCCCCGCGAAACGGTGGATTTGGGACCCCCTTGAACCGAAAAACCCAGCCACAGGGGAGACAAAAATCACACCCAGCCCACCCTTCCACCAGGCTCGAAAGGTGCCCCCCCACACGGAAAAACCGTTTTTGAACGTTTGGGAACGGAAATACAGTATCCCCTAGAGAGACGGATAGAAAACCTAAACCACATTAAAAACCCCCCCATGGGGTCGCTAACCGGGCAACCCCCCCCGCCCCCCAGGGATACATCCCCAACTGGAGACGGATATAGCCGCCGTTTTTGATGAATCGTTCCCCGACTTTCCCCCCCCAAAGACCAAATGGGGGTGGTGACACCCCATGTGGCCCCAACACCACCCAAAGACTCGTTCTTCCCAACCCCGGAGGTGGCTCGACATCTGTGGTAACAACGGCATCATCCTAAACCCCCCCAAAATTTCCCCAGTTGGGAAAGGGACCCCGGTCAAATTTTGCTGGGTTTGAAAATCAAAAACCCCACCACTTGGGGGGTTTGGGCACCTACCCTTGGGCCACCAAAACACTTCCCGACCCCACAGAATATCACGGACGAAAGGGAGCTGGTTTTCGGCTTGGAAAAAAACCAGGGGGTCAAACCCCTTTCCCCGGGGGGCCGGCTAAAGCAAAATGCTTTTTTCCCAAAGGGCTTCCTAAAGACGGGCACTCGTTTCCCCACGGGACAAAAACAGTTTTGACCGCCTCTTAAAACCGAGACGAAGGCCCTGTTTCGTCGGCGAAATCCACCAAGGGGGGGGAGATTTTCGACAACCAGACCTACCCCCCCTCCCACAGACGGAGCAAGGAGGGCGTGGGATTCGGGCTCTTTAGAAAAAACTCCCCCTGCCCCCCCTCCTCCAGCCCCTTTCTGTGCAAGACGGGATGGCGTATCATTTTGGGGGGAACCCCGATTAAACCTGGGGGGCTAAACCCCGGTACGCACCCACGAAGGCGAAGCCCTAGCGTCATTGGGCGCCCTCGACAAAGCCCGTCCCCTACCCCCTGGGCTGCTCTGACCTCCCCACGCCCTGGACCACAAACCTCTGCTGAAGAAAATTCGGGGACCCGCTGCCTTGATGACATTATTTCCCCAAAACCCCCCTCTTTTGCAATCTCAAGGAAAAATCACTTCGATAAACCCCTTCCGTGTCGCCACATCCCCCCCCTACCTCACGCGGGGGCAGAACGCTGGGCCCCGCAAACCCTTTGGCAAGCCCGCCCCTCTGGGACTTCCGACACGAGCATCCATGGCCCCCAAACCCCTGGGCCCTCCCCCCCCCCCACTGGGGCCCCCCCACAGTCTTTTCCAAACCGCCAAAAAACCCCCCGTCAGCAGGGTTTGGGCCCCCTTTAAGTCGTACGCAGACTGGCTCGGCACCAGTGGGGGGAAAAAAATCAGTGACCTGGGATGACCCTCCCCCCCTCGCCACAGTAAGCGAACCCCCCCATGACCCCCCCCCTGAGTAACCCCATCAAGATGGCTTCCCCCCCGAAAACAGAACCTTTCTTCCCCTGACCCCCGCCCATACCCCAATTCCGTGACCCTTTCCCCACCACTTTTTATGGAGTCATACCTACAACGATCGGTGGGCCCAAACCCCCCCCCCACTTTTGAGACCCCCGTCCTCCGGGGTCTTCACCCCTCCGGGGGCCCAGGGGGTCACACAGATGTGCTCCTCGAGCGGAATCATTTCCCTTTTTCCCGGGCCCCGGAAAGACCCCGGCCCCTCACAGACAAAGGAGCCCAATTCCAGTCCCCGCAAAACCCCAAGGCAAACCCCCTCAGCCCAGCGCACCCCCAACACCCCCCGAAAAACCCCCCCCTAACCCCCTTCCATGCCAAACGCGGCTGTTTTCTTTTATTAACCGTGGCCCCAACTACCTTGTGGCTTGGGTGACAGAACAAATAAAATGGGGCCCATCGTAAAAGGAGGCTTTCAAAAACGGTGCTACTGGGCTAGTCCCTGCCCCCCGCCCGGGTCTTTGTCCCCATACGGGATCAGTGAACTAACTTCCGATGGGGGAACCCCCCCTTTTTTTAAACCCCCCTTTACCACAAAACATTTTTTAAAGAATTTGGGCGTCAACCACCGGCCCCTCATCAGTTTGCCTTTTTCCCCCCTGCCAACCCCGCGCTGGGAAATTGGAGTCCCAAAACCTTCAAAAAAGCCCATCACGGACAACACGGGGGCGCAGGGGGCCCCGGGCACTGACAAGTTTTTTAACGCGCAATGCTCCCCAAAACAGAAACACACCTGACCCGGGGCACTTCCCCCTCCCCCCGGGCCCTGGCATTTTTTTGGGCGCCCCCCTTCGAGACTTCATTTCCCCATTCACCCCGGGGAAAAACCCCCTCACACTAAATTGGCGGGGGACCCTCGGTCCCGCGAGGGGGGCGCTGAGAAACAGACACAAGCGGCAGGGCCCAGCGCCCCGTCAGAACACCCCCGCATTCCCCACACCATTGGCTTCGGTGACTGCGTCCCCATCCAAAACCAAACTGGAAACCCCCCCAAAACCCCCAAGGGACAAGACAAAGGGATGGTTTATCGAGGTGCGCCATTCGACCCGATGTCGGCGTGTTTTATGGGCCCTTTGCGTCCCCCTCCCCGCAACAGGAAGTTTTTCTACGGAAATACTAAAAACCCCGGGCCCTCCCATGGGCCCCCCACCTGAAAAGGCCCCAGGCCCCCACACCCACACTGCCTAAAGGCCCCCCAAGAGCCCACGGCCCCCATTGTTTCCCCTGCCCCCGGGCCCCCCCCCTCAGCCGGGTCCCCCCCCCTCTCGAAATGGGGTTCCCCCCCCCCCACCCAAACAAAGAAACCCCCCGCCGCCAGCCCTTGGGTTTCCCCCACCCCCACCCCACCGCCCATCACATCAGACCCCCCGTCCCGGTCCCCCAGCTGAGGCGACATATCCCCTTCGAGGGCAAAGGGGCCCCAGCGTCCCAAGAGCGTACGCGCCCTGATGCCCCCAAACGCCCCTGGGCCCAAGGAGGGAAGCCCGTTCGCCCCTGGTGCAGAACCCCCCCCCGGCCGCCCCCGGCGCTCAACCCGAGAACCTAACTTCACGCGTGAATGAAACTCCCTTTTTATTTATTTCTCGTTAAATCCCCCCCTTTTAAATTTTTTATTTATGCTATCCAGCTTTTAAAAAAATTTTTTTTCAAAGCCCAAAAGGCCAACTATACTTTTCGAACTCTTTTCTTTGACTCAGCTAGAGTCCAAGAACTTTTTTTATTCAGTCTTTTCCCCTGTCACCCCCAAAGACTTGGGGAGGCGAAAAGAAAATTTTCATCTCATTTGCTTCCTTTCTGTTTTTTTGAAAGTTTTAAAACCCCCCTTGCCATCATATTGTCCTTTTATTGTCATCAAAGCACGTTTAAGAAATAAAGACGATTTTAAAAGACAAAAGTGTTCCCCTTATTTAAAAAATTTCCCTTTAGTGGATTCAAGATTTTTGAACAATTGGGCCCCCTTAATTTAAAAAAGCAAGGTCAAGCCAAAAAGGAAAGACCAGTGGCAAGGGCCCCCAAGGGGCAATTTTGGGGTTTTTCTTTTCCTCAGGGAAAATTCAAAGAATGCCCTTTGTTTTGGTTTGTCCCAAAAATAAAATTTAGTAAATTTAAATGGGGATGGGCCCAAAATCTTTTCAGGGAAAAACCAGCAATAACAAGCAGAAAAAAATTCTAATAAGATCTTTACAGATCAGAAATGGGCCCAAATGACTGGCAAGTTTGGATTTCAAACCCAAAAAAAGTATGGATTAGGGTGGGGGAATACCCCAAAAACGGAAAAAAGAGGCAAAAAAACTGCTGGTCCGAAAGAAACCCCCGAGCAGGAGTGTACACCAGATTGGAAAAGAGTGGGGGTGGAAAAGAAGGGTGTGTTTATAAAACCATGAGCACAACAACAATTTAAAAGCAAACAGGATCATTGGGGCCCCAGAAAAGGGCCCCTTTTGGGGTAGACCTTCAGAGCAGAAATGTTGTGAGAGCAGGGCCTTGAGTAGGGGCCCCTGGGAAAACAATGGCAGGGCCCAAAATCAAAAAACCTAAGCCCTTGATTTTTGATGTCCCCAAAAATGAAACAACAACAATTTACCCCGGGCCCCCTGAAAAGAGAAAAAGAAAACAGAATGCCTAGTAGCACTGAAGCTGGGGAATCTGGTTTCATTGCTGAAGCAGGGATGAAATCAATTTAAACTTTCAAGAAAGCCAAAAAGGAAATTTGCAATGCAGACAGACCACACAAATGCCCCTGGGGATAGCAAACCCTTAATCCCCAGCCTAAATTTTCCCCTTCATGAAACATTTCACCCCAAATGGTTTTTTAAAAATTTAAATTTCCCGTCAAAATAAGTAAAATAATTTTAACATACACAAAAACAGTAAAATTAAATTTCTATAAAATTTAACTTGGTTGAATGTATTTTACTTTTCAAAAAAATGGGGTTGGTTTTTCATTGTTTTAAAATTTTTCCATGTCCCGGCAATTTTTTCTGCATTATTCACCATGCCCGTATTTCTGCTGTCAGGTCATACACCAGGTTGGGCATTTGAGGGTTTGTTTTGTTGGGTCAGTTTCCATGACATTTGTGCCCGAATTTTGGGCTATAAACCCGGAAACCCGAAAGGGAAAAGTATACCCCACCCCCCTCCCCTCCCCCCCAGTTTCCCCTCCCCACCCCCGCTTTTCTCTCACTCACACATACACACATGGGGAACACAAAAGCACGCAAAACACATGACCTACAGGGTCACACACACACACACACACAACAACCCCACACACACACACAACACAAAAAACACACACCCCACACACACACACACACAAAGCAGTGGAAACCCACACTTTTACACCCCACAACACACACACAAAACACACACACACAACCCCACCACACACACACACAAAACAACTGGGACATCAAATTAGATTTTAAGTGCTTGGTAACCTTTGGGCAACACTGCATGAAAACGTAGCATTTACTTCTAGTACTTCAAAACCCCCATCATGCAACATAAGGAGATGGGAAAAAAATTGAATACATTTTTGAAAACCCTTTGGGGAATGAAAAAAGCAAAATTAAGGGAACCCGGCCCGGCAAAAGAATGGAACAAAAAAATTTAAAAAAAAAAAAACAAAACAACAAAGATAATTTCCCAAACCCAAATTTGGGCCTTCCCCCCGGCAGGAAACAACAAATTTAAAACACGAAAAACAAAAACCGAGCAGGGCCCCCCCCCCATGCCCCTTTTTTACCCCAGTGGGAAAAGTATCCAATCTATACACACGGAAAAATTCTTAAAACTAAATTAATTTTCAGTTCAGATTCTTTACTGCATTTATTTTTACTGAGAACAGGAGGGGTTTTAAAATAAATCACAGCATTTCAAACTACTTAAAAGGGGAAAATTTTTTTTAAATAGTTCTGCACAAAAAACGGGGGTTTTTTTGCCCTTTCCTGTTCCAAGCAAAAAAATTTTTATAAAATGAAAGGAACCATAAAAAGAAAGTGATCCTTTTTTTCCTGATGATGACTCCACAATTTTACACAATTTCAAAAGAGACTGGGGATGTTTTTTTGTCTACATATAATATAGTCCCTTTTAGTGTATGCTGAATTTTGATCCCCCTTTCTTAATGACTTAACTGTTTCCTGGTCTTTCTGCCCGGATGAGGGAACCTTTAGGGGTGGTCCCCATGTTTTTGATTGGGTTTTAAAAGAGGGCCCAAAAAACAGGGGTATTTTTTTGGATAGGGTTTCATTTTTTAAAAATTAAAACCATCGGTGATGCAGTTTTGGGAGTTTTAATTGGGGGCATTGTCCCAAATTCAGCTGCAGGGGGACAAATGTTCTTCGTTTGGGAACAGCGAAAAACCCCCCCAGAATTTTCCACCCAAATTGGGCTTTTGCAAATTTCATTTTTTATATGGGGGGAAAGAGGCTCCCGTCTTTTTTCCTTTGTGTATTCTTATTCTTTGCATAAAATTTAAACACTTTTTTCATCCCTTCAAACATGTCGCTTTAAATTTGTTTTTGTTTTAAAAGGCAGAGAAGAGTTTTTTTGAAATTTCAGCTGTCCCTTCATTTCTGTCATCTTTAAAAAGTATGTTGCCAGGCCTGCGGTCCCCAAATGGAGACGCAAAAGTTTTGCTTTGAAGACAAGCCCAAATTCCCAGGAAACCCCTCCCTTCCCATGGGCACAAGTTTGGGGTTTTTTCGAGCCGGAGGCGCAGAGGGCATCCCTGTGGGACAAGTTTTTCAACAGAGAGGGGAAGTTAACGACCCATTTGCAGGAAACCCCAAAGGGTTTTCATCAACAGTGCTAACGCTTCCATTGATTTTTAAAAAAAAAGGAAAGTAGCAGAAGAAAAAGCCCAGTTTTTTTTTTTGCCTTTTTCCCAAAAAAAAAAAAGTGCAAGTGCAAAAGTCATTTCTTCATTAAACAAATTAAAATTTAAAAAACTCACCATGGACATAGATATATATACACAAAGTTAACACATGATGTGTGCGAGCATGCACAAACATGCATTTACACACACACACACACACACACACACACACACACACACACACACACACACACACACACACACACACACACCTCCTCCTCCTCCTCCTCCTCCTCCTCCTCCTCCTCCTATTGGACATTTCATTGCTCTCTCTTACAGTATATTACACATACACGCGATCAGAAAAATACTTGTTTTGACCCTTGATCTCTTCAATCTTTGATCTACAAGTTATAGTTACACATCATTTTTTATTACATTTGCCATAAGTTCACTACACTTTAATCATCCAAGGAGACAAACTGCTTACTTAAACACAGTAAAGTAATAAAACAGTATCCACAGTTTCCGTGGCCATATTAACCCTCTTGCATTCGTTTCGCCCGTATCCGGCCGCTGTGTTTGTCTCCCCTGCTGTTCGTTCCGGCCGCAACCGGCCGTACGTGCCGCGTTACTTTCCCTCACACACTGCGAGCTTGTTTTAAGTCAGGGCTGGCCAAAAATAAACGTGGATCCCTGAGAGGGTCCAATGAAATCTTAGCAGTAGTATGGGGTGTGGGAAGCAATTCAGTCACAAAGACTAGGGTCGTGAACTGACCGCATTCCATTGCTGCAGACGGCATCGCCTTGTTTCTGAAAATGGCGTCTGCTAGCGCTTCTACTGACGGCGATTTTTGGATTATACGAAAGAGGAGTTGGATGATATATTACAAGAAGTAGAAAGATATGAAAGAGAGGAGTTAAATGAAAGTGATGTGGATGTTTGAGAGGAAGAAGAGGGAGAAGAAGGCGAAGAAAGTGATGAAGATGATGATGCCCTTTGTTTGCGTTTGTGACCACGTGGCGACCGGCGACTTCCGCACCTGTGGTTCAGCCTTTTGAGGAAGAGACTGGGCCAAATCATGATTTGCCAGACACAGATACACCTCTGGGTTATTTTTTCTCTTCCTGCTGCAGTTGTTTTTTACTACAGCTGCTTACCAGACGAACCTGTACGCCAGGCAGCAGATGGCAAAGTGGGGACAACCTGACCTACTTTGGCAGGATACGACACCTGCGGAGATGCGCGCATACTTAACTGTGCTCGTCATAATTGGGATCAAACGTCAGCCAAGACTCTGGTGCTACTGGTCGACTGATCTTCGGTTTAGCGAGCCACGGATCAGTGGGGTGATGTCGAAAACACGGTTTCTGCCATGCAGCAAACATGGTAGAAACCATGGATCAAGAGTAGTGTTTACCATATTGGTGACATGTGACAGTGGTGACACCCTCCTGACGTGTGCGACCAGACACCACGTTAGAGTGTAAAGAATGGATTTTACTTCTTTTCTGTGACTGTGTATATTCCGGTGTTAAAAGTCGTTAAGTAGTGACAAACACACCTTTTAGGACGAAAAAAAAACCCTGTAAAGTTACCTGGCCCCATGTTTGAGTATGTGACAATCATGTGACACTTAGTGACACCCCAAACTGGATTTACTGAACCAGGACTGCTGTTTACAAGTTGAGGTAGGACACCCTTTGATGATTTATACTAACAAATGCATGCCGACAATGTTATTGTCTGTCTGGTGTATTATAGTAACATTGTCAACGTTTGATGTCCCATTGTTTTGTGACAAACAGGGTGACAATGACACCCACATGCATCCCAAACATGTGACATCTCTGCATTATGAAATATGATGTATTAGAATTTTGTATACTAAATTTGACAGCGCTGCAATGGAAACTTTGTCCACTACAGCCTTTCAAAGGCAGTAGGTGAGTTTTAGCTTACATTTCTCAAAACAATACGAATACTAGGAGCAGTTCTAGGCTGGAAAATGCGAATGCAAGAGGGTTAAGTTAGTCTGCCTTCAACTCGGTTAATGTGGCATGCCCACTTGCTGTACATTCAGCATGTTTTGTGCCTTTTGATTAGCTGTGGATGTGTTTGCACACATGCACAAACAGACACATGTGCGCGTCCATGCACGTGCACACACACGCGCACACACATGCACACACGCGCGCGCGCACACAAACACACACACATATACACACACACAGACACTGAAACTAACTCTGCATTTCTATCCTGTGTGACTGTCAGCTGGACAGAGAGATTGTGACCAAGATGTACGGCATACGCGCACACGCACACACACACACACACACACACACACACACACACACACACACACACACACACACACACACACACACACTCGCTCGCTCGCTCGCTCACTCATTCACACACTAACTCTGTAATTCTGTCCTGTATAAATGTCAGCTGGACAGAGAGATTGTGACCAAGATGTACCACACTAACACTTACTCTGTATTTCTGTCTTGTATAAATGTCAGCTGGACAGAGAGATAGTGATCAAGATGTCACACACGCACGCACATGCATGCATGCACACATGCGCGTGCGCTCCCGCCACACCGCGCACACACACACACACACACACACACACACACACACACACACACACACACACACACACACACACACACACACACACCAATTTCCAACAAAAAGATTCCCTGTGCATTTTCCAGAATCTTCATGCCTTTTCTACATTTGTAAATTCGTTGATGTTAAGCCCAGTTGGCTCGTTTATGTAAATATTTTGTTGTGTGTTTTTTTTTTTAATGCTTTGTAATCTGTCTAAATTGTTACATTTAGAACATCTTTTTCATTTCAGTTGTCAAAGTCACACACACACACACACACACACACACACACACTCACACTCACACACACACACACACACACACACACACACAGGCCTATAATAGCATGTTGCATACACTATTTCCATTTCTCTCATCCACTCATTTCTGCATTATTTTGTCTAATATCACTTAAAGTGAACAGACGTTAAATTGAAGAACTAACTAACACACACACACACACACACACACTGTATTTCTGTCCTGTATACATTTCAGCTGGACAGAGAGATAGTGACCAAGATGTACCACACACACACTAACACTAACACTAACACACTTAACACTCTATTTCTATCCCGTGTGAATGTCAGCTGGACAGAGAGATAGTGACCAAGATGTACCACGACATGACTCTGCTGAACACCATGGACCGTGTCCTGTACGAATCCCAGCGTCAGGGCAGGATCTCTTTCTACATGCAAACTACGGGGAGAGGGCACCCATATGGGCTCTGCAGCCGCCCTGGTCCCCGAAGACCTTGTGTTTGGCCAGTACAGAGAAGCTGGTGAGAAAGGAACATTTTGTGATCAGAATTTTTGTGTTTCAGTCCACCTTTTGAAGATATTGTTTCTTTCTCTCCCCCCCCCCCCCCCCCCCCTCTCTCTCTTTGGCATGTAAGGGTATATGTTATTTGTAACTTTTTTGTCATTTCATAAGCTGGTGAGAAAGGAACACTTCATGATTAGGATGTTCCTGTATACGTGTGTGGTCCAGGGTAACTCGCTCAGGGTAAATACTGGTCTTTGTGTGTTTGTTTTTAACTCATCAGTGTCTGTCCGTTGCCTGATTATGTATTGCTTGTGATTAGTTTGACATCTTTTTTGTGCTGACATTTTCTCAGGCGAAATAAAGACTTTATATAATACAGTGAAGTATTTTCTGTGCTGAATACATCACATTCAAGTAGAACATGTTCCGATCATGACAAAATCAACGTAGTGCTTTAGGAAAAAGTAACTGAAATGTTGCTTTTGATTGAGAACATCATGTGAGAGACAGGATGAGTAAAGAGCTTTATCTATTGCAGCTTAATTTAATGAAAGAGCAAGTCATTCTGTAAGTGCAATCATCAGCCACATTCAGTAAAAGTACTGTTTTAAAAAGTGTAAACATAAAACAAGATCAGGCTGCCTGTACAGAGCATTGGTTAGATTTTGACAGAATCAGCTTGTACACAGCAAATGTGTTGTCTTCTCCGTGTTTTTCTCTCTTAATCCCTTAATGCAGTTATAGAGGTCGTGGGACAGCAATAACTAACATTGTTTCCAGTCCCTGACCAATCTATATCTCCCATTTCCCCTCCCCCATCCTATTCCCCCATTCCCCCCATCGTCTCCTAGCTTGAGGAGACTGCCAGGGTTTTGGTTTTTTTTTTAATTTTTATTTTACTGTGGAAACATTGTCTTTTAAACACTCGGTGGCTTTTAAGGGCAGAACTATCAGGTGTATTTTTAACATGATCACTGACCATGATATTAATTTAAAGTTGATCTGCAGTGTTCTTGCTACAGCAAGTGTGGGATTCTGTTTTATGAGATTGGTTTTGGAAGTAAAGGTAGGAGAGGGTAAAAAGGCTGCACATGATTTTAGTGTTTACACAATTACAGTGAGATGGTCAGTAGACCAACAACAATTTGAAAAAAAGATTTATTAGAATGTGAGATTTATAACTTTGTGATTATCTGCAGTTAGGATCATGTTGTTTACCAATTAGTGTTACCTTGGTTGTTCTAAAGTATGCTTGGAAGCAGGAAAGAAAATTGTTTAATGGACTTGTTCAGACAAGACCACTTTGGTCAAAATACATGTTTCACCAGCCTTTTGTGTGTAGAATTAGATTAGTTGTTGAGTTGTGTAGACTTGCTGGCGTAGTTGTTGAGTTGTGTAGACTTGCTGTGCCTGATGGAAGGGGGACTCTTGCATACTTATCCTGCCCAAAAACCATTGGCTGTTCACAATTGTATCTCAGAATCATGTGGGTTTTTTTGTTTCTTATGATGTTTTCATGTTCAGACCATTGCAGCATGTGTCCTTTTGCATGCAGCAAAACTTCTGTTTTTGAGGTGGTTTTCAAATAGTATGTGAGCAAGAACAAAAAGGAGTAGATACTACTGAACTTTGCCTTTCTGATTCAGAAAATGTGATATGAGAATTGTTTATAACAGTATTAGACTCTGCAGGAAAACCTCTTTGTTCGTCAAAGTTACTCTTTGGGTTGGCAAGGTAAGACATTCCAGAGGATGAGAATGGAAGGTTTTTGTTTCATATAGGCTGTCCATGTAATCTTTGTGCAACCCATTAATTTTTTTGATCATTAAGATTGTGCTTGTTTTTAAGTGTCAGAAGTAATGTGTGAGTGCAGGTGTGCTTATGTGGCGAGGCTTCACTCTGGATCAGTTCATGAATCAGTGCTATGGAAACGCCAAGGATGTGGGCAAGGGCAGACAAATGCCGGTGCACTATGGCTCCAAGGAGCTCAACTTTGTGACGATCTCTTCCCCCTTGGCCACACAGATGCCGCAAGGTGAGTCGGGACATTGTGCTGCAAACACACACTGTTGGTGTAGGAAAGGTCGATAGATTTCACATGCCTGGTGTGCTGTAGTGGGAACACCTTTGCCATTATAGAGTTTGAGTAGTATTTCATAAATGTATTGTACTAACTGCGCATTTTGCCAAAACCTCGGGTTTAGCTCAACATCGACTTACTAGTTTAAACTTCTGCATCTGTATTTCCTTCCATGTTTCCTCTGTTCTGGGATGATGCATGTCCTAAACCTGATCCAAAACATATTTCTTAAAAAGCTATAGGTCAACATGTTCTTTTTGATTCTGTCACTTGAACTCACAGTTTGACTTTGTTGTCGTTTTGCACTTTTAAGGCCAAAGATTAATTCATGTTAAAAATTCTTCTGTTCTCCCTTGATCAATTTCATGGACTCTGTTTCGTTATTTCTGGTGTCATGAGATTTCATTTGTATTTCTGCTACTGCGACGAGTTTCTGTATGTGCATTTGTGCTGATGTGCCTTTGGAGAGAGGAAGAGCAGGAGCAAGGGGAGAGAAATTAGAAATGGGGAGGTAAGCTGGAATGGGGCATATTGGTGATGTGTTTTCAGGAGCGTATTACGAGACTGTAAGTGAACACATGTTTGAATATTAATATTTTCTGCTTGTTCTTTGCCTTTGTAAAAAGCTGCAAGTGTAGCAGAGATGGGGGGAAGGGATGCAGGAGGAGGAGGAGACGCATATGAATCTTCATTAACTACAATCATTAAAAGGCTGCTTGATTTGAGAAGGTAGTGAGGAAATACTGATTGTAAATTTTCACTCTATGAAAGGGCCATGTGTCCTGATATTCAGGACATTATGTTGCAAATATATAACCTATTACATTATTTCTTTTTCACACAAGCTGTGCTACAGATATTATGTTTTAATTCTCTTGATTTTAGATTGTTGAACTGCCTTGACAGACCCACAACAGTCTGAGACCATTCAGCTCTCTGTCCTCAGTCACATACATCAGGGCAGAGGTGTGGACTGAGCTGTTGTTAGAGTTGTCCCTTTTTGTGTCAGATCCTTTGTCTGATTGAGGTACTGACCGTGAGTCGGCTGAAGAGTATAAAGCGCTCAGTGCCAAGCATGAAGGTGTTACAAACATTGTATTGCACCTGACATAAAGCAGCTCTGCCGAGCTCACTGTTGTTTGTTATATTGGAATTTGTGAACACGACTTTAGTAGGATTACTGTGTGTGTACCAAGGCTACATCAAATGTTGTTATGCTCTGCATAGTTATGTGGGGATTGTCTTCAGTCGTGACAAGCTCCTAGCATAACACAGTCTCCCAAATCCCCCAAGTCGGAGTGTGGCTGCCCATGTGGCGGGGTAATCAAAAACGGTCACACACGTAATGTTCTCATCCCCAGCTGATGCATTTGTGCCATAGTGTTCAAATGCTTCGGCTGTTCGGATGATCCCTGGAGTCTTTTAGCCAGGGGACGACAACAACAACAACAACAACTGTGTGTGTGTGTGTGTGTGTGTGTGTGACTTTTTCTTTCACTCTTACTGCTTATTGCAAACTGTGTTTCTCTTTTTATTTCAAATATCTGTTGGTAAAGAATGTGTGAACCAGTGGAATTTGCATGGCTTGTTGACTGATGAAAACTTAGTAAAGTGATTTTCTTTTCATGATTTGGATTTTGTCTTCTTGGTATTTTTAAATCATTTGTATTAACTTCAACCAGATATTGATGGTCAACCTAGCTTTGTTACTCAGTCAAAAAGAAAGAAGGTTTGAAAACAATTCCATAAAACAAGCTTTTGTGAACATTTTGAAGCAGGAAACACAGACAGCTCAAGATATATGTGACACTGCACGCGAAAATCATGGATAAGGGTCAAAATTCAGAAAATGAGATTAAAATTTAATCTAAAGAAGAGATCATTCTGAACAAGACACAAAAAACAGATTTCAATTATCTTTATTACTTTCTGAGATACACGCGTTTGAGTCTCCAGGTGATCGGTGACCCCGTTTTGAGAAAAATCCATTTAAAGTTTGGTAAAATTCAAATAGTCCTAACTAATTTTCCCAAGCATGAGACTGGT
Organism: Conus ventricosus; assembly: GCA_018398815.1. NCBI lineage: Eukaryota > Metazoa > Mollusca > Gastropoda > Neogastropoda > Conidae > Conus > Conus ventricosus. The sequence continues at coordinate 56,986,814 of CM031605.1, forward strand.
ACTATAATATCAAGAATGACCCATAGAACTTAGTTAACAAACTCAATTCCACCAATTAATTGCTGTTTTGATTAAAATTTCATTTGAAAATATTGGTTACTGGCTTAATGATGGGCGACACATTGCATTCAAACTTTCACCAAAAAAATTGTTAAAAAAAAACTACAAGTCAGAATCACTTCAAATTTTCAGCAAACATCTATGGGTACCTGTGCTTTAATCTGCATAAGTTAGTTTTAAAAAAAACCATGTTATATCTGTGAGCCACCTCTGTGATGAGTCAGTTCAATGTTAATTTTGAGGATAGTTAAGTACATCACAAACCATCACCATAATAGCACTGTCACCAAATGACACTTTCACAATAATCAATCACACACTTTCAACCTTGGGAAATTATTGTCTTTGTTTCAGAATCAGTCTTACACTGCCAGCACCCAACCCCCCTCCCAAGCCTAGCGCACCCCCCCCCCCTCCCCCCACCCGCTGCAACAATCAATTACAGCAATGGCACAATCCCATTTGAAGCTGCACAAATGGCCTTTTGAATGGAGTGTTTTTTTGCACTGAAAGTCACATGTCTGTTTTTTTCTTTGACCCAAGTCCCTCTTTTGATTTTTTTGGGTCTGCCTGGAGTCCTGGCAGGTGGTGGGGGTGCAGTCTGGCTGGTGGATGGTTTTGATGGACAGGGGGAAGGAGGTGGAAACTGAGATGGGGTAACCTTTCCTGATGTTTTGAGACTGAGAGGTTGTGGCACACCAGATCTCTCTTATCTGGGTTCACAAACTCCCTGATCTCATTGAACAAGTACTCCTGCCTTGGTTCACTGCTCCTCAAGACCAGTTGGGTTAATGATGGGTGGGAGGTCATTGTCAAGCACAGACGAGACAGAAATAAATATCTCACATCACACGCAATCTTACTCCATACGCGTTCTTACCCAGGGATATAACACTTAGACTTTTTATAAAATACCACCCCTTCTTTATTAAATTATTTGAAAATGTCTACACTCAGAACTCCGGGTGTAGAGCAGAAAGGAATGGGAAAGTTTTAAAAGGTTTTTTTACTCAGCTTTACGTCCCTGAAAGATTCTCCAAAGTCCTTCCTCGTCGCCTCTCTCCCCTGAAGTTCACCAGGGACGACGTCAACGACCCCCAACCTGGGTCTGGCTCCACGGCTAGCCAAACGTAGCCGGAACCTTCCTTCTGTAAGTCTTCACGACCGGTGCAGCCTCAAACGCCTACGGCAGGGAGCTCCTCCAGCTTCTCACTCCCGTAGCGGAGCATGCCATCTGTACATCTTCACACCCGGTGCAGCCTCAAACGTCTACGGCAGGGAGCTCCTCCAGCTTCTCACTCCCGTAGCGGAGCATGGCACCTCTACAAACAAAGTCTGGGAACACCACCATTACTATCCCAGTTCTTAACACTTCAATAATAAATTTATCAGCTTCGTCTCCACCTGAAAAACTAACCACCATTTCTTCCGTCTCCACCTCGGCAATTCCTGAGATAAATAAATAATATATTTCAACTTACAAACACACAGTTTTAATTTAT
>CM031605.1:56989375-56994375 GCA_018398815.1 Conus ventricosus
GACCAGGTTAGAACCCCAAGAGGCAGCTAGCATCCAAACAAGCAGAATAGAGAACTAAAGAAACTTATGAAAACACTACACTAGCTGAAAGAATAAGGACTCTGTTCAGGGAACAGGGATTACAATAGTTAGTATATTAACGCTGTTGGGTTTGCTATCTCTACACTCTTTATGCTTTAACCAGCAGTGCACCAACCGGAGCAGTAGCGCCTCCAACACCTCAGCCTGGTAAAAGTTGGATTAGAAAACAATTGCATCATCTAGCAAACTTATTAAAGAAGTTAGCCGCCAAAGCGCTTGATGCTCTGCCTGGCATAATAGGTAGTGTTGTTAGTTGGGTTTTGTCTACTATAGGTAAAGTTGCTGGTTATATGGCTGACCATCTGTGGACATTAGGAGTGTTAGCTGCTGGATTAATTTTTAGTGAAATAAAGTATAGCTAATCCAGTAAAAGTTAAAAACACAACAAGGGCTCTCTTTTCGCTAGTATGACTGTCAGTGTGAGGCAGATCAACAGGTGGAGTGCTTTCTGGCTGTGGGACGCTTATAACTGGATCGCTTTCTTCAGGGTTAGGTACTTTTTTTTAAAATGGATGGAGCAGGCCTTGTGTTTAAGCCTTGATTGTGCCCTAAGTTTTGGTCGTCTCCAGCTATGAGGATTTCATTGTTATAATTCTGTATCATGCCAATCTGTAGTCTAAGGTCAGAGGGTAGCATGTATAATCCATGGCCTGCAACAAAGTCAACCTTTGACCTAGCATGCGCAAGAACGTCTTGATACCTTTGTATGCTGGCAGGCAAATCAACAGCAAAGTTAATAGCATCTTCTAAATTAGCTAGAAATTGGTTTTCTGGCATCAAAGCCTGTAGACTGATCAACTGTGCTAGACGTAGTCTGTGCTTGTGCTCCTAATAGACACCAAACGTATGTCCGTATGGTGTCATTAAGCCTTTGCACTCCTGGCATTGTTAGTCCTTTACTTTCATCTAAGATAAATGTTGCCCAAGCATTAGGTTGTTTTTGTTCAATTGACCCTAATCGAACTTGTTTGTTTGGTTTGAAAAGAGGTATGGCCTGGCCAGTAGTCATAATTATATTCTCTTTTTGTACCCCACAAATACAATGTGCCTAACCCATGATTGCGGTCTAACTTTTGTCTAAAGTCAGTTGAAGGATTAATGTTAAATTCATTGCAAATTCTTTCATATGCATTAATGTCCATTGGGCTTTTAAATGGATCAAACGCGTTGTCGTTAGGGAGGGGCACTTGCAGTTCAGTTAGTATTCGTCTGTACTGGTAATAAACATGAAAGTTATATACTGACCTTACTAAAAGATTGGGGTGGTTTAAATGGTTTGCATATGAAACACCGCAGCCAGTAGTTGCGCAGTAAATAGCAAAATTTAACTGATTCTGGTAAAACGTCATGGGGCGAGATGTCCATGCTGATGGCGCTCTATCATTCTTTATTGGCGGATTTAAATATCTAGTTAGCGGGTTTACAAGTCTGACTTGGAAGCCATATGATTCGTCTACTGCAATGGTTAGTAAATTGAAGTCCAAAGAATTTGGGGTTATAAACGCTGACTACATTGTAAGTGGCACTTTTGTTATATTTAAAAGGTTCCATTTTTAAATAGTATTTAAAATAGTTATAAAAAAGATGTACATCTCTATAACCCAACAAAACAAGCGTGTGTTCTTAACGTACCCAATTGACAATAGGCGCGGTGATTATAGGATTGCCCTTAAAGAAATTGGTTTTAAAGTAAAATGGATTAACATATCTGAAAGAGCTAAGAATAACTGGTAGATGTTAAGGACGAACAAGGCAATCTATTAAAACATTTAAAAATACCCGATGGTTACTACAACTTTCGTTCTTTAAGAGAAGTATTTAGAGAATTTGGCATTAAGTTAAAAATTAATGAGGCAAATCTTATAATTACTATGAATTTTCCAGAACTTAAAGAAAAAAGGGAGTACTTTTTCCCTAGAAGTCTTGCTCGAATTTTAGGCTTTTATAGCAGTGGTGAAACGTATCATATTAAAACACATATGCTCTTAAAAAGCGGTCTTTATGAGTATGTGAGCAGTAGACCATCCGATTTTCTAATTAACCCAATGTTGTATGTCCATTTAGAAGAGTTAAAAACAAATACTAATTTGTTTGATGGGCAGCCATCTACTTTTCTGCGAGCACTGCCGTCAACTAGGTAGGGTTTTGCGATTATCAGTTATACAGGTTTGGTGGAGACAGTCAATTTAAAGAATTAGTTAATTTAGACATAGTAAAAATAACTAATCAAGATGGAAGGTTAGTTGTTTGTTCTGATTTATTAATGGTGTTGGAAGTAAAAGAACGTACTGTAAGCCATTAGATTTTTATGTCCCTGGGGAGAATGTAAATATGTTTGTTCACGATCACCAAATCTTATCTAGCACGCAAGCCCCCCATTTTAAATTAACGATTACGTCGATTTTTAGAGGTTTTGGCGTGTTAAGTTTGTTTAGAAACAGGTGTTAATTTTGGCCAAAAGTGACATGAGAAGGACGTGATTTGTATGTGAAAAGGGGGGTTTTCGTGCAAAATAACATGGGTGAGCTTGAACGAACATATTTACATTCTCTTGAGCTATTTACTGGTGATACCAAGATCTTTGCAGGCAAAGCCAGCAATAACATGCAGAAAACATTCTAATAAGATCTGAGCAGAGTCAGAAATGGTCAACTGACTGGCAAGTTGGATTTCACCAACAGAAATGTGTGATTAGGCTGGGCAATACCCAAACACTGAAACAAGAGGCAAAATACTGCATGGTCAGAAAGAATACCTAGAGTCAGGAGTGTACACTAGATTGGAAGAGAGTGAGGTGGAGAGAAGGGTGTGTTGATAATCTCAGTTTGAAGAACCATGTAGCACAAGCAACATCAAATGCAAACTGGATCTTTGGGCTCACCAGAAAGTCCTTTGGCTGTAGACCTTCAGAGCAGACTGTTGTGAGAGCAGTCCTTGAGTATGGTCACTGTATCATATGGCAGCCAAGATTCAAAATCCTATGCATTGATTTAGAAGATGTCCAAAGATGAGCAGCAACACTGACCGGCCCTCTGAAAAGAGAAAGTGTACACAGAATGCCTAGTAGCACTGAAGCTGGGCAATCTGGTACATTGCTGAAGCAGGGATGAAATCATTGATACTTTCAAGTATACATGCACAAGGCAGCAATGCAGACAGACCACACAATATGCGTCTGTTGATAGTCAAACCCTTAGTCCCCAGCCTAATTTCCACTTCATGAAACATTGCACCTTAGTGTTGTTTTAATTCAGATTTCAGTCAAAATAAATATAATTATTCAGACATACGCAGCAGTAACATTAAATACCATAATTCAACTTGGTTCATTGTATTTCACTTTTCAAAAATATGAATTGTTGCATTGTTTTATTCTTCCATGTCTGTGCATTTTTGCTGCATTTTCACCATGCCAGTATTTCTGCTGTCAGTGTCATACACCAGTGTGTGAGCATTTGAGGTTAGTTTTGTTGGATCATGTTTTTATGACATTTGTGACTGATTTGGACTATTACAGGACCTGACAGATATGTATACACACTCTCTCTCCCCCATCTCACTCTCCCACTTGCTATCTCTCACTCACACATACACATGTGTGGACACACGCACACACACACGATGACCTACAGGCTACACACACACACACACACACACACACACACACACACACACACTCACACACACACACACACACACACACACACACACACACACACACACAAGCAGTGACCTACACTTTCACACACACACACACACACACACACACACACACACACACACACACACACACACACACACACACACACACACACACACTGGGACATCAAAATAGATTTTATGTGTTTGGTAACCTTGGTCAACAGCTGCATGAAAACTGTGAGCAGTTCAACTTCTAGTACTTCTACCTCATCATGCAACATATATGGAGATGGAAAAACATTGAATACATGTTTGTGTAAACTGTGTAAACCTTGGCAGAATGAAAGAGCAAAATTAAGGTAACTGGACTGCCAAATGAATGGAAACAAAAAAAGTTGAAAAAAACAAACAAAAGCAACACGATATTCCAACCAATTGGTCTTCTCCAGGCAGGACAAACAACATTCAAAACACTGAAAAACAGGAGACAAGCAGCCAGCCCACATGCCTTTTTGATCTCAGTGTAAATGTAGTCTAGATACACACTGGAAACATTCTTAGCTAAATTAGATTTTCAGTTCAGATTCTTTATCTGCATTTATTTCACTGAGAACAGGAGGGGTTAAGATAAATCACAGCATTTCAGCTACTTAACAGGTGAATTTTTAAAAGTAATTTATGCACACAAACGGAGGTTTATTGCTGCTTGCTCTGTTCCAAGCATTTTGATAAAATGAAAGGAACCATAAATGAAAGTGATCTTTGTTCTCTGATGATGACTCCACAAGTGTTACTACAGATTGCAATGAGACTGGGCATGTTTGTCTACATATATATAGCTCAGGCTCAGTGTATGCTGATATGTGATCCGCTTTCTTAATGGCTTAACTGTTCATGGTCTTTCTGCGGATGAGGTGATCCTTGAGTGTGGTCCCCATGTTTTTGATTGGGTTGAAATGAGGCAAACAGCTGGGCTATTTTAGGATAGTTACATTTTGATAATTAAGCCATCGGTGATGCAGTTGGCAGTGTAATTGGTGTCATTGTCAAGTTCAGCTGTCAGGGTACAAATGTTCTCCGTTGGTAACCGCTGAACCACTAGAATGTCCACATATTGGTCTTTTGTCAAATTTCATTTTGATATGGGGAGAAGAGAGGCTCTGTCTTTTCCTGTGTATTTCTTATTCTTTGCATAATTTTATCACTTTTGTCATCCCTTCAAACATGTCGACTTTAATTAGTTCATGTTTTAAAAGGCAGAGAAGAGTTGTTTGAAG
>CM031605.1:56999375-57022167 GCA_018398815.1 Conus ventricosus
ACCTGATCCAAAACATATTTCTTAAAAAGCTATAGGTCAACATGTTCTTTTTGATTCTGTCACTTGAACTCACAGTTTGACTTTGTTGTCGTTTTGCACTTTTAAGGCCAAAGATTAATTCATGTTAAAAATTCTTCTGTTCTCCCTTGATCAATTTCATGGACTCTGTTTCGTTATTTCTGGTGTCATGAGATTTCATTTGTATTTCTGCTACTGCGACGAGTTTCTGTAGTGTGCATTTGTGCTGATGTGCCTTTGGAGAGAGGAAGAGCAGGAGCAAGGGGAGAGAAATTAGAAATGGGGAGGTAAGCTGGAATGGGGCATATTGGTGATGTGTTTTCAGGAGCGTATTGCGAGACTGTAAGTGAACACATGTTTGAATATTAATATTTTCTGCTTGTTCTTTGCCTTTGTAAAAAGCTGCAAGTGTAGCAGAGATGGGGGGAAGGGATGCAGGAGGAGGAGGAGACGCATATGAATCTTCATTAACTACAATCATTAAAAGGCTGCTTGATTTGAGAAGGTAGTGAGGAAATACTGATTGTAAATTTTCACTCTATGAAAGGGCCATGTGTCCTGATATTCAGGACATTATGTTGCAAATATATAACCTATTACATTATTTCTTTTTCACACAAGCTGTGCTACAGATATTATGTTTTAATTCTCTTGATTTTAGATTGTTGAACTGCCTTGACAGACCCACAACAGTCTGAGACCATTCAGCTCTCTGTCCTCAGTCACATACATCAGGGCAGAGGTGTGGACTGAGCTGTTGTTAGAGTTGTCCCTTTTTGTGTCAGATCCTTTGTCTGATTGAGGTACTGACAGTGAGTCGGCTGAAGAGTATAAAGCGCTCAGTGCCAAGGCATGAAGGTGTTACAAACATTGTATTGCACCTGACATAAAGCAGCTCTGCCGAGCTCACTGTTGTTTGTTATATTGGAATTTGTGAACACGACTTTAGTAGGATTACTGTGTGTGTACCAAGGCTACATCAAAATGTGTTATGCTCTGCATAGTTATGTGGGGATTGTCTTCAGTCGTGACAAGCTCCTAGCATAACACAGTCTCCCAAATCCCCCGAAGTCGGAGTGTGGCTGCCCATGTGGCGGGGTAATCAAAAACGGTCACACACGTAATGTCTCATCCCCAGCTGATGCATTTGTGCCATAGTGTTCAAATGCTTCGGCTTGTTCGGATGATCCCTGGAGTCTTTTAGCCAGGGTACGACAACAACAACAACAACAACTGTGTGTGTGTGTGTGTGTGTGTGTGTGTGTGTGTGTGTGTGTGTGTGTGACTTTTTCTTTCACTCTTACTGCTTATTGCAAACTGTGTTTCTCTTTTTATTTCAAATATCTGTTGGTAAAGAATGTGTGAACCAGTGGAATTTGCATGGCTTGTTGACTGATGAAAACTTAGTAAAGTGATTTTCTTTTCATGATTTGGATTTTGTCTTCTTGGTATTTTTAAATCATTTGTATTAACTTCAACCAGATATTGATGGTCAACCTAGCTTTGTTACTCAGTCAAAAAGAAAGAAGGTTTGAAAACAATTCCATAAAACAAGCTTTTGTGAACATTTTGAAGCAGGAAACACAGACAGCTCAAGATATATGTAGAAACACAAATGAATCAATGAGCATAGTATGTGCACATCTTTTTTCCTGTAAGGAAGTGGATTGATTTATTTATCTCCTCCCTGGTTTAAAATGTGCTTTACCGTTACATGCTTTACATAATGTGCTCTGTGGACGGTGCTTATTTTTCTGTATTAATTGATATAATTAAAGGCCCAGTTTTGGGGGGTGAATTTTTTCAGTCTATTTTTCTTCAGTGAAAATGAAGTTATCAGTTGATTATTTGTGACATTCGTTCCTTTTTGCTCTGTTAAGTGAAAAAAGTCATTTAATTTTTTGCTTGTTTGATTCACAGCGGCTGGTGCTGCCTATGCCTTCAAACTACAGCAAAAGAACCGCATTGTCATCTGTTACTTTGGGGGGGGCGGCATCAGAGGGAGATGCTCACGCTGCTCTGAACTTCGCTGCTGTGCTGGACTGTCCCATCATCTTCTTCTGGTGGGTGTAGAATGTGTCAGGCATCATGGGCATCATGTTTGTTGTTTAGTTCACTTCTCTGTCTTTCTGTCATTGGGGGGGGGGGGGGGGGGGGGGGGGGGGGGTTTACATCATGTTATAGTATATCATAATATCCTAAATCAACAGGTGTTGTGGCAGACACTTAAACAGCAGTGTAAGGGATTGCAATACTAATCTGTCCGATTGTCTTGGACAACTTTGCTCTCTGGCAGAGGAGTAGAAATGCTCTCTCCACCTGTCTGTTGGGTGACCAGTTCTTCACTGTGTCGGAGAAAGGGTGACTGAGCAGTCAGCTACTATGCAGTCTGATTCCACTTCCCTCCTCCCCTTTGCATTTCCACACGTCCCTCCCCCTCCCCCTTATCAGAAGTGAACTCCAGCAGACCACTGTCTGTGTGAATAAAAGCTTCAGCAGGATGTGTTTGTTGAGGGTGGAGGTGATAGATCTACTCCGTTTTGTTTTAAAAATTTATGTGGATATGAAATGGATTTTATTTTGAAATATGTGTGGGATGAAATGGGAGGGTGAGAGAGAGGATAGAGACCGAGAGCAGCATAGAGAGTTTGTCAGTATAATTCAGTCTGTAGAAGTGTGAATGGTGGAAGCATGACAATTATATTCTTATATTTTCTTTTCATGTATTCTTATATGGTGAGAAACATTTCCCATTTATGGTCTGTTTACTCTGCTCTCTTTACCTTCCTACCAAGACTCCTTCACATAAAAGACCAAATTATGGAGGATTTGTTAAGGTCAGTGTAGAGAAGTTCCATTGTACCTCTTGGATGAGCACCTGGTTGTGGTAGTGGGTAAGGAATCGGACTCTTGTTTCAAGGTTGGAGGTTCATTTCCTGCTGGAGATGGCCAGGCTGGAAGAGATTTTCTCTCGGAGCTAACACCTGTGCTGATTCCAGTCCCCTCCTTGTCCTTCAGATGAGATTTAAACCATGCGTCTGTGCGTGAATCCACATATGACAGATAACGCACATTGAATCCCATTCCACTTTTCAGAGAAGTGTAGGCGGTTTTGTGCTTGTTGGATAGATAACACAAAGATAAATCACATGCACACTGGTGTTATCATCCCCAAAGACAGAATGTAGCTAGTGATGGGATAAATAATGATTGCATATACAAAGATCTCACCAGTAGGGAACCTTTGATGTTTTAGTGGGGGAATGAAGAGAGACTGCTTAGATTCAATAGATCTAAAAACATTGTATGTTCCCGCTGCTGATTTGAGCCAGATGTGTTTGTTCCCACAGTTTGATTAAACATATTCTGTGTGATCCATTCCCATCTTTTTTTCTGATCAAATCTTTATCATGAAGTAAAGATGTTTTATTCTCTTGTTCTCAGCCGAAACAATGGATATGCTATCTCGACTCCCACCAAAGATCAGTACAGAGGCGATGGCATAGGTAAGGCATTAACTGTCTGTTTACGTCCATGAGTGTGAACAGTGATGGTGTGTGTTTGAGTAAGTGTGTGTGTGTGTGTCAATGTGCCTATGTGCCTTTGATAATCCATATTAGCAACTTGTTATCATGGTAACATTTAAACAAACTCAAGAGGCATCTAAGTAATTGTTTAAGGGGTAGGGCTGAGATTATTCAAAAACAGGTGTATCTTGTATGAGCAGAAGAAAACTTTATTTTTGACATGTTCAAGGATTTAAGGTTGAAATGGAATTTTCACGCTACTTTGTAGGATAACAGTCTAAAGTGTAAGATTGTTCACGCACCCAGTGACATACCATTTCCTTTTGCTGTTTTGCAGCTGCCAGGGGGCCAGGATATGGAATCTCTACAGTGCGTGTGGACGGCAACGATCCTTTTGCTGTATATAACGCACCAAAGCTGCTCGCCAGATCTGTTTGTCACAAAACCGACCTGTCCTCATCGAAGCCATGACCTACAGGTTTGTGAACATGTATTGGTGTGTGTGTGTTTATGTATATTTTAAAGAGAGAGAAGGGAGAGGAGGGAAAGCAAAAGAATTTACTGGTGAATTTGGTCTTTGCATGTGTGCATGCACAAATATCGTTACAGGTCTGTGTTTTTGTGTGTGTACGAGTAATGCTGTTTGCACAAAACTGTTAGGTACTTTGGCGGACCATGAATAGGATTGTTGTGAGCATTCTTTAAAGTAAAGTTTGCTGTTACATCCTGAAGTGTTCATTCAGAGATGGTAATCAGTGTTTCAAAGCATGGGGGTGGGGGGGGGGGATGAAGTGAAAGGATCCTGTGGTAGAATGAAAAGTGCAGGATGAATTTTAGGCGTTGTGCAAAGATTTGTGTGTGTGAGTGTGTCAGACAGGCAAGATGCACCTGTAGTATAAAGGAGTAAGATGGCTCAGTAGACTTGTCTGAGAGTATGGTGTCTGAATGATCCATGTACAATTATATACACACACACGTCATTGAAGTTATGACTGTGTGTGTACACCTTAGAATGAAGTTTGCGTAGTTTCAAGATGGGGAAAAAAAGGCTATGGTTTGCCGAAAATTGAATGCAAAAATGATATTTAGGGATGGTAATGGCAAGGTTTGTAAAGCTTTTTAGTTTTCCTGTGTTTATAATAGTACCTGAAACGATTACAATATGAAAAAGTAAACCAGTATTGTGAATGAGTGACTTCACTATCCATTCTGTGTTTGGAGTCACCAACATCATGTAAGCAGCTTGAATGCACTCATGATTCCTACAATCTTGAAAATGAAGTTCCTGAATTGATTAACTCAAGAAGTGGTGTTTGAGTCTCTTTTTTTTTGTTCATTAGGCCTTTACAGCCAGGTATAGGATATCCTTTCAGGACCCTGCATTTACAGACTCTGCAACAAATCTAAACTATGGTGACATGTATGTACAGATAGATTTGTAGATTTTTTTTTTCCACTTTCCCCAGTCTGTATATATAGCGTTTTTAGTTTGTAATTGATAGAACCAGCAGGCAGTCTTTCGTTTTTGTGCTTGGTTGATAAACAATGTGTGAAGGTCAGCTTGTGAGGAGGTCATGACCTGTTTCAGAATTGGCCACCACAGCACGTCAGACGACAGCTCAGCCTACAGGTCTGTGGATGAGGTGAGCTACTGGGACCAGCAGGACAACCCCATCTCCCGCCTGCGACACTACATGGTCAACACAGGCTGTGGGACGAGGAGGCGGAGAAGAAATGGATGCTGGACGCCAGGAAAAGGGTCGGTGTTGGTGCTACAAGTCTTCTTGGCTGATTGTCGTGTTGAAATGTTTTGCTTTTTTTTTCTTTCTGGTTTATGCGTTTGATCGAGTTCTTTCTCATCTACCTGTTTTCTGACTGTCACATTTAAATGCTTTTTTTTGGGTCTGGTTTATGCATCTTTCTCATCTACTCATTTCTCATTTGTGCTGGTTACATATTTTTTGGTTGCCCTTGAAGTTGCTTTTAGGTTGGTGTTTGTAATAGTATTTTTTACCTCAGCTACGGTCATGTTTTCTCCTGCATCGGTTATGGTTGTGTGTTTGTTTTTCAGGTAGATAAACAAAAAGTTTCAGTACTGGTTTTGTCCAAACTGGGTAGAAAGATGGAATCTAGCCCATGGGTGAAACCTTTAAATGTTGTTGCTTCGGTTATGCAACAAATGTTCCTCTCAACATGAACACATTGTGAAATTACTCGTTATAAGCTGATAATTTTTTAATATGTATATTTTTGATGGAATATGAAAACTTTCTCATGATATTGATGTTGAAATTTGGAATTTTTCATCTTCTTTTTGAAAACTGTGAGAAGCAGCCACTTTAGTCTGTTCCAGCAATTAGTTTTTAAAGGAAATTGATTTTTGTTTTCATTCATTAACTGGCTCGCTCACAAAAGTTGAAAAAGAAGAAGAAATATAGACATCTACCTACAGATCCTGTAATTTTTTCCATATTACAGTAGACAAACTTTTTTTTTTTTTTTTTTCATTTCGATGTGTAATTGGACATAGGCTAGAACACCAAGGCTACATGAAAATGTTGTTATGCTCTGCATAGTTATGCGGGGATTGTCTTCAGTTGTGACAAGCTCCTAGCATAACATTATCAGTTTCCAAATCCTCCAAAGTCGGAGTATGGCTGCCCATGTGGCAGGGTAATCAAAAACGGTCGCACACGTCATCCCCAGCTGATGCATTTGTACCATAGTGTTCAAATACTTTGGCTGTTCGGATGATCCATGGAGTCTTTTAGCCAGGGTACAAAAACAACAGCGTGTGTAATTGGATGAAAGATGAAGCCTAAATTTATTGTGGCAGAGACCTTATTCTCCTAACTGTTCTTCTAGTTTAGTTAGTTTTTGGCTGTGTGAGATAATGATTGGTCTCCCCCCCCCCCCCCCCCCCCCCCCCCAAAAAAAAAAAGACAACATTAAAAACAACTCGGCACAGTTGTATTGATCAGACAAAAAGTTTTAGTTGCACATGACACACTTACAAATTTGAATTGGTATTATGTGTTGGGTAGTTATTAAACCGGTATGACATACCTACCAGTTTGAATTGGTTTGTGTGTTGGGTATTTATTAAACCATACAGAAAAAAAATGACCAAAATCTGTAAGTGAAAAACATAGGCAGCACTTGGAACTTTTGAACTTGAATGAAGCTCATTAAGAAAATTTTGAAAATATGAAAAGTCACACATATAGACAGGCCTAACATATTTCTTGTGTTTTCCAGGTGATGAAGGCCTTTGCCGAGGCTGAGCCCAGAAAGAGGCCCAGCCCGGAGGAGATGTTCTCGGATGTGTATGCCGAGCTTCCCCCTCACCTGGAGCAGCAGATGAAGGAGATGAAGGAGCATGTGCTGCAGCACAAGGAGCACTACCCCCTGGAGCAGTACGAGCCAATGAAATGAGACCACTGCTGGTGCCATGGCTGTTTCACTGCGCTGTGCTCAGCATTCGGCCATACCTCATATCAAGAGTACTCTGAACATGTTTGCTTTTTTTCCAATTGCCTAAACAGATTTTACATTGGTTAGATCACTGTTAGCTCTTCTATACAAAGCACTCATTCTCTCCCTGCATCTCGGCTGCTCAGAACATTGTACCATTTCAAATACTTTTTTGCTTATGAAGTGGCTGTGTTGTTAACACAGGTAGTGTTTATCGGATTGAAGAATAAACACACACACACAAACACGCACACAGTGGAAACACATCAATGAAACATGTATCAGGAGATCCATCCTATTAAGCATTTACCTTTACCTGATATTTCTCACTCAGTATTGTATTCTAAAGGCACATTTACATGCACACGCTTCTACATGCATGGACATTTATCATAAAGCGCTGGTCATTGTGTGTAGATCACTCCCTCTCGCTGGAACTTTGCTCATGACGGCTGCATGATGTACTAATGCAGATGATGATGATGTGTTCTTGGCTGCTGTGATAATTGAGGTCTCAACAGAGGGAGGCTATGTATCTGTTTCTGCAATCCCTGACTGCTTGAAAGATGCTTTATTGTAGTGCTGAGACAGTAATGTTTAGCATTTTTTGTTACATTGAAATGGTTTGTGGTGAATGTTGGAACAGTGTAGCAGACGTCTGAATCAAAGATGGAACTGGATGTTAAATCGTTAAGAATGCCAGGAAAACATGCATGTTGTTTTGTGAACTCTATTGACATCTCCTTTAATCAACTGTGCTGTCTGTAAGCAGCCTTTAGCCAAGGAATTTGTGACATAAGGGCAAGTGTTGCAGTCATATTGCGATTCAGATTTGTGCCATGATATGGCAGTCTCAGACCTGCCAACCATTACGCATTTCGCGTAATTTATTACGCCCAAGTGATAATTCTTACGCCCTTACGCATTTAGCCAAAAAATTACGCATTGAAAGTTTTCAACAACAAAAAAAAAAAACGGACGAAAAAAATCGGCTTATGTACAGACACGCACGGCGCCGTGCATATAACCAGTAATCTTCAAGAAGCGTTTCCGGTCATGCGCAGTTCGTTTCACCATCTTTACCATTCAGCGTAGTTGGCGTCTTTTTTAAGTTTTAGCTACGAAAATGTCGAAACGTGGAGTAGAAAGTTTTGGACAAGATGCGAAAAAGAAAAAACTTGGTCAAAAGTTCCGAAAAGAATACTCGGAAAAGTTCCCCTGCATACGACCTTCGGCTAAAGGTGTAAATTGTGCACGGTGTACCACTTGCGAGTCGGACGTCACAATTTCCAATCGCGGGATGGTGGATGTGAAGTGTCACCTTGAGTCACGCAAGCACATCGATTCCTCTAACGCACCGAATTCTTCCAGCATCAACACTTTTTTTCAGACTGTAGACACCTCAAAAGAGGATGAAATGAGGAAAAGGGTAATTCGGGCTGAAGCATTGGTGGCCGGATTTTTCGTCGAGCACAACATCGCTCTTAGCGCAGCCGACCATGCATCCCAGCTTTTTACAGAAGCGTTCTCAGAT
The DNA here is from genome assembly GCA_018398815.1 of Conus ventricosus. Classification (NCBI taxonomy): domain Eukaryota; kingdom Metazoa; phylum Mollusca; class Gastropoda; order Neogastropoda; family Conidae; genus Conus; species Conus ventricosus. Next base: position 57,007,929 of record CM031605.1, read on the forward strand.
TCGGAGATCGCCAAACAGTTGAAGAGCGGTCGAACAAAGACAACACACATTGTAAGGACCCTTGTCATGGAAGCCTAAACTCCTGCTGCATCATGACTGCAGAATGGACCGTTTGTGTTGGGGACTGATGGAAGTCAGGAAGGAGGGGGGGGGGGGGGGGGACAAATTCTTTCCTGGGGTGGTGCGATACTTAAAAAATGACACAATCCCCACAGAGCTGATGGCCACCCCCACATGCACAGAATCAGCAACGGGGGAGAAAATTTTTTAGGTTATGTATTTTCTTAATTTCATGTTCCCAGTTTCTCCATCTTCAAACCCCCCCCCCCCCAAGTCCAAATCTTTGCCAAGTCATTACTATCAAGTCAGTTGAGTTGTTGGCCTGCGCTTGTTTTTTTCGCCCACTATTAGATAAGATTGTTCGTCTATGTACATTTGTCTGACTTTATTCAAGTTTAAAAGGTTGTGCCAGTCTTGAATAAAAGTTACTTTGTGTTAGGTTTCCTTATAAAATGGGAGCAAACGTTACCCCACTTGTTTACTGTTTATTGTTTACTGTTCCCTGCCTCATTTCATTTCCAATTTTTTAGGTTGTTTATGGCGCACTATTAAGCCTTGGTGTGCCATGCCATGATGGTTTAGGGGAGTTGTGTGTGTTTCCAGTGTATTCTACATTTTCATAATTTGTAGAGATTTCTTGTGACACTTAAAAGAAAAGCTTGTTTTTGAAGAAAAGTAAAGTTCACAAAAATTGTGTGAACAATTTCATCACATCGTGTTTGTTTGAAAAAAGGTAAATGTCGCGCTCGATTACTCTTAGCTCTCAGAAATTACACATTTCTGCCTCACTGAGCTTCAATTCTTACTCATTGGTCTCTTAGGGGGTTGGCAGGTCTGCAGTCTGTGGTCAAGGTATTGTGTGTATAAGGGTTTCATTTGGAGTACTGTGACTGGTTATTTTTTGGCCAAAGGAAGACAGAATCTCTAGTCATGGGGTTAGGACAGATTTTCAGCCTAAATGGGACTTTATCTTGGGACAAGGCATGGTGACCTAGGTCTCAGCCAAGATATGATCCCTAGTTAGGGTTCCCTGACAATTTCATAGTCAAGATTTGGTAATCTTTAGTTATGATACTTGGGCTCACATTTTAGTTAGCACATGATAGACCGAGAGATTTTGCAAGATATATTTCAGTCCCATACATGGCATAATCTCCAGTCCAGGGGAGTGACATAGGTTCCAGCCAAGACAAGACTTCATTTCTAGGCAAGCTGATGTCACGCAGGGTTTAGCCAAGATGGGATAAATCTCTTTACTACTGTGTTGTGAAAGCTAGGAGGGGGAACCATTATCTAGTCAAAGTAACGTGACAGGTTCTGGCAAAGATATGACGCAGTGTCCAACCAAGGCGCTCTGACGCATGTTTTTTTGAACTCTGTCTTTAATGAAGGAACTATGATTTGGGTTTTTAAAACAAAAATTGACATGTGGCACCGTCTGAAGTACATCTGTAGCAAAAATTGAGTCACTACTTTTTGGCGCTGCCTGCAAGTGCCTGTTCACAGCAGATAATGTAGGCTCTTTACTTTTAGTTATATTTAAAATAAAATTAACGAGACATGGTATAAACATTAAGCAGATTTGGGCATAAGTGGCAGCTTAAAAAAAAACGCTACTTCATACTTTATTACTAAACAGCATTTGAATTTGGTAGACTGCAGTCTACTCTTCTTTTTCTTCCTTTTTTTGGCAAGGGGTTGGGAATGGCCATTTACCAGTGCTCCCCAGTTTTTGTTATCAAATGAAGCAGAATTGTCAAACCAAGAGTATCTTCTTCATGTTTTTGCAAAACTACAGAACACTGACGGCACTCAAGACGCTGCTGGATCCTGGTCAAAACATGCAAGAAAAAGCAATTCAAACTGCAGGAAAATCACTACTTCCATGATGCATGACAGCTGCTAGGGATAAGTGTTCAGTGACCGACAGCATTATCTTGGAGTTATTTAATTACTGCAAGAAAAAGACTAGTCATGAGCTCTGAAGATAAATCAGGAACGTTGCTTGAACCTGATTTTACTGCTAATGACACATTTTGATAGAGTAAATACCATGGTGCAGCCTGTAACCAAGACAAGGGACAAGGGCCATCTTCTTTTTGCTATTGGTTGTGACCGTGTTTAATCCACAAAGTTCCACCTTCATCACTTGGAGTCTTGTGGGTCGATTCTTTACTTTGAATCACCGTGTTTATCCCGTTTTTTTAATTGATCCTGTTGGTTTGGGATGCATTGCCTTTTTTCTTTCTTTTAATGCGATGTGTACAGGGGTGCGTGTGTGTTGATTGATGACATGTATTACTTTTGATGAGACATTTATATAGGGCCATCTTTCCAGATCATTGCTGCTTATTTGCTTGTTCGTGCCATGGTCAAGATGTCCGTATACTGAAACAGCAACAGAACTCAGAGGTGCCAGATCCTTTGTGAAATTTTTATAAACTTATTGATGAAAAGAAACTGTGCCTTTCAGTAAGGCTACAGTCAAGTAGACTGATCACACATTATAGTTACTGGAGTCAGTGTACCGACATGCATTAGTCAAGTATATATATACTGAAATTAAATTAATGACTACCGGATTTAAACAGGTCACTCAGCTAGGAATAGAACTTACTTGGAGCTTTCGACAGACCTCCGTCCGTCTTCTTCAGTCACTGAGAAGCAAGCCACATAATTACTCCATTATGATACTGTGTCGTAGAGCATGAAAACAAAAAATGATGCAGTTATAGTGGCAGGTCTGGGGAGAGGGGAGGAGATACTCAAGTTCCTGAATTCCCCCACTTCTGTATTGTCCTACCCACCCCCGTCATTAAAAGAAAAAGAGGAAAAGATTGCCTGTAAGTTCTCTTATCCTACTGAATCAGAAGATGCATAATAAACTTATGAATCAAATAGATCAGGTGAGGTCTCCAGTGCCCCTTAAAATGTTATTGTCTGATCGGCTTCACTCCACAGGCTGCCTGATCAGTGCTTTGCTCCTTGACCTTGATTGAAATTTTGAAAAACAAACAAATCCTCCAGGCTGACTTGATCTACCACCAATGCGTTTTACTGTTTGCTCTTGTAATGTCATGCCAGAAGGATCCACAGTAAATAGAACTGGAATGACCAAATTAGAATACTCAGTTTTATTTTGACTTCATTCCATTAGATGTGCATATGTGTGTGTGTGTGTGTGTGATGGATAGTGTTCAAACTTTAGCAAACCATCTTACCAGCACAGCCAACCAGCTGTGCTTACAGCATGCAAAGACAGGATTTGTTTAGAGCTGCTTATCACATCTATGAAACAACTGTTGCACAGCTTAATTAAAAGGTACAGTAGTCCTGAAATCTGTACTCTTCTTAGAGCAAGTTTTTGATGCATACACCGATGTAAAACATTTGGATAAGTGATTGGCACCACTGTGAAGCATTGTTCATTTGAATTAGAATCCGAATGGGAAATGTTTTGAAAGTGTTTCAAGTACAGAAAGGTTCCACCGTTTGCTGTATGTGTCACACGTGAATCTCACTTCTGATGCTTGATAATGATACTAAGTCTTTGCAGGTTTGAATTTGAAAGGATGCTTTCAGTGATTGTTCTCTGGCAGAAAATGGTGAAAATGGTGAAATTTGAAAAGATATAAATAAAGATTAATGCTGATTGCTGCCTTTTGCAGTCTGAATTATTCTGAAGTGTGTGTGTGTGTGTACGCGCATGTGTGCATGCAAGAAAGAAAATCAGAACATGCCAGTTGTAAACACAGACACATCTAATTTAATTCAATACTTTAATAATCTTAAATGTGAAGATTTAAGCAATTATCTGAAATGTGAAGATTCAAGCAATACAGTAGAACTGAAGAATGGGAACATGTTTGGGAAGGAGTAGGGGGGTAAACGGAGGGACAGGATGCTGCTATCAGGAAGGCAAGTCAACTGTTGTGAAGAAAAAGTGCAGTTGTACATTAATTACATCATCATCTTCATTGTATCCACACATTGAAAAAACAGTGGTTCAAGTTCATGCACAATTCAAATATAATTTTGCGTTAATGAACAGATGATATTCACATACAAAACAACTCGCGAAGATTCAAACACAGAAACAATCTCGATTTTCTCAAGAAAGGAGTTTCGAAGCTTTCTGATCACACACTGGTAAATTGGGAAAACATTCCTCATTCTACGTGAAAATGATTGGGACTTAATTGCACATCAGTTTATATTTACACCCACGCTTTAAAATGGTATTTTTCACTCGATCTACTCAACACAGGGATGGTATAAAGTCTCCTTTGGTATAGAGACTCGACGAAGGCAAGGCTCGGGGGGGTAGGCGAGTTGTTATTTTCACAACCTTTATGTCTGCATCACTGGGATTTCTGGACTCATATTTTGTGAACTCTATGCAGTTTGGATGTTAAACGGTACACAATAAACAAACATTTGTATTAATGTCGGTCACTCTTTCTTTCTTCCCCATCCCACCTCTTCCAAGCACGTCAAGTGTGATAACATTTTTTAAGTTAATACAGAAAACATCACAGATGAATCTAAATGAATTGTATCTCATGTAACAAGTCTTTTTCCATCTTTCAAGCACATGTATAGACACACACAGAGGCAATGTTGTTCTACGCTCACCTGAAAGGAATTTGTGCTGGTGATCAAGTAATTTACAGAGTCAGCATTCATGAAACTACAGCAGAAGCAGATCAGCCTTCCTCTCTTCGCATTCAAGTCCAAGTTTACCACGAACATGGAGGTTACGTTTTGCCCCAGCATCATTCGATTTAATTTGTCAGGAAGATTACACCAGAACTATAAAACTTGCTTTGACAACGCAATGGAATGTGGCTCACTGACAAATCCATTAATTTCTCTTGCGGATCCAGAATAAAAGGGCAGATCCCTGATCCATTCAAATGTGGTGGTAATCTAGTTGTCCATGCGCCGGACAGAAACCATCCCTACAGCACCAAGAGCCGATGTGCATGGAGTGCTCAGCAGAGACAGCTGTGAGAAATGGGGGGGGGGGGGGGGGGGGGGGGGGGGATGATTTAGGTGGCTGATGACAGGTCTGTCCACAAAAATTGATCTCAACCACACTGCCCGCTGCCTGGATTTTGAACCATGAGAGAGACCCTGTCAGACCACAGTTCTCACCGACTCTTGATCCATCCTGGCAGCTCCAGAAGATCTACCACAACCCTTCAGGGATCTGCTTTCACTTCCAGGTGTGATTATTTTGCAGTCGGGGTGAAGCAGAATAAGAGAATTAATCTGCCTGTCAGGGGGTGGTAGATTGCAATGGGGGTGAAGAAGACAAGAATGAATCTGCTTCACATGGAATGGTTATTTTGCTGTGGGGCTGGGGAAGAAGAGGAGAATTAATCTACTTTCCAGTCCAAGGAATGGTTATTCTGCAGAAGGGGTGGAGGAGATGTATACAACATATCAATATTCACCCTCCATCCATCAGATTCTACATTGCAGTCACCATGATACACTTGTTTTCAAAACTACTAAGTTACAATTCTGTAAAAAGCATGGCTTCACAAAATGAAATCCACATCACAGAACAGACAGATTTCAAAATATGCAGGTTGCAGATGAAAATTCTGAGCAAGTGAGAATTCTCTCTTCCAACAAGCGATTCCAGTTTCAATTCAACAAGCTCTGTACATGCACTCTTACCAATGGTGATCAGCCATTTGTTCGATGGCTTACAAGCATCACCTTTCATACATGTAAAGAACTCATCATTACACAATGAAAACGGAATCATACGCTATATGTACTGATAATTAATACAAACAATGTATATGTTAATCCATGTCCTATTTATACATTAATTCACACACAGACAAGACATAGCACACTGTAACAGTGTCCCATGCTAAAACTGTACAACTCTTTTTGCATGGACATAGCCCAATAGTGGCCTGGTAAGGGGCTTCTCTCAGAAATAACATATCCTGTGTCCTATTTTTATTTTGTTTTGGTTTTGCTGTTGCTGTTCTTGGTTTTGGGTTTTCTTTTTTTTGGGGGGTGGGGGTGTGGGAGGGAAGGAAGCAGTTTTAAAGAAAATTTTAAACCCGTTTTCCAGTTGAAGTTTTCGTGGTGATCTGCATCAGACTTTTTGTTTGTTTTCAAACAGCTGTTCAGTCATTTCCAGCCAACCCTGGCGTGAAATGGCTACAGGGAAAGAAAATGACTTGTCAATTCAAATATTTCCAGATTTTGAATTACAAAAGGGGGGGGGGGGGGGGGGGGGGGGTTGGGTTGTGCACTTCCGAAAAACAGTTCTGCAATTGGTTTCAGATTCTCCTTTTACCATTCTCAAACTTTTCTTTTAAATTAAATGACTTTCAACATATATACATAGACAGGGAGATAACATGTTAAACAAAACAAGTAGTGGGGTAAAACATGTGCATGCTAACAATTCCTTGGTCATCACAACGAATGGACAAAGATAGGAAAAGGAAGAAAAAGGGGAGGGGTTTGTAAGAGAAAGAGCACAGGAATGAAAAGCAGGATGGTAGATTACAAACAAAATCCTTCCCTAGCAAGTTCATCATCATCATCCATGTCGAAAACCACCAACCATCGCATCCGCCAGAGGATTTTCATCCGCTGATTCCGACTCATCAGTGGGACACAGCTGACTGTGATGGTCCTCCCTTGGCGTCAAAGGAGATTTATACTATGGTCTATAATTCTGTGATATTCTCACCATCAACGTTTAAAATCAGAACCCAAGGCAGCCAGTGAAAGGTAGAAAAGTAAATGGAGAAGAAAGCCCTGTTAAGGAAATAAGTGGCTGAAAAACTAAAATATGATGTCTAGCATAATATAGGGACTAATTTTTAAGCCTATGCTTGAGGATCAATTTAAGGATTTAAAAGAGCCAATCAAGACCTTTTACCATTGAATGGATGCAATCATGTTTTATACTTTGTTTTTGGTCCTAGCTGATAGTTAAAAATGCTCATTTTCATTTTTGTTTTAAACAGAGATGGTATTTTTGGCACAAAAAGTTTAAGAACGAGTGTCCGGATATTTTGTATCAGGTAGTCAAAATTACGGTGTGTGAGTGAGTGAGTGCGAGTATGTATGTGTGTGTGTGTGTGTGTTGTGTGCATGCGTGTGACAATAGCATTTCAGTATTATTTTGCTAAAGAGTATTCAACAGCGTACTGAAAGCAAAGTTCATACAAAGGTTATTAAGTTTGTATTAAAAGATTAGTTGTTTTTTATTACATCAGCAAAAAAGAGAATTCATCACGCAGTGTCCATCAGTAAAAAAAAAAAACATACTAGATTTTTCTTTTCATTAAAATGACGCAACTAACTAAGCAGTCCTCAAATGCAACCACAAAAGAAGCATAACTGTTACCACATTCAATTTGTATCGAGTCAATCAGGTGAAACTTTTTGTAGTTGAATGCCTGATTTTTACAGTTGATACATACAGCACTTGAAACTGACCTTATTGCAGAGATTCATGGAGGAGTCATAATTCTTTGTTCAATTGAATACAAACAATCATACAGACCACAGATGGAATTATTTCCCAATGATCTATTCCCTTCCCCTGCCAAGGTCCAAAATTCAATAAGCATTTATCACTCTCATAGCCTAGTCTACTTTGAAGCACCCAAGAATTCATGCTGCAATGCACCAAGAATAAGACATTTCAGTTGCTGCCTTCTTGAAATAATCCTGACTATAAAGGACACCTGGTTTTATCCCTAACATTTCTGAAAAGAGGGATCTGGGAGTGAATTCAACCTCTCCTAGCAGTGGAAAAAAGGGGGTAAAACCATCACGCATTCTAACACACAAGTAAAATACCCACACACCCTTAAAGTGAATCTATCTCAATTTGTCTCAAATTGTCTTCAGAGAATATAGTTAACAGACACATACCTGAGAAACTGATTTCATATTTATTGATTGTATATTTTTTATCACAAAAAAAAAGAAGAAGAGGGGGAGGTGGTTCGGGCGGGAAACGACAAGTATAGATTTAGTTCCAAATCACATGATAACAACTGGTGCCATGACTGTGGTTCCTATGTGTCAAGTCATGTCAAGCTGGTCAGAGCCAGCCAACCACGCCAACACATATCAGGGCTGATCAGGGTATATCACACGTCGGAATTCACCATGGAAATGCAACTGGTAACCTCTGACCCTGTCCGTGGCAAGAAGATGATCATCAAAATGCAACACGTCTGGAAGGGAAAACAAATCTGTGACAGTGGAAGAAAGAAGATCTAGCTCCAGATTCTCACATCATGAGCTAGAGATGCCAGCTTATGCATACATGTAAGGAACAGAAAACCAAAGGGGACACAAAGCCTACAGTATTCACTGACTGGTACTTGCAAGCTCCATTCATGTACACACCCTGATCTGTTATTCAAATGCTCATATCATCAACACAAACACCGTACGTCACTGATAATCAAAACCATCACAGTACAACTGACGACATACCTAGTCCGTTTCAACAGACTTCACCTCTTTTTTGCTCGTTTCAATACAGGAAACACTAAAGATGAGATTTTGAGGTTTTTCTTGTTTTCTCTCTCTTCTCTGTCTTGTCTTTTTTTTTTTTTTTATACTTATGAAGAAATCTGTATGTACTGTCTTGTGTGTGAATGTAAAAAATTTACAATAAATCCTCCATAACTGATGTCCTTCATATCAATTTGTTCATTTAAATGTTCAATGAATATTGTGACATTTTTGCTATAAATTTCAGTGTCAAGATGTTAAGAAACAACTGAGAGATATGTACACAAAAAGTGCTATAAAAATAAAACAAAAGCAAAGACAAAAAAAAAGAAAAAAGAAAAAAAAAAGGCAGACATTTCCAACCTCTACAAAAATAAACAAATAGTATGTATCAACTTCAAAGGCACCAGAAATTAGAAGCTGAAATCAGATTAAAAGACATACACAAAAACTATGCGAAAAAAATCACTATGTACAACAAAGTTAATTTTCGTTTTTACCAGAGAGAGACATAGTAATTCATACAGAAAGTGAGGAGGAGGAGGAAATGAAGCTAAGATCACATGACAGCTCCTTCATAGTGGAGTTCCCCAAACACTAATTTCAGAGCATATGAATTTTTTTTAATTTTCATCAATAATCCTAATCCTATGTTGTTGTTGTTGTCGTACCCTGGCTAAAAGACTCCAGGGATCATCCGAACAGCCGAAGTATTTGAACACGATGGCACAAATGCATCAGCTGGGGATTGAGAACATTACGTGTGTGACCGTTTTTGATTACCCCGCCACATGGGCAGCCACACTCCGACTTCGGGGGATTTGGGAGACTGATGTTATGCTAGGAGTTGTCACAACTGAAGACAATCCCCACATAAACTATGCAGAGCATAACAACATTTTGATGTAGCCTTGGTGTTCTGGCCTATGTCAATTGGTCTGACACAGCCTTAAGCCAAGGCGTATCCTAATCCTATTAGATGATAGAACATTTTACTTGTTAAAGACTGAAAAGGCTTGTCTTAGCCATGGAACTGTTATACAGAAGAAGAAGACTTTTGATTGGGAACACAAAACTTGCTTGCACAAACCAGAGTATCATGCAATATTTGCTAGCACAAACCAGTGTATCATGCAATATTTGCTAGCACAAACCAGAGTATCATGCAATATTTGCTGGCACAAACCAGCGAGTAATGTTATCAGGATTCATGGTAAGTCACAAAGTGGAATTCACTGTACCTTCCATTTTCCAGAAGAAAAAGAAGAAAAGAAAAGAAAAAAAGGAAAGAATATGAAAAAAAAACCACTTCAAAATAACAGAAATCAGAGCCATGTATTTGTACAACAATAACAACAAAGAAAAAAAAATTCATCAGTTACACAAGTCGTTCACATTTTTCATCAAAGAAATAAGATTAAGAGGTTACAAAACACTGAATCAGTTATGAATAATTAAGGGGAAAAAAAAAGAAACAAAATAAACTTTAAAAAAAGATCCACACCTTCCATACTACATATTTGTGAAAAATCTTCACCAACATGTACCTTAATTCAACTATTAAAATACATACAGACCTTATGCAATTAAAATGGATTCTGTGTAGAAACAACTACGGAAATCATTCTATGGCTGCTTCTAATGATTCCTTTTTTATTTTACAGTAAATTTAAAGAACAGTAAATGTTCTATGAAAATTAAATTATGGACTAAAAGAAAGTCAGGGGGAAGAACTAGGTCCTCACCTGATTTTTTCAAGCATTCTCAAAGAGGCAGTCTGGGTGTGAGAAAAGACAGGGTTCATACAGATTTCCAGACAAAAAATTCAAGGAGTTTGAGGACTTCTCAAGCACTTTTAAAAGAATTCAAGGACTTCCTTCCATGATGATTTTAAGAAAAATTATCATGAAATACTGGCACAAATTAAATCATTCACTGTCTGGGGCCTTTTTGCATACATGGCAAAAGGCCTTGCTTTGGTCTCCACTGGGTCTACCTACAACCATTCTGTGTACTTGTTTTTCCAGCCAAACAATATTAACGAACATTTCTCCGGCACGTTGGCTTCTCAATTTCAATACAGTGGATCATTCTATCACATGCGCAGGCTCCATCAAGGCTGGTTAGCTCTGGTGTTTTTACCTGAAGCAGAGACGACTTATCAGCGAGATCGTCAGTCAACTCCAACTTGGACTTCTTTTACTTTCATACTTTTTTTTTTTAATTCAATTTCAGTTTGTTTTTTTCTTAACGACTCGGGATTTTACACACTTTATTCAAAATCATTGGCAGTGAAAAAATTTAAAGACTTTTAAAGGGACCATAAGCAAAAGCCTATTTTCAAGGAACCCTGTAAAAGAATGGAGAGGTGGGTGTAAAGGTGATGAATAAGGGGAGGGGGAGGCTGTAGTGCAGGCGGGGGGGGGGGGGGGTGGGGGGGGGGGGGGGGGGGGGGGGGGGGGGGGGTGGTGCAAAAAAGCGACAGAATTTCATTCGACACTATTTACAAATTCTGAAATAAACGTACAAAATGCGCTCTAAACAATATTTACTTTTTTTTTAAAAGAAACCCAAAAATTTTTATCACAATATACAAACATACTATACTTAATAATACAACTTCAAATTCTTTTTCAGAAGATGAAAAATATACATGCAACACAGTGTTTACATTAAAAACATGGTACTTTAACGTTTTCCCCTTTTTTCCCTATAACCTATGAATATCATTGAAAAATAAAACAAAAAGCACCCCACAGACATAAAGAGAGAGTGGAAACCAAAGGAAAATTTCCCTGTCACACATTTGGGAAAAACTTATTTTCTTCTTTTTTTTTGTCCCACTATTACGCAAGTGCTCTGGAAAAAAAGGGGATTGCATGACGCACTATAAAGTTGGTAAATGACGTGCACTATCTAAAAAAAAGTCATTGATCACTATTACTCCCCAGTCCTTTGACAGTGAAAATTTTCTGATACCGTTTATCTTTTTATTTTTTTTTGTCGGGGTTTTAAATGAAAATATATTTTATTTTTTTCAGAGGGCTTTCCCTCTGCGACTTTGTCAGAAGATGGCTATCTCCCAATGGATGCTGTCCCCACAGGGCCTTTCAAAAAAATTTTTCCTTTTCCTTTTTACATGCACCCTGGAGGGGTTTATCAGGGCTCCCCCGGGAGGTCAGAGGTGTTCAGTCTCACCTGCACCACTGGTGGTTGTCATCGCCCCCGGGGGATCGCAGGTGTTCTATTTTATCAATGACCTGGTGGTTGATCAGGTCGCCCCAGGGAGGATCACAGGTGTTAGTCATCACCTGCCCATGGGTGGTTGATCAGGGCCCCGGGGAGGTCAGGTGTTCTATTTTTATCCCTGCACCCTGATGGTTGATAGGTCGCCCTAGGGGGGTTAGCAGGGGTTTATTCATCACCCGCACCCCTGGATGGTTGTTAGGTCTCCCCAGGGGGACAGCACGGGGGTTTTTTAGCATCACCCGCACCACTGGGTGGGGATCAGGTCCCCCGGGGAGGATCAGTTTTATTCATCACCTTTCACCCCGAGGTTTATCAGGTCGCCCCAGGGAGGTCAGCAGTGTTTAGTATTTTACCTCACCACTGGAAAGGTTTATCAGGTTTCCCCAGGGGGTCAGCAGGGGTTTAGATCCCTGCACCACGGATGGTTGATCAGGTCGCCCCAGGGAGGATCGCAGGTGTTTATTCTCCCTGCACCACTGGTGGTTGATCAGGTCGCCCAGGGAGGGTCACAGGTGTTTCTATTCATCACCTGCCCCTCGGATGGTGTAGGGCGCCCAGGGAGGTTTGCAGGTGTTTTATTCATCCCTGCACCCCTGGAGGTTTTTCAGGTCCCCGGGAGGATCAGGTGTTCATTCTCACCTGCATATGGATGGGGTTTATCAGGGCCCCCCCGGGAGGAACAGCAGGGGGTTTTATTCTCCCCTGCATACGGGTGGTTTTTCAGGTCCCCCCCGGGGGTCAGCGGGTTTTTTATTCATCACCTGCACTACTGGGTGGTTGATCGATCTCCCCCGGGAAGATCAGCAATGTTTTTTATACTGCACCCTGGTGGTTGACTTCCCAATCTTCTTCCTTTAAAAGCCATCATTTGGGGGGCTATCTCTTCGGGGGGTTTTTTCAGAAGGGGGTTCCCCCCAACTTCAACCCAACCCGTGGATGGCAGATCCTCAAAGGGGTTTCCCGACGAATAAAATGAAAGGGTTCTCTTAAATTAAAAGAAACAGCCCCGGCATTCTCACATTCTAAGCAATTCCCTCGTCTGGTCATTTTGGTGAAAGGAAAAAGGTGTTTGTTTTACTGCACAAAACTGAGGCAGCACCAACCCAAAATTTTGGGTTCTGACAAAATTGTAAAAGGGTTTTTGCACCTCAAGGCTGAATGAACAGGGCCCCTTTTTTACACTGGAAATATCGCCAACTAAATCACCAAGATTGCAATTTCATTTGTCTTGTGACTTAGTCAGTTACTTTTTAAGTAGTTGTGCAGCGAGCCCCTCAATTCAAAAATAATTTAGGATTTTTATTTTTTGTTTTTCTCTCCCCCTTGATCTACACATTTTCACACTTTTTTCCCGTACTGTGATTTCTGACTTTAGCCGTGGTGTACCCTGCTCACTGATGTGAAAACAGGTTTCGAAAACTTGGGCCACTTTTTTTCTGGTGCTTTTTTATTTCCTTTCTTTCCCCCCTCCAAAACCCCTCCCCCCTACCCCCCCCAAATACCTAAAATCAAAAGGCATGAAATGGGGAAAAAAATCGACTGATGAGGAAAGTTTCATTTCATAAATTTTTTGAGTACGAAAAGTTCTCTCCCAAAATTTTAAAATGGCATCTTAATTTAGAAGCTCTTGTACAAAGTTAATCTGTTTGGGGCTTTTTTGTGTTGGGCTCTTTAAAATGTACATAAAATGCAATCATGGTCAAAAAGGTATTTATATTTAAAAACCACTTTCCCAGCCCCGTATGTGAACAACCCAGAACCATACTACGCTGCTAATTTTAAAAATATTCTTTGTACTCAAATATGGTCCATTTCCCCTTTTATTATGTCTGGCGCACAAATCAAGCTGCAATTTTGTATGCAGGAAAGTATGTATTTTAATTCGAAAGGTTGATTTATTGGGAAAATTTTTTTTTCTCAAAAAAGGGGGAAAAATTTTTATTTATATTCCAAAGCCTTTGTAGTCCAAAAAAGAGGTACATGCAAAGATCTCCCTTTAAGATCAGATTGTACCAAATTTTCTACCTTTTTCATTTCAATCATTCATGATTACTTTAAAAAGCTTGGTGTTTTCAGGTCGACCCTTGTTCAGATTATTTTAAGAATGATCAATTTGGTTGTTTTTGTTTTCTTTAGGTATCAGAACAAATGTTGTAAAGGCTTTCATCACGCATTGCTTTTTAAGACAAAAAAAGACACAAAGTGATCATCTGAAAATGCATTTTTCACCTTTTTTGTACACAGAGGTTTTTTTAAGAATTTTTTTTTTTTGGGTTTAGAGTTTAGTGTACCTTTACAAAAGACTGTACACATACCCGAGGTGAGTGTGCATGTTCGGCCCCCTTTGTTGAATTTAACATTGGCATTTTTTAAAGAAAAAAAAAAATTTTTGTAAAAAATTTCAAAATGT
>CM031605.1:57023167-57044488 GCA_018398815.1 Conus ventricosus
AGCTTTGTGAGGTCTAGTTTAAGTAAGACTAATGTGATGCATCATTTTTTTTTGTTTGTCCTAGCGATTAAATGCTCATTTTCTTTTTGTTTTAAACAGAGATGGTATTTTTGGCACAAAAAGTTTAAGAACGAGTGTCCGGATATTTTTGTATCAGGTAGTCAAAATTACGGTGTGTGAGTGAGTGAGTGCGAGTATGTATGTGTGTGTGTGTGTGTGTGTGTGTGCATGCGTGTGACAATAGCATTTCAGTATTATTTTGCTAAAGAGTATTCAACAGCGTACTGAAAGCAAAGTTCATACAAAGGTTATTAAGTTTGTATTAAAAGATTAGTTGTTTTTTATTACATCAGCAAAAAAGAGAATTCATCACGCAGTGTCCATCAGTAAAAAAAAAAAACATACTAGATTTTTCTTTTCATTAAAATGACGCAACTAACTAAGCAGTCCTCAAATGCAACCACAAAAGAAGCATAAACTGTTACCACATTCAATTTGTATCGAGTCAATCAGGTGAAACTTTTGTAGTTGAATGCCTGATTTTTACAGTTGATACATACAGCACTTGAAACTGACCTTTATTGCAGAGATTCATGGAGGAGTCATAATTCTTTGTTCAATTGAATACAAACAATCATACAGACCACAGATGGAATTATTTCCCAATGATCTATTCCCCTTCCCCTGCCAAGGTCCAAAATTCAATAAGCATTTATCACTCTCATAGCCTAGTCTACTTTGAAGCACCCAAGAATTCATGCTGCAATGCACCAAGAATAAGACATTTCAGTTGCTGCCTTCTTGAAATAATCCTGACTATAAAGAGACACCTGGTTTTATCCCTAACATTTCTGAAAAGAGGGATCTGGGAGTGAATTCAACCTCTCCTAGGCAGTGGAAAAAGGGGTAAAACCATCACGCATTCTAACACACAAGTAAAATACCCACACACCCTTAAAGTGAATCTATCTCAATTTGTCTCAAATTGTCTTCAGAGAATATAGTTAACAGACACATACCTGAGAAACTGATTTCATATTTATTGATTGTATATTTTTTATCACAAAAAAAAAGAAGAAGAGGGGGAGGTGGTTCGGGCGGGAAACGACAAGTATAGATTTAGTTCCAAATCACATGATAACAACTGGTGCCATGACTGTGGTTCCTATGTGTCAAGTCATGTCAAGCTGGTCAGAGCCCAGCCAACCACGCCAACACATATCAGGGCTGATCAGGGTATATCACACGTCGGAATTCACCATGGAAATGCAACTGGTAACCTCTGACCCTGTCCGTGGCAAGAAGATGATCATCAAAATGCAACACGTCTGGAAGGGAAAACAAATCTGTGACAGTGGAAGAAAGAAGATCTAGCTCCAGATTCTCACATCATGAGCTAGAGATGCCAGCTTATGCATACATGTAAGGAACAGAAAACCAAAGGGGACACAAAGCCTACAGTATTCACTGACTGGTACTTGCAAGCTCCATTCATGTACACACCCTGATCTGTTATTCAAATGCTCATATCATCAACACAAACACCGTACGTCACTGATAATCAAAACCATCACAGTACAACTGACGACATACCTAGTCCGTTTCAACAGACTTCACCTCTTTTTTGCTCGTTTCAATACAGGAAACACTAAAGATGAGATTTTGAGGTTTTTCTTGTTTTCTCTCTCTTCTCTGTCTTGTCTTTTTTTTTTTTTTTATACTTATGAAGAAATCTGTATGTACTGTCTTGTGTGTGAATGTAAAAAATTTACAATAAATCCTCCATAACTGATGTCCTTCATATCAATTTGTTCATTTAAATGTTCAATGAATATTGTGACATTTTTGCTATAAATTTCAGTGTCAAGATGTTAAGAAACAACTGAGAGATATGTACACAAAAAGTGCTATAAAAATAAAACAAAAGCAAAGACAAAAAAAAAAGAAAAAGAAAAAAAAAAGGCAGACATTTCCAACCTCTACAAAAATAAACAAATAGTATGTATCAACTTCAAAGGCACAGAAATTAGAAGCTGAAATCAGATTAAAAGACATACACAAAAACTATGCGAAAAAAATCACTATGTACAACAAAGTTAATTTTCGTTTTTACCAGAGAGAGACATAGTAAATCATACAGAAAGTGAGAGAAGGAGGAGGAAATGAAGCTAAGATCACATGACAGCTCCTTCATAGTGGAGTTCCCCAAACACTAATTTCAGAGCATATGAATTTTTTTAATTTTCATCAATAATCCTAATCCTATGTTGTTGTTGTTGTCGTACCCTGGCTAAAAGACTCCAGGGATCATCCGAACAGCCGAAGTATTTGAACACGATGGCACAAATGCATCAGCTGGGGATGAGAACATTACGTGTGTGACCGTTTTTGATTACCCCGCCACATGGGCAGCCACACTCCGACTTCGGGGGATTTGGGAGACTGATGTTATGCTAGGAGCTTGTCACAAACTGAAGACAATCCCCACATAACTATGCAGAGCATAACAACATTTTGATGTAGCCTTGGTGTTCTGGCCTATGTCAATTGGTCTGACACAGCCTTAAGCCAAGGCGTATCCTAATCCTATTTTGATGATAGAACATTTTACTTGTTAAAGACTGAAAAGGCTTGTCTTAGCCATGGAACTGTTATACAGAAGAAGAAGACTTTTGATTGGGAACACAAAACTTGCTTGCACAAACCAGAGTATCATGCAATATTTGCTAGCACAAACCAGTGTATCATGCAATATTTGCTAGCACAAACCAGAGTATCATGCAATATTTGCTGGCACAAACCAGCGAGTAATGTTATCAGGATTCATGGTAAGTCACAAAGTGGAATTCACTGTACCTTCCATTTTCCAGAAGAAAAAAGAAGAAAAGAAAAGAAAAAAAAGGAAAGAATATGAAAAAAAAAACCACTTCAAAATAACAGAAATCAGAGCCATGTATTCTGTACAACAATAACAACAAAGAAAAAAAAATTCATCAGTTACACAAGTCGTTCACATTTTTCATCAAAGAAATAAGATTAAGAGGTTACAAAACACTGAATCAGTTATGAATAATTAAGGGGAAAAAAAAAGAAACAAAATAAACTTTAAAAAAAGATCCACACCTTCCATACTACATATTTGTGAAAAATCTTCACCAACATGTACCTTAATTCAACTATTAAAATACATACAGACCTTATGCAATTAAAATGGATTCTGTGTAGAAACAACTACGGAAATCATTCTATGGCTGCTTCTAATGATTCCTTTTTTATTTTACAGTAAATTTAAAGAACAGTAAATGTTCTATGAAAATTAAATTATGGACTAAAAGAAAGTCAGGGGGAAAAAACTAGGTCCTCACCTGATTTTTTCAAGCATTCTCAAAGAGGCAGTCTGGGTGTGAGAAAAGACAGGGTTCATACAGATTTCCAGACAAAAAATTCAAGGAGTTTGAGGACTTCTCAAGCACTTTTAAAAGAATTCAAGGACTTCCTTCCATGATGATTTTAAGAAAAATTATCATGAAATACTGGCACAAATTAAATCATTCACTGTCTGGGGCCTTTTTGCATACATGGCAAAAGGCCTTGCTTTGGTCTCCACCTGGGTCTACCTACAACCATTCTGTGTACTTGTTTTTCCAGCCAAACAATATTAACGAACATTTCTCCGGCACGTTGGCTTCTCAATTTCAATACAGTGGATCATTCTATCACATGCGCAGGCTCCATCAAGGCTGGTAGCTCTGGTGTTTTTACCTGAAGCAGACGACTTATCAGCGAGATCGTCAGTCAACTCCAACTTGGACTTCTTTTACTTTCATACTTTTTTTTTTTAATTCAATTTCAGTTTGTTTTTTTCTTAACAGACTCAGGATTTTACACACTTTATTCAAAATCATTGGCAGTGACAAAATTTAAAGACTTTTGAAGGACCTATAAGCAAAAGCCTGATTTTCAAGGAACCCTGTAAGAAGAGATGGGAAGAGGTGGAGTGTAAAGGTGATGAATAATGGGGAGGGGGAGGCTGTAGTGCAGGCGGGGTGGGGGGTGGGGGGGGGGGGGGGGGGGGGTGGGGAGGGGGCTGGTGCAGAACAGCAGACAGATATTTCATTCGACACCTATTTACAAATTCTGAAAATGAATTCAGTACAAATGCTGCTCATAAACAATATTTTACTTTTTTCTTAAAGCAACCATAAATTTTTATCACAATATACAAACATACATATACTTAATAATACAACTTCAATATTCATTTTACATGAAGCATAGAACAAGTATACTATGCATACACGCTGCTTACATTAAAAACATGGTACTTTTAGACGTAAGTTCACCTATTTACCCTCATAACCTATGAATATCATTGACAATAAAACTAAAAGCAGACCACAGACACTCAAGCAGAGAGTGGAAACCAAGGCAAATTCCTGTCACACAGTATGGAAAAACTTACTTTTCTTCTTCTTTTTTTGTCACCACTATTACTGCAAGTGCTCTGGTAAAGGGATTGCAAGTGACAGCACTATGAAGTTGGTAAATGACCAGTGCACTCATCATGAAAAACGATCATTGATCAGCTATTACTCACCATGTCCCTTTGACAGCTGATAACTTTGCTGATACCAGTCTTATCTTTTTCATTCTTTTTTGTCAGGTATTAATGAAAATATATTTTATTTTTTCAGATGGCTTTGCCTCTGCGACAGTTTGTCAGAAGATGGCATATCTGCTCCACTGGATGACTGATCTCCACAGGGCCTGTCAAAAAGTTTTTCCTTTTATCCTTTTATCACATGCACCACTGGATGGTTGATCAGGTCTCCCCAGGGAGGATCAGCAGGTGTTCTAGTCATCACCTGCACCACTGGATGGTTGATCAGGTCGCCCCAGGGAGGATCAGCAGGTGTTCTATTCATCACCTGCACCACTGGATGGTTGATCAGGTCGCCCCAGGGAGGATCAGCAGGTGTTCTAGTCATCACTGCACCACTGGATGGTTGATCAGGTCCCCCGGGGAGGATCAGGTGTTCTATTCATCACCTGCACCACTGATGGTTGATCAGGTCGCCCTAGGGAGGATCAGCAGGTGTTCTATTCATCACCTGCACCACTGGATGGTTGATCAGGTCTCCCCAGGGAGGATCAGCACGTGTTCTAGTCATCACCTGCACCACTGGATGGTTGATCAGGTCCCCCGGGGAGGATCAGGTGTTCTATTCATCACCTGCACCCCTGATGGTTGATCAGGTCGCCCCAGGGAGGATCAGCAGATGTTCTAGTCATCACCTGCACCACTGGATGGTTGATCAGGTCTCCCCAGGGAGGATCAGCAGGTGTTCTAGTCATCACCTGCACCACTGGATGGTTGATCAGGTCGCCCCAGGGAGGATCAGCAGGTGTTCTATTCATCACCTGCACCACTGGATGGTTGATCAGGTCGCCCCAGGGAGGATCAGCAGGTGTTCTATTCATCACCTGCACTACTGGATGGTTGATCAGGTCGCCCCAGGGAGGATCAGCAGGTGTTCTATTCATCACCTGCACCACTGGATGGTTGATCAGGTCCCCCGGGGAGGATCAGGTGTTCTATTCATCACCTGCACTACTGGATGGTTGATCAGGTCCCCCCAGGGAGGATCAGCAGGTGTTCTATTCATCACCTGCACTACTGGATGGTTGATCAGGTCCCCCCAGGGAGGATCAGCAGGTGTTCTATTCATCACCTGCACTACTGGATGGTTGATCAGATCTCCCAGGGAGGATCAGCAAGTGTTCTATTCATCACCTGCACCACTGGATGGTTGATCTTCCCAATCTTCTTCCATACATCAGCACATCATTGGGTGGCTGATCTCTTCAGGGTTTTTGTCAGAAGGGTTCCCCCTAACTATCAACCACACCAGTGGATGGCAGATCCTCAAAGGGTTTCCAGACGAATAAAATGAAAGGGTTCTCTTACTTAACGAAACATGCCTGGCACTTCTCACATTCTAAGCAATTCCCATCGTCTGGTCATTTTGGTGAAAGGGAAAAAGGTGTTTTGTTTTACTGCACAAAACATGATGGCAGTCACCAACCAACATTTTTGTTCTGACAAACTTGATAAAAGGTTCTTGCTACCTCAATGGCTGAATGAACAGGTCCTTTCTTGACACTGGAAAGTACTCGTCCAAGCTAAATCAACACATAGATTGCAATTTCATTTGTCTTGTGACGTTAGTCAGTCTACTTTTGAAGCTAGTCTGTGCAGCGAGACCCTCAATTCAAACTAATTCAGGATTTTTCATTCATTGTTTTGCTCTCCACATAGATCTACACATTTTCACACTTTTCCTGTACATGTGATTTCTGACTTCAGCACGTGGTGTACCTCTGTCTGCATCTGATGTGAAAACAGGTCTTCAGAACCACTTGGCCAGCTTTTTTACTGGCTGCTTTTTTATTTCCTTTCTTTCCGCCCCTCCAACAACCCCCTCCCCCCTACCCTCCCCAAATACTCTAACAATACAAAAGGCACTGAAATGGGGAAAAAAATCGACTGACTGAGGAAAGTTTCATTATCATAATTTATAGAGTACACAGCAATGTTCTCTCCCAAAAATCTGAAAATGGCATCTTACATTCAGAAGCGTCTTGTACAATGTTAATCTGTTTGGCGCTGTCTGTGATGGTCATCTTATACATGTACATGAACTGCAATCATGGTCAAGGTATGTGTATTTATATATAAATACACCACTTGTCCTCAGCCTGTATGTGAATCAACCCAGCACGCATACTACTGCATGCTTAATTTCTAATATACTTCTATGTACTCAAGTATGGTCACATTTCCACAGTCTATTATGTCTGGCGCACAAATGCAAGCTGCAATTTTGTATGCAGCGAAAGTAATGTATTTTACATTCGAAAGTGTCTGATTCATTGGTGAAAATTTTCTTTTCTCAAAAGATGGGATAAACTTTATTAGTTTATATTCCAAAGCACTTTGTAGTCCAAAAATGATGGTACACTGCAAAGATCTCCTTCAAGACTCAGATTGTACCAAATTTTCTACCTTTATCATTTCAATCATTCATGATTACTTTAAACTGCTTGGTGTTTTCAGTGTCTGATCCATTGTTCAGATTATTTCAAGAATGATCAATTTGGTTGTTGTTGTTGCTTTCAGGTATCAGAACAAACTGTTGTAAAGGTCTTTCATCACGCATTGCTTTTCAAGACAAAAATGACACAAAGTGATCATCTGAGAAATGCATTATGACACTCTTCATGTACACAGAGGTTTTAAGAATTCCTTTTTTTTCTGGCTTTAGAGTTTATGTGTACCTTTATCAAAATGACTGTACACATACCAGAGTGTGAGTGTGCATGTGTGCTTGTGCACATACATGCGCATGTGTGTAAAGAAGTGTGTAATCAATGTTCAAAGACTGATCATTTAATTCATCATAAATAGAGAACAGAACAAAAATATGAATAAAGTAAGCCAAATTTTTCATCTCTAAAAACTGTGAAGAACAAGGATGCAGATCATCTCAAATAGTAAAACATGATCATATTTTTCCAACCTACTCTGATCTCCTTGCATGAGACAACTGTCATGTTAATCAATACCTTAACATCCTCATCAACCTAATGCTTAATACATTCTATGCTTTTCCCTCTTGTCAATATACAATGTCATTATTTATCAAATATTTACACTTAGTTTCTTCCAAGGTTTCTGGTGTTAATTTATTCACATATGTTAACTATTACAGAATTTTCATTACAAGTAATGGGAATCTGTTGCTTTCTTATATTTACACTTAGTTTCTTCCAAGGTTTCTGGTGTTAATTTATTCACATATGTTAACTATTATAGAATTTTTCATTACAAGTAATGGGAATCTGTTGCTTTCTTTCTCTAAGCATCTCATAACGCACACAAAAAGAATAAAGTTAGTGTACACAAAGAAAAGTACATGTTTATACTCACTCTAAACCATATTTGGTTGTTGTTTTTTTTTTAATACCAACCCACCTAACTGTACACACACACACACACACACACACACACACACACACACACACAATTATAAAGGGCATCAGCAGTAGCCAGTTAACTATGAACAAAGGAGCTAGTAAATTATTCACTCTGTTCCTCCATGGTGTCAATAAAATTCTAAAAGAATATTTTGTGTATTGCAAAGAAAATAAGAAATCTGTCATTATTTTTTTTTTTTGCTATTAAGTACATTTCATTTCTAAAAGGAGGACAATTCATATCCCATAAGACACATAAATATGCAATCTTGATCTTTTTTTTTATGCTGCTAACTTGCTTCGTTAAAATTCATGATCTTAATTTAACTTATTCCCCGTAGCCCTGCTACCCATAAAACTATAAATAAAAAAATGATTGCAAATTCATCCCCTTCATGGTTGGATTACATATGGTCACAAATCCTAAAGTTAACAACAATAACTATAAACCTAACACTACTTAAGAGAAGATTCAGGCACTATTTCTGCTTTCTTACCTAGGCTACAGGATAACATCATCCTATAAGTATAACACATTCAATGCAACACATCTATGCTTCTTGTTGCACAAAATACAAACTGTAAACAATAAAATGTTTGAAGTGAAATTGCACTGTATGTCTATCTCATACACAACACACACACACACACACACACACACACACACACACACACACACACACACACTACATTCACATGTGCATGTACAGTCAAACATCAGACCAAACCTGTCAGGGAAAACCAACAATACTGTCACGGAAGTAAGCGCACCATGATCAATCATGAAACCACACACTCGCAGCCTCTCCTCGTGGCATCCTCAGGCACCCCTCCCCTCCTCAGTCCCTGCTCATTGCTGCTGGGCGACTTCCACTGCTGCCCTCGCTGCAACTGTTCCACAGCTTCCTCCGGAGACCCAGAGCGACACGACAACATGTGAGAACGACCAGCTGACTGGAACTTGCGATGGCACTCTTCCACATACTCCTCATACTGCCTGTCCAGTTCTTCAGCAGCTGCGATTTGCTCGATGCGGGCTGGAATCTCCAGGGCTTTGGCACAGTCTATGGAGCACGCCCAGTGCTGGAATGGCACACAGGTGTTGCCCAGGTAGGGATTCTTGAATGTGATCACTTTGAAACCTGCCAGAGAAAGACAGAAAGAAATGAGCCACATGACAAAGACACATCATAGGACTGCAATGTCAAAGAGAAAGAATATGAGAGGAAAACGAAAATCAAATGAAACCTCTGTTTTAGTCGAAGTAATCTGGAAATAATCTTGAAGCTGCCAGCCAGCTAAAACAGTCAAAAATATTTAACTCATATTCATTTAAAAAATATTTAACTCATATTCGTTTAAAAATATTTAACTCATATTCATGTATACACACAGACACATTGACTAACACATGTGCACTCAATCACGCATGATCATGCATTCATTCACTGGATTTATCAGCACACACACAGTGTAGGGAACTAGTTTACAAAACACACACACACACTAAAATACAGATCTGCATCAACATTCAAGCACCCACACATACCAATCACACTACACTAAACCAGGTTTCTACTCACCAAAAGAATTAGCCAGTGTAGCTTTGTTGCAGTTGTGACAGACATTGAACAAATGGTAAATGTCAGCAATATAGTCCTTCAACACCGAAGCAATGGAAACATCACTGTAAAAATCTCGTTTGCATCCAATGATGGACTTGGCTGCCCAGAACTGCAATGTCTGATTCTTGACACGGATAGGTGGAGGGGGTACCCCACCACCGGAATAATTCTGTAGTAGACATCAGTATGATACCACATGAAGGTGGACTTGAAGTAGTTGTGATTGCCATGGCGATGAACTGTGCGAATAGAGGTCATCTGCAGCAGAAAGCCAGGCAGGGCGTCCAGGAGGTTGTTGTCCAGGAGAAGGGTGCGCAACGAGCGGCAGAAGATGAGGGTGTGGGGGATGGAGCGCACCTGCAGTTTGTTGTTGGTCAGGGCAAGGTACTCCAACTTCTGCATGCGTCCTATGTCGCTGGGCAAATGATCCAGGCTGTTGTACTTCAGCGACAGGAGACGCACGTTCACACACTGGAAGAGCTGTGCAACATACACAACAGGAAACGTCAGATTCATTCAACTGAAAAATTAGTGAATACACTGATTATGCACTGCCGTTATTGAAATTCAAAGGAGAAAAGTCTCGTAATTTTATCAGATAATTTCTTGAGGAGAAAAAAAAATGAGTGATGAAAAACATTATGGCAAAATGTTTGTGTTTAATTGTACAAATGCATAACATTTCACTGTGAATTTATGACAGTCACACATAAAATACAATAGTTTTACTTGAAGACAGTAAAAAAAAAAATTTAAAAAAAACTATCAGCATGAAAAAGGTGACACACACTGTGTACACACTGATCAATCCAACGTTTATAAATGATAGTTTTATTTCCTACTTTTAAATACTTTCCTTATCAAAAAAAGAAAAAAAAGAGGTTCTGCTCTTAGGTCATCTGATCTAAATAGTAATGTTTTATGCTATGGACCCACAGCCCTGATATGGCCCTTTGCGGTCGGCTGGGCTATAAGCAACATTATCTTATCTTATGCTATGGACCCAATACAAAATTCAAAGACAGTCAACAAATACTGTAATACTTACCTCCCTTGGCAAGCGGTTGTCATCACCATATTTGAACATGCTGTCCAAATACAGTTCTGTGAAACCATGGCTGTTCATGTAGCGAGACAACAAGGTTTCTGCAACAAAACACAAATTACAGACTTTAAAAAAAATCTAGATCTCATTCTAAATCACATTTAAATTTCTGCTGCATTATAAAACAGCAGGTTTTAAGACTATACTCTTAACTCGAAACTTACAACATGCAGTCCAAGGAAAAGAATTTTAAAAGAGGCTTGTGTGTGTGCATACACACTTTGTGCGTGTGTCTGTATGTGCATGCGTGTGTGCATGCATCTGTACATGTGTCTGTCTGTCTGTCTCAGCATCTGTCTGTGTCTGTGTGACTCACAGAGACAGAGAAGAGAGGGAGATAAGATAAGATAATGTTGCTTATAGCCCAGCCGACCGCAAAGGGCCACATCAGGGCTGAGAGAGAGGGAGACAGACAGACAAACAGACAGAGAGGTGGGGGGAGAAAGAGCGAGAGAGAGGGGGATGGGTGAAGGAAAGGTTAGAGACAGAGACACAGAGAGAGTGTGTTAAGACATGGCAAGAGTGAAAGATGAAAGAGGGTTCTTTTCAACATGATGAAAGACACTGACATGGACAGAAGGTACTCTGGACACAAACCACAGAGAGAAAAGTTCTATGAAAGGTAGTCAGATCACAGTGGAAATGGAGCGAAAGAAAGAGGGGAAAAAATGAAAATTATGAGTGAGACAGACAGACAGACTGACAGATAGAGCTCTAGACAAACAGGGAGACACAGAGAGAGGAAACTGAGAGAGGTGGAAGGGGGAGAGAGAGAGAGAGAGAGAGAGAGAGAGAGAGAGAGAGAGAGAGAGAGAGAGAGAGAGAGAGAGAGAGAGAGAGAGAGAGCGAGAGAGAGAGAGAGAGAGACTTAACACATGCTCTGATGATAGCCTACAATGAGTAAATGGAACTCAAGTTTCAACTTTAAATCTCTCACTTTTCAGCTGACCTAAAACTGTAAAAGCGTTAAAAAAAAAAAGTATAAAAATACCACTCAAGTTCAAACTTAAAGCTTTCACTAAGGAGCAAAAAAAGTCAAAATCATATTACAAATCATTCTGCAAGACTAATTTCATGCACTTTTCTTTCTTTCTTTCTGCGTACGCAGGCTGATACTCCTGCGGACACTCCCTGTATAGCCAGGCAGTGGAGTTTTGTGTGTATGACCCTTTTTTATCCCGCCATTAAGGCAGCCATACTCCATCTTCGGGGAAGGTGCATGCTATGTGTCACGTGTCATCCATACCAACGGCCAAACTGGCCTTCTCTTCCGAAAGTTGGTGATGGGATTTTACATGTGTGCAAGATGTTATGCGTGCGTTCACACACGGAACCTCGGTTTATAGTCTCATTCGAAGGACTATATGGGGAATGGAGTCAGAACCAATGTTAACTCCGAGGGAAAAATCCCCCTATACCGAAATTCGAACCCGCAACCCCAGGATCACGAGTCCGGCGCTCTACCAACTGAGCTATCCGGCCCCCCATTTCATGCACTCACGCAAATTAACCCAAAAGAGAACATAAAATCTTTCAATTCTAAAAGGAATACTCATTTATAACCATGAGCCATTTTCCACTAATAACTGTCTCATTTAAAACAAGCATAGCTCTTCTAGTTATCTAAAAACTCAGAAAATCAACATCAGTCATATGTTTTAACATTCCTTAGTACTTTCTGGCGAATCAAGACTTTTTTCTTAATGACACCATGATTAGTTTCATATTTAATGAAAGAAAAGAAGCAAATAAAGCGACACACAGAAGCAAACAAAGTGACATTATATATATAGAAGCAAACAAAGTGACATGTATATAGAAGCAAACAAAGTGACATATAGCAAACAAAGTGACATATATAGAAGCAAACAAAGTGACATATGTATAGTAGTTCTAAGCAAACAAAGTGACATGCAGCAGTCCCGAGTCAAGTCCTCTGGCAGTCACCTACCTCCACACTTGGGAATCCTGCCTTGCTGCTCCCTCTCCAGCTCCTCCTTCATCAGCTGGATCAGGTAGCGCTGTCTGCGATGGAGCGTCACTGACAGATACCAGAGGGACTGGGGCATCTCCTGCCACACATGACAATTTTCTTTTTCTCTTTAGATCAGCTGCATTTTCAGTGTGTCTTCTGTTCCAGTATGAATAAATGGAGCAAACCAGAGTGTTTGAAATCACTGAACACATCAGCAAAACTGGATTTAATCCAGTCAAGGGGCACCCTTCTTTCCGCTCACTCATCTTTCTCTCTACTAAAAATTCTATGCTTTGTTTCCATCAAAGATTTTTTTAAAAATGTTAGAAAACATCCTACTATGAATGCCTTATAAACACATAAGATAAGATAATGTTGCTTATAGCCTAGCCGACCGCAAAGGGCCACATCAGGGCTGTTTATAAACACATCTGCACATTAAAAATCAAAACAGTTCACGACCTGGGCCCAATTTTTGACAGAAAGCAGCCTTCAAATGGAAGGTATCTGGCAGGAATTTCAAATGGTTACCTTTTTTTTCTCCTTAGTCAATAACATACAGAAAGAGGCTCCTATAGATTCAAATCAAAGTGGCCTACTGGGGGTTTGAAAGAGGGCCCTAAACTCCAGTATTGCCAACATATATAAGGGGATTTTGTTGTGCCTACATTTCTGCCAGTACATGCCAATCTGGTGGCCACCTTGTACGCCATGCATGCGCACTGCTGTTGCATGTTGCAGGCAGTGCCAAGGACTGCTCCTCATGAATCATTCATGAATCTAAACCACATACTGATATAACTTACATGGCATTGGAGTAGTTTCCGCTAGTCTGTTGTCTAATGTTAATGTTCTGCTTGCCTACTCCTTTAGGTCAATGTGCCCTAATGTACCTTCACTTCACACACCAATATGGCAGAATGGTTCTTTGATTTTTTCTGTAACTTTAATGGGCTCTAAAGATGTAACTTTCGTGCCAAATTTCAAGTTTATTTGTCTGAAAGAATAAGACCACACACTTAGAATCTTTAACCCAGTAACTGAAGCAATGAAATGGCAGGCTAGCGGAATGTAGCAGTCTTGTCACCAACCTGTCACCTTCTGTGACCTCACTCTCATGACACTTGACCCTCATTTCGTTGTCACAAGCCTCCAAAACATTGCTAGCTTTTAAAGAGCAAAATCTAATCAATTCAAAAATAGTATTTTCTTCTCCGATGTCTGATCAATATATTTCTTGCACCATTTATTGGATTTTTTTTTCATGTCCGCTCTTTCTGGTGTAGCATAGGCTCTCTCTCTCTCTCTCTCTCTCTCTCTCTCTCTCTCCTCCTCTCTCTCTCTCTCTCACCACACACACACACACACACACACACACACACAGACATAGTGTGTGTGTGTGTGTGTGTGTGTGTGTGTGTGTGTGTGTGTGTGTGTGGTGTGTGTGTGTGTGAGAGAGAGAGAGAGAGAGAGAGAGAGAGAGAGAGGAGAGAGAGAGAGAGAGAGAGAGAGAGAAAGAAGAAAAGAGAGAGAGAGAGAAAAACGTATTTCTTCTTCTTCTTCCTAAAATACTGGTTCACTTCAAAAATGAGTAGGTCACCAGCGCGCATGTTAAAAAGTAAAATAAAATAACATAAAATAGTGGCGACTCAGACTGTTGGCCCCTGGAGCAAATTTGGCAACAAGGGGTCGCACTCGATATTCAAGAAAGTTAAAAGCAATGGCCAAATTCAGGCCCAGGTAATAGTAAAATATCTGGGAAGTAAAAATAGAAAAACGTCAATATGCAGATCTCAAAACTGTCGAATCAATTTGTTTTTTAAATTTTTATGAGACTGCATTTGTGGCAATCTTGATGGCACCCGGCAGTGAGTTCCACAGCCGTACAGAACTGGGATAAAAAGAATGTAAGTACGATTCTAATTTTTCTATTAAAACTAAAGTGCTTTGTCCTGTCTCTGTTTGTCTGGATTGTCTAACGGAACAAAAACCTTTCCTTTTCGAAATAAAAGTACGAGTTTTCTATTTCCACTCTAACAAAATATTCTAGTGAAGCATTATTCTAGTGCAGCAGTTTATGAAGCATTAGCAATAGTGATATATCTTGGACTTGTTTTACCTGCGGGCTTCCAAACTTTAGCTCGAGACTTTTTGAAGATTCTATTGAAGACTGCAGCTCAGAAAGCAACCGTTTTGACCCTATCTCACCAGACCGATCCCCAAAAGAAACTTGAAATTTTGTCCTAAGTTTGCATCCACCCCTGATTCTAAAACTGATAAAATCCCAAATCATAAAGTGCAACGGAACCCCAAATCATTAAGAGAAAAAGATAAACTTAAATGCATAGTTGTAAATTTTCAATCTCTTATAAAGAAAAAGGAAGAACTCAGTAATTTAGTCACCGAAAAAACATTGATGTTGTAATTGGAACAGAAACTTGGCTAGAAACTGGAACATCCAGCAGCGAACTTCTAATGGAGGACTTTGATATTTATAGAAAGGACAGACTTGGAAAAAGAGGTGGGGGAGTCTTGATTGCCATTAGGAAGAACTTAGCCAGTGAGTTTTTATATCAAGGCAAAAATAGTGAAAGTTTATTTTGTAGGATTAATTTTAAGAATAAGAGACCTGTCATTGTTGGATCAGTTTACAGACCTCCAGACTCAGATGAAAATGTATGTTCGTCTATCTGCAGAGACATTTCTAATATTGTTTTGGCCAATAGGAAGGCAATATTATGGATTGGTGGAGACTTTAACTTACCAGATATTGATTGGAGTGAAGATGCCATACTTGGTAATCAATACAGTAAAAATATTAATACTCAGTTTTTTGATGCCACCAAAGACCTTGGATTAGTACAGTCAGTTGAATCACCAACTCGTGGTAAGGCATTCCTGGATTTATTTTTTACCAATTGTCCAGGCACCTTAGGCAATCAGGAATTAATTGCAGGCCTGGGTGATCATGATATAGTTCTCTTAGAGAGCAACTTTCAACCCTTTCGAGAAAACCCCCTAAACGTACCATCAGACTCTGGAACCAAGCAGATTTACCAAAATTGCGCAGGGATACTCGTGATTTCAGCCGTCTTTTTTTGAGGTCCCATAGTGTTAAAGATAATGTCAGTGACCTTTGGAAGTGTATAAAATCTAACTTGGAATTTATTATGGATGACAACATACCTACTAAAATAACTTCAAGCAAGAACCACCAGCCATGGATTACTACAAAAACTAAACGTTTGTTGAGAAGGAAACATCGTTTCTTTAAGAAATTGAAACTACATCCTAATTCAGAAAAATACTGGTTAGGTATAAACATATTAAGAGACGGTGTCAGAGAGAATGTAGACTTGCTCACTCCAATTATGTTAATTCGATGATTTCGGAAGGTGATCATCAAAACAAGAAATTAATGGTCTTACATATTGATAAGAGTAAGAGACAGGACAACATTGGGATTCCAGACCTGAGAAACAACCAGAATAACCTAATACAGGACCCTGAAGGGAAAGCAAACTTACTAAACAAGCAGTTTTGTTCCAGTTTTTCTCAAATCCCAAACCTTTAATTAACGTTAGACTAAAGGATGATGATAAACTCCCTGAAATGCAAAACATCAAAGTAAACAAAGCAGGATATTTAAGTTACTGACCAATATCAATGAAAACAAAGCTACTGGTCCCGATGGCATTCTGGCAAGCTCTTAAAATTATGTGCCAATGAATTAGTGAGGTATACCAATTACTTTACCAAGCTTCACTGGACCAGGGAGTAATACCTGATGAGTGGCGAGATGCGAGCATTGTTCCCTTATTCAAAAAGGGTGACAAAACAAAAGCAGAGAACTATAGACCTGTATCTCTTACATCCATATCAGCTAAACTACTTGAACACATAATATATAGTAGCATAATGGACCATCTTGACAAATATGACTTCTTAAATAATTCCCAGCATGGTTTTAGACAGCGAAGGAGTTGTGAGACTCAACTTATACAACTCTCAATGATTTTAGTAACTGTTTAAATAACAGACAGCAAATAGATGCAATTTTATTAGACTTTTCTAAGCCTTTGATAAGGTTGACCATGAGGGCCTGCTGCTTAAATTAGAACACATTGGCATTGACGGTTCTTTGCTAAAATGGGCTAGATCATTCCTCGTTGGGAGAACGCAGAAAGTTGTTGTGGAAGGGTCGTCATCCCATTGTAAACCAGTCTTGTCAGGTGTACCACAGGGAACTGTTCTGGGGCCCTTGTTTTTCTTAATTTATATAAATGACATAAGTAGAAATCTTCTCTCCTGGAACTACTAAAGGCTTTTTGCAGATGACAGTTTAGTATATAGAACAATCAGAAGCAAGAATGATACTCGCATTCTACAAGAAGATCTAAACGCTTTTACAAGAGTGGGAAAGAACTTGGAAAATGGATTTCATCCCCAAAAGTGCCAAGTGTTGCGTATATGTAACAAACGCTCACCAATTAGATCAGATTATTCTATCCATAATACTATTCTTAAAGAAACTAATGCTGCAAAATATTTAGGCGGTGATTATAGATAATCGTCTCAAATGGAAAGAACATTACAATTTAGTATGTAAGAAAGCAAATAACATCTTAGCTTTCTTATACAGGAACATCAATGACTGCCCCCAAAAGGTTAAAGACGACTGCTACAAAACACTGGTTAGACCAGTACTGGAATATGGTTGCTCAGTTTGGGATCCTTACCATCTAAAGGACATTGATAACCTCGAAAAGATTTCAGAAGAGAGCAGCACGGTTCGTAACAGGGAACCACATTCAGAGAAAAGGGAATACTAGGAAGAACATGAGGAAATTAGAATGGAAACCCTTAGAAGAGAGAGAGCTTTTATTAAACTTAACACCTTTTCAAAGGCAGAGCTAAAGTAAATTGATATTCCAATGGAACAACTAGTATTGAATAAAAGTAGCACCAGGAGTGGCGGTCAGTGTTATGCCATACCTGCATCAAATATTGACAACCACTTACATTCTTTTTATCCCAGTTCTGTACGGCTGTGGAACTCACTGCCGGGGTGCCATCAAGATCGCCACAAGTGCAATCTCATTCAAGGGACAAATTGATTCGACAGTTTTGAGATCTGCATATTGATGATTTTCTATTTTATTCAGGTTCAGGTTCAGGTTCAGATTTAGGGGCGATGATTGTTTCATCATAGCCTCTCGGCTTATATGCCCCTTCTTTATATGCTCTGTCATTGGTCAGGTCGACAGCGAGCCCAGTTTTTATTTCGACCATCAAAGTCGAACAGATGTCTGTTATTATTTCATGCTTATCGATAAGATTTTTAAAAGAGTTAATATTTGGTGCACGTTGATGTTCGGAGTTAGTTTATTCCAAATTGGTGCTATCCTCTGGCTGAAGAAATGTTTCCTTATATTAGTATTAACTTGCTGTATTTGTATTTTGTCACAACTGTTACGGGTTATGTTGGTTAGTGCAGGTTCAAAAAAACATGCTTGATCAATATCATCTAGGTTATTAAAAATTTTATAAGTTTGGATCAGATCTCCTCTTATCCTTCTAGCTTTGAGGGATGGTAACTTAGGTACCTTAATCTGTCTTCATATGGATAATCAGCAATGTCCGGTATTAACTTAGTTGCTCTCTCTGCACCTTTTCTATTTCTATTGACTGCCTTTTTAGTCTTGGAGACCATATCACATTGCCATATTCAAGAATCGATCTCACCATTGCCTTGTATAGTCTAAGAAGGTATCTCTGTCCAAGCATGTAAAAGTTCTCTTAATGATACCAATCATCTGCACGGCTTTTCTTGACGGTCTGTGCAATGTGTCTGTCAAAGAGTAAGTTTTCATCAAATGTTACTCCAAGTCTTTTTCCTCTTCACAGCACGTTATTTGAACTTCTTGATCCCCAATTTTCATACTGTAATTTTAATTTAGGGTTTCTTTGCCAATATGTAATACTTTGCATTTGGATGCATTGAAGTACAAATTCCATAAGTTAGACCAATTATGAGTAGCTCAATGTCATTTTGCATTGTAAGGTGTTTGGTGGTGAACTGTACAACTTAGTATCATCAGCAAAAATCTTGCATGTGCTTTTTAACCCGTCTGATAAGTCATTTATAAATATAGTAAATAATATAGGTCCCAGTATGCTGCCTTGGGGATTCCACTGATGACATTAGCATTACTAGAAACAGAAGATCCAACTCTAACATTCTGAACTCTATCTCTCAAGAAGTCTTCAATCCAATCTAAAACTTTCCCAGTATACCATAACGATTTGAGTTTACTAAGTAGTCTGGCATGTGGGACCGAATCGAAGGCCTTACGAAAGTCCAGGTACAAAAACATCAATGCTAACTCCACTATCAATTAACTTAGATAAGTCTTCCATTACCTCAAGCAACTGTGTAATACAAGATCTACTTTGACGAAAACCATGCTGACATTTGGCAAACAACTCATTTTTCATCATATGATCAACAATAACATCTCTTACGATTGACTCCAGTACCTTACAAGTCACACTTGTCAAGCTTACAGGTCTGTAGTTTTCCAGGGTCAGTTCTTGTTCCCTTTTTGAAAATAGGTATTACTGTTGCTGTTTTCCAGTCTCGAGGTAGAGTTCCTTGCTCTATAGATTTGTTAAAAAGGATACTAAGAGGCTCTGCTAGTTCTGTGCTTAGTTCTTTTAAAACGCGAGATGGAATAGCATCAGGTCCTTGCGCTTTATTCGGATTTAGATTATCAAGTTTCTTTTTAACCAGTTTCCGGGGTAATAATTACATCATGACAGCTTATCATTTGATTTACATTTTGGTATTACATCTGGTATGTCCCTTTTATCCTCTCGTGTTAAAAACACTAGCAAAAAAAGTGTTTAGAATCTCAGCTTTATCCACATCCTTTGTCTATATATTTCCATCTTGTGATTTCAAAGGACTGATCCTACTCTTGCCTTTGTCTTTGACTGCACATATTTCCAAAAGCTTTTGGATTAGTTTTGCATTCTCTTGCTAACTTTTGTCGAATTCCTTTTTACTTTTTCTGATTTGTCGACCACACACATTTCTTACTTTTATATAATGCTTGGTAATCTCTGCCTCTCTTTGTTCTCAAAAATCTCTGATACAGGTTGTATTTCTTTTTAATAATTTCAATGATTTCCTATCCATCCATTTTGGTTTCAATTTTTTGTTTTCATTTATTTACACTTAGGAATGTTTTTTTCCATAGCTTCATGAATTTTCTCTTTTATCCTTCCCCAGCCTGTGTCAAC
This sequence comes from Conus ventricosus, assembly GCA_018398815.1. Classification (NCBI taxonomy): domain Eukaryota; kingdom Metazoa; phylum Mollusca; class Gastropoda; order Neogastropoda; family Conidae; genus Conus; species Conus ventricosus. The sequence goes on from CM031605.1 coordinate 57,043,215, forward strand.
ATTCAATTCTGTCAGTTCAGACCAATCTGTTTCGTTAAGATCAACCCTTATCTGGGAAAAGTTACCATTTTTCATATCAAATTTTATGTCTTTTGTCTTAGTTTCTAGTTTATTCAGCCAAGTATAATTTAAAATATAAAACTTCATGGTCACTTTTTCCAAGAGGGTCAAGTGCTCCCACTTCTGAAATAAGGTCTTCATCATTAATGATCACCAGATCAAGAATATTTGCTTTCTGTCCTTCTCTTCTTCTGGTTGGCTGTGTCACTACTTGCGTCAAAAATGCATCTCGAAGACTTTCAATAAATTCCTGTTCTCTCTCACCAGCCCATCTCCCTTTCCAATCTATGTTTGGAAAGTTAAAATCCCCAGTTATGCACACACAGTCAAAGTTTTAAAAATTTCCCTTTTCAATAGTTTAATCAGCTTATTTTTCATTTTCTATAGCGTACCACTGGGACTCTTATAGATGCAACCAAATATGACTTTCTGTCCATCCCCTGTAACAAACTGAATCCAGACACTTTCTTCAAAATCATTTTCATTCATTTCAGTACACATTTGTGAATTTAAAGACTCTTTTACAAATAGCACTACAGCTCTCTTTGGGTTTGGGTTAAAAAATGTATCATATCCTGGTAAATGAATATTCCGCAAGGTTAATATTTGTTTTCCCAGATATTTTATATCACCTGGGCCTGAATTTGGCCATTGCTTTAAATCGAGTGCGACCCCTTGTTGCCAAATTTGCTCCAGGGGCCAACAGTCAGAGTCGCACTGTTTTATGTTATTTTATTTTATTTTTAATATGCGCGCTGGTGACCTACTCGTTTTTGAGTGAACCAGTATTTTAGGAAGAAGAAGAAGAGTGTATGATCTTAACCTAGTGATATTATTTCGAAATAATCAACTTACTCCCAGATCTTCTAGATCGTCGAGACAGGTTCCATCCGCTCCAATCCTGGACAGAATACGTTCTCTCCATTCGTACCATAGTTCTGGACCCGTTTGGAATCGTTTCATTAGAAGAAGTTCAAAGCCATGGAATATTTCAGACATCACGTTTGAGTGTTGTCGGCGTGAAGTTAAATGGCCAAATGTACAACTCAAAATATCCTGTTACATTTTCTTTTTCATGTTTCTGAGACAAAGGGAACTCGTATCAAAATGGGTTTTTTTTCCCCCGTTCCTAAATTTGACTTAATTCTTGTCACCAAAAGTTTCACTCTGCTGTGGAACAAAACATACAAGGGTATGATATGCCTAAAATCAAT
>CM031605.1:57045488-57065020 GCA_018398815.1 Conus ventricosus
AGCCCACACCATAACTGAACCGCCTCCGTACCTGTCATGTTCCTGGACACAGGCGTCGATGAAGCGTTCTCCTGGACGTCTCCAAGCGCGTATGCGGGCATCACAGGAAGACAGAGTAAACCGGGACTCGTCTGTAAAGAGTACCCTGCCCCACTGCTGTCTGTTCCAACGTCGATGGTTTTGGCAGAACGCCATCCTGGCCCGGCGATGACGTGGTGTGAGGGGCACACGGACGACAGTTCTCCTTGAGTGCAGGCGCACCTCACGCAGACGACGGGTCACCGTCATGCGACTTATGGTGACGTTGGTAGCGGCCCTGAGGTTGCCTATCAACGTCCTGCGGGTGATGGTTCGGTGACGAAGAGCCAAGACCTGGAGGTAGCGATCGTCTCTTCCATCTGTACATCTTGGCCGCCCAGATCGAGGTCGCTCATCAGTACTTCCGGTAGTCTGGAAGCGTTGGTGGAGCCGCTGAATAACAGAGTGGCTAACTCCTAGCCGTCTGGAAACTTCTCTGCCGGAAACGCTGTCCTGCAGCCATCCCAGCGCCCGTCCTCGATCCACTGTTGTCAGTTTCGTTCTTGGAGGCATGCTTAATCAGAGCTCTGGTGCGCGCCCCTAAATACCCATTCCTGTGCAACTTTCGTTGAGAAGTGTTCAGTATAGCCATGGTTTGCTCGTGCAAAATGCCAAAAACCTACTGCAATACTGCTTCTTCAGCTAAATTCGAGCAAAGTTTCCAGAAAAGTCTCGTGTTTTGACAACCTTTTCACTGCCCCTAAAAACGGTGTTGCTTAACTGCAATTCTTGCAAAACATGGTCAGGCACGTGCAGCAGTGGGAAAGGCTTTGGGAAAACCCAAGTTGACCATTTTTTCGTCACGCGGTGTTGGCATGAAAAATACATACGGAAAGCTGCTGAAATCAGAGGCCGGCCCTTAACTTTAGTTCCGCAGTATATATATTAAAAGAGAGAGAGTATTGTAGTACGATCGCCCTTTCTTTCCGAACGTATATATATGTATAAGAGCCGAGCCTTCCCACTCCTTGCTCTCTTCTCCGATTTTCAGTCTCGTACACATCGGCGTACGCACGCGCGCGCATAAAAAAAAAAAGAAAAACGAGAAAAAGAATACAGCGAAAAACATGCTTAAAAAAAAAATATATATATATATATATATGTGTAAGCCGAGCGCTCCCTCCTTCTCTCTGTGTCACTCACACACACGCACACACACACACACACGCGCACGCACACACACACACACACACACACACACACACACACACACACACACACACACACACACACACACCCCCTACGGCGCTGGCCCTTCTTGGCAAGAGAGAGAGAGAGAGAGAGCCGCTCGCAGCCCGAAATAGACCAGGTGACGTCATCGACACACACACGCACGCACACACACGCACGCACACACACACACACACACACACAGACGGCGCTGGGCCTACTTCTCGGCGAGAGAGGGCGAGTCGCTCGCAACCCGAAATAGACCGGGTGACGTCATCGACCGAGTTTACGGATCAGGGGGAGATAACTCTAATCTTACTTTCGCTTTCGACTCAAAACCGCGCGAGAGTGCTGGCCCCTGATGGCCGCCATCTTGCGCCGCCATTTTGCAACCCTCATCCGGGTACTTCGCGTAAACAAACCGTGACCTCTGACCCCAGATTCCTTCTTTCTTCCCTCTCGGCCGCCATTGCAACCCGTTGTGCGGGGCAACGGGCGCATACTATACTACTAGTATCTCGTCATGCAGCTGATGTCTGAAATAGGATTTTGTTCATGTCGCTGACGACTATTGCATTAAAGGGAGATGTTGAAGTGCATATCCCGGTCATTTCCCTACTTCTCATACTTTCTATGGTCATTCTGGAAGGACATATTGTTACCAGAGGTACCGATTAGGCAGTAAATGGGTGGCCCACCATCTGCAAGTAGGCGCTCTTGTGTGCCAGCATCCTCTGCCAGATCATTCATGAACCATAGGAAGAGCAGCAGTCCCTGTACCGTCTTGTGGGACTCCAGAATCCACTATGACTTTCTCTGCTTCTTTAGTCTCCATCCAGGACAACCTTCATAGTTCAGTTGGTCAATAAGTGTTTGAACTTGCTGCTAACACGAAAAGCACGTGAAAATGAAAAACCCTGGATGTGAATATTATAAACTGGTCTGCTTATTTGTGTACGAAAATGCTGGCTGAAACCAGCTACCCATATTCTGAAACAGCAATAACATGTATTTTCGAAGTTGCCAAGCCAGCAAGAGCAAATCTTCATCATTTCGTCTAGCAGTGGCATGCCAAGATAAACATAATCCATATTTTGTTAGAGAATAACGTGAGCGTGGTTAAAAATCCCCAGTAATATATATGCGAATCAAATCCTAGAAATCTAGATCAACAGGTGAATGCACTGCATTTAGTCAGGAAGGCAAAACTTGAGGTTAAAAGTCAAGGGACCAAAACTGATAGAAATTGACTCAAGAACACCAATGCTCATATTCCACAAATGTTCCTCATTGTCTGTGTCATGAAACCTGGGATAGCAGTTACAGGACAAAATCAAGACCAAGACGGTCTATGTTCCGTCAGGCACACAGAAATGGGCGCAGATCTATGAGACTCAAGATCACCAATGCTTATGTTCCCAAAGCCAAGTGTTCTTCATTGTCTGTGTCTTTAGGCCTTAACCGTTCGGTCTAGGCTTGTTCCTCAGTCCCCCATCCCCATCCCCCACTTATACTCTCCTCCCCTCACCCCGTGTTTAAGTTTCCCTGGCCAAGTCTGTATCTCTTCCGTATGTGTTTCATGGGGTTTATGATCACACAGTCCTGTTTCTCAAAGTTGTTGCTACTTAAGGTATGCTCATATTCCACAAAATTAATGTTCCTCATTGTCTGTGTCATGAAACCTGGGATAACAGTTACAGGACAAAATCAAGACCAAGACGGTCTATGTTCCGTCAGGCACACAGAAATGGGCGCAGATCTATGAGACTCAAGATCACCAATGCTTATGTTCCCAAAGCCAAGTATTCTTCATTGTCTGTGTCTTTAGGCCTTAACCGTTCGGTCTAGGCTTGTTCCTCAGTCCCCCATCCCCATCCCCCACTTATACCCTCCTCCCCCTCACCCCGTGTTTAAGTTTCCCTGGCCAAGTCTATATCTCTTCCGTAAATGTTTCATGGGGTTTATGATCACACAGTCCTGTTTCTCAAAGTTGTTGCTACTTAAGGTATGCCCCCCCCCCATCCGCTACCCTCCTCCCTTCATAATGGCTTCCAGCTGTGTCTATGTTCCCACTCTGTGTTTCATTGTGGCATTTGCATGCAGTGAGTCAACTATGGCCCGGTTCTGGCAAGTCTACTAACTCCGAGGGAAAAATCCCCCTGTACCGAAACGGCCAGACGGAGATTTGAACCCACAAACCTTGGATTACGAGTCCGGCGCTCCACCAACTGAGCTATTCCGGCCCCCTGGCAAGTCTACTAAAATCGGCATATTTGCTGCAAGCTTGAAATAGCCTAGAACAGGTAAATCCTTATCCTTAAAACATCTATACCATGATTTGCCTCAAGAGGAATGGGATTCGAGCAGCCAAAATCAGGGACAGTAACAGTAGGCAAAAAATTGTCGAGCAGCATCCCAGGTATACATATTCTGACATACAGCACAAAGCATCACTTGAAATCCAAGGCATGACCTGGCCTGTCTTGCAGTGCCAGAGGAAAAATTTAATGATAAACCGTCAACACTGGATGAGATAAAGAAAATGGTTAAGAAAGCTAGAGCCACATTTTCACCTAGACCTAATGGAATACCCCACCTGTTGTTTAAGGAATGTCCAAACGTCCTTCAGTGGTTCCACAAAATGATAAGATCAGCATGAGGAAACTTGAAGATCAGCAACCAGTGGATGATAACTGATGGAATAGACAGCCCCAAAGAGTAAAAGTCGAGGGACATCAACCAGTTCAGATCAATATCACTTCTGAACGTCGACGGGGAAATCTTCTCTGTCGTAGCAGCCAGGCTGACTAAGCACCGTAAAAAGAAAAAGCGAGCACTTGAATTCGTCAGTCCAGAAAGGAGGCAACGCGGGAGTGCCTGGTTGTGTAAAACATGTCACTATGACCTGGGAAGCAATCCCAAGAGCTAAGGCACTCGATCTGTCAAATGCATAGGGATCCGTGCCACAAAAGATGAATTAACTGGACTTCGAAATGTATCATGTCCCTATAAATCAACAAATGCTGAAGAAGTGTTTCAGTGGCTTTTCAATATGGTTCTCCACAAAGGAATACCCAACAGACTAGATCAACCTGAAAGTTGGTATTGCATTGGGTTGTGAAATTTTATAGTCTTGAAAGCAGCTATGAGCCATACAGGTTCAGCAGGGAATTGACATTAACTTGACTTGACTTGACTTGGTCCCTTAGACGTCGGTCCGTGGGGGCACCCCTGAAGCAGTGACAACCATCCTTCTCCATTAACTGCCCTCTCTAAAAGCCTTCAAAGATGACACAACAGGCCTTCCAACAAAAGAAAATGAAACACATAAGATACTATAGTTTGAACCCATAAAAATCACGAATCATCTCCCTGCGAAAAGGAAAGGTAGCTAAAGGGCTGCTTTCACTGTGGCTAGCTAAGCCACTCCAACCGTGTCAGAAGAACCAATCGAAAGCTTTGATAGGTGGTATGATGATTCCTTGAAAGACAAAAAGATATGAAAGGATACCAGGCAAAGGGCAGAAAAAAGCCCCCAGACAACAGACCAGTGAGGTTTCTCTACTAAATACAAGAGTTGGTGTCTGCAGGTCATGCTGATCCCACAGATCATCTGGCCTCAACTGATATGCAATGTTTGCGCTAGCACCGCGGAATCAGTGAAGGCTAAATCAATTACACGAGGAAAACGGCTTTGTGTCGCACCTGGTCACACTGATGCTGCAATCTATTGTCGCCAAGCAAAGTTGAATCATCCCTGTAATCAGTCCTCGAAGGGAACCAAGTGGATAAAACAAGGTAAAAAGACTACGGAGACAAGGTTATGAGATCAGTCTGGCCCAAGCTAAAGACAGGTAGAAAATCGAAAGTTCACAAGGCAGCAGGCGTGGAAAAAAAATCTTAAGATCAGGATACAACAGAACACACACAAACGAACAGATAGGGATTGGTGTTAACAGAAATGAAATAGAGTTCAAAGGCATTTATAAGGGAAAACAAACAGACACATGGCGATGCAGAAGTTGAAGAAAGAAAAGGGTGCTGAAAGAATACAACAGAAAACCCAGGAATGCCCTTATATTCAAACCTGGTGATATCTATTAAATTGGATGACCTTGTGTGTCCTCTTTGTAGGGCAAACAAAACAGTGGACCAAGAAGAATAGAAATGATACACCTGAATGTACCAGTGGGACCCAAAGAAGTGCTGTCCTCAACGCCAAGCGAACTAGCCACGGACAATCCTGCACCACACTCAGACATAGGGTGCAGGCACGCACAGGGCATTCCATTAAGACGTTAAGGGACATAACTGCTCCATGGCAGATACCATTGTATTGTAGCCACTGAAAGCAACGCACCAGAACCTCCATGGAAGTGCCCACATTGTTGTACCAGCCTGTATTTCATGACTGCTGAGCCCATCGACAAAAGATGTCAGCGTCAAACAAACCTCTGTGCATATCCGACAGTCCCATTTGTTGCTGTTTTGCCGACAGGTGAAGCCAGTACAACTCCAGACACAGTGTCTGCTCTGTCAGGGCAAACTAAACACTGGAACATGTCTTGACATGATGCGAAGCAGCGCTAACCCAGGGAAGGCACACATGGGGACTGAAGCAAAAGCTTTAGGAGGAAACACTGTGCTATCAGCAACGATAGGCATTCTATACAACACGAGGCCGCATATGGTCTGGAACAGCTGTGTTGTTGTTGTTGTTGTTGTCGTCGTACCCTGGCTAAAATACTCCAGGGATCATCCAAATAGCCGAAGTAATTGAACACTATGGTACAAATGCATCAGCTGGGGATGAGAACATTACGTGGGTGACCGTTTTTTGATGACCCGCCACATGGGCAGCCTCACTCCGACTTCGGGGGATTCTGGAGACTGATAATGTTATGCTAGGAGCTTGTCACAACTGAAGACAATCCCCGCATAACTATGCAGAGCATAACAACATTTTGATGTAGCCTTAGTGTTCTAGCCTATGTCAACTGGCCTGACACAGCCTTAAGCCAAGGCGGTGGAACAGCTGTGGTACGAGTATCATAAACGCGGAATCGAGGTTTACTGTTTAGAGTGGATCACTACCAGGGAGTGCACAGCTTCCAGAATGGGAAATCCAAAAATCACCAGAAAAAAATGGCTTGAGACCGAATATTGTACTCCACTCAGATTCATCAAGACAAATGATTCTGATCGAATTCACTGTGCTGCATGAAAGCAGCTTGGAAGAAGCTGATGCGTAAACTGAGACTGAAAGGTGGGGTCAACTGAAACAAAGTGGTGGTCAAAGGCAAAAGGAAAAGGCAAAGACCGACATGGTATTATAGAAATTGAAGAAAGAAGAGGATGCCTAGAGAATCCAGAGGACAGTCCAGCCGGGCCCTCAAATAAATACTCGGTGAAATTGGGGAAATCAGATGACCCTGTGTGTCCGCTCCATAAGTGCACACAAAATAGCGAGACGTGTCCTAAGTTCATGCGAATGAGTGCTTACCCAGGGAAAGTATACATGGAGACACAACCAAGTACCAAAAGAGATCATTCAAGCGATTAACACTGTTAGAGGAAACACTTCGTCCCCAGAAGACCCAGCAACGAAATTCTACACGAAAAATGAGGCCACAAATCATGTGCTGCTGGTATCAACAGCATAGAATCGGAGTTTACTACATTGAGTTGATGTCTTGGGAATGCACAGCGGACCTTCCAGACTGGGAAAGCCACCAATAAATAACCAAGAAGAGTGGCTTCAAACTGGATATTGTTCTCTGCAGGTTCATGAAAATTCTGACAGAATTCACCGTTCCAGGCTAAAGGAGAATGGGGGAAAGGTCATATCTGCAAGAGTGACAAATCTGCAAGTCTAGTCAACAGTTTAAGGGAAAGTGTTTTCCAAGCCAAGGTGTGTGAGAGAGACAAAAGATAAAAGTCATAAAAATTAGAGCAAGGCTCCACCATGGAGAGGTTACCATCAACACCCTTTACAGGCCATCCCACTCCCCACCACTCCCCCCCCCCCCCCCCCCCCCCCCCCCCAGGCCTACACGACAATCCCACCAGTCATCCTATCTCCTTCCTTCCTGCAAGACCAGCTACAGGAAATATTCCTTCTTCCCAAGGACCATCAACGAGTGGAATTGTCTTCCATCTGAGGCCATGACAACATCCTCAGTGGAAAGCTTCAAATCCTGGATCTAATGCCCTTTCCCCTCCCCTCTCCCACCTTCCCTTTCCCCTGCCCATTTCCCGTTCTCCCCTAAACATGGCCGTGTCCACTGCTCCACCTCCCACCCCACCCCATCCCCTTTCTCCCCCCTTCTGCCCAACCCCACTGTCAGCACTGTATAGCTGATCTGAGCAGCATATTTCCACTGCTACTGCTACCGGAGACCCCCCAAAATGTCAGAAACTTCAAAATGATGAAGGTGGATATTAGATGAAAGAAGATGAAAGAAGAGGAAGGCGGTTTGTAGGCTCACGAGCCTGTGACTACTGGAAAGAATTCCAGCCGAATCTGGTCGAAGAGGAATAAAAGTGAACTTCATAAGGCTGAAATTCACAACTTGGAACAACGCCTTGACTTAAGGCTGTGTCAGACCAATTGACATAGGCCAGAACACCAAGGCTACATCAATAGTTATGCGGGGATTGTCTTCAGTCGTGACAAGCTCCTAGCATAACATTATCAGTCTCCCAAATCCCCCGAAGTCGGAGTGTGGCTGCCCATGTGGCGGGGTAATCAAAAACGGTCACACACGTAATGTTCTCATCCCCAGCTGATGCATTTGTGCCATAGTGTTCAAATACTTCGGCTGTTCGGATGATCCCTGGAGTCTTTTAGCCAGGGTACGACAACAACAACAACAACAACAACTTGGAACAGATGACAGCGATGTGGGGAAAACATCTGTCAGAAAAGACAATGCCCTGACACGCCCCCTCAACACCGCCAACCCCTTTCCACAAAGGCGCTTGTTCGAATCCAGGCAGAGCCAGGAAAAAAAAAAAATTCTGACAGCAGAAGGACATCTAGCAGACATGACCTGGATGCGAACCGGATTCCTTAGATTGTGAGAAGTTCAGGGGTAAAACACTTGTTTGAGGGAGGAGTGTGTGTGTGTGTGTGTGTGTGTGTGTGTGTGTGTGTGTGTGTGTGTGTGTGTGTGTGTGTGTGTGTGATTCTTCACCGAAAACCGACCGTCAAGCTCTCCCCTTCTCCTCCTCCTCCTCCTTCTTCTTCCTTTGAGTGGCCACAATCAACAATTTGATTTTTTTGGACACTTTTCAGGTTGGGGCTCGCCCGGCGAAGAAGGCAAAAAAAAAAAAAAAAAAAAAGAGAGAGAGAGAGAATCAGAGCAGCAGTTGCACCCTTGACTGGCATTTTTTAAAATATTCCATGATTATGATGATGTCAATGTGCATGGGCTTTTCAAATTCTCAGAAGTGGATTGCACAAGAAATAATGAAGGCAAGATTTTTATTAGGCATTGTCATACTAACAAAAGAAAGTCTTGTTTTAGCTTCAGAATTGCTAATTATTGGAATGCACTGCCTACTAACACCAAATATGCACCTGATATCAACAGCTTTAAAAAACTCCTAGATGAAGACCCTAAATTGAAAGATGTTTTCTTTAGTGTGGATTGAATATAATGTTATTTACGACAGGCATGCAACCAGACCGAACTCAAATTGAAAAATAATGAGGGGACGCAAATAGGCCGTAAGGCCTAAGGCTAAAAAAAGCCGGTCCCTATTACTACTACTACTACTACTTCTTGACTGGAAGGTGTCAAGAGTGGGGGCGGTCACAGACTCTGCTGACAACTCATTCCAGTCTCTAATTGTTCTAGCAAAGAATGAGTTCTGCCGATACTGTGTGCGGCACTGGATGGCAGAGTACTGTTTGTCATGTCCTCTTCTTTGGCGGACCGGGGCAGGATGAAGTTTGCTGTGGCTGACTGCTAGCCTACCATGTTATTTTGAATCTTATACAGCATCTGCCGGCGTCGCTGAAGGGAGGGCCACCCAATCGACAAAGCATGTGATTTACACTTGAGGTGTTGTGGCAGCGGTTCAGTACGAAGCGAGCCGCCCTTCTCTGTATTGCTTCTATTCTGTCCACATTCCGCTGTGTATGGGGGTCCCACACAGAGCTGGCATATTCCAGAAGGGGCCAGACAAATGTCAGGTAAGCCCTCTCTCTCAGCTCTGTGGGGCAGCTTTCAAGTTCTCTCCATTCAGAGAAGTTGAGTGACTTCTTTCTGCTTTGGGATGGTTGAAAATTCATTTAATAAACTGTTAGTATTAAACACCATACTTTTAAACATCCAGTAGATATACATATTCCATTACCCAAAACAGCGAAATAGAAAGAGAACTAACGAGCACAAACGAACGTTTGTTTGGATATGTGTATTTAGATATTGAGGCATAGTCATTACTCCCCTTGATTATGTTTTGCTTCCCACAGCAGAGTGAAACTTTTGGTGACAAGAATTAAGTCAATTAGGAACGGGGGAAAAAACCCATTTTGATACGAGTTCCCTTTGTCTCAGAAACATGAAAAAGAAAATGTAACAGGATTTTGAGTTGTACATTTGGCCATTTAACTTCACGCCGACAACACTCAAACGTGATGTCTGAAATATTCCATGGCTTTGAACTTCTTCTAATGAAACGATTCCAAACGGGTCCAGAACTATGGTACGAATGGAGAGAACGTATTCTGTCCAGGATTGGAGCGGATGGAACCTGTCTCGACGATCTAGAAGATCTGGGAGTAAGTTGATTATTTCGAAATAATATACAACTAGGTTAAGATCATACACTCTTCTTCTTCTTCCTAAAATACTGGTTCACTCAAAACGAGTAGGTCACCAGCGCGCATATTAAAAAATAAAATAAAATAACATAAAACAGTGCGACTCTGACTGTTGGCCCCTGGAGCAAATTTGGCAACAAGGGGTCGCACTCGATTTAAAAGCAATGGCCAAATTCAGGCCCAGGTGATAATAAAATATCTGGGGAAACAAATATTAACCTTGCGGAATATTCTTTACCAGGATATGATACATTTTTTAACCCAAACCCAAAGAGAGCTGTAGTGCTATTTGTAAAAGAGTCTTTAAATTCACAAATGTGTACTGAAATGAATGAAAATGATTTTGAAGAAAGTGTCTGGATTCAGTTTGTTACAGGGGATGGACAGAAAGTCATATTTGGTTGCATCTATAAGAGTCCCAGTGGTACGCTAGAAATTGAAACTATGCTGATTAACCTAATGAAAAGGGAAATTTTAAAAACTTTTTATGTGTGTGCATAAATGGGATTTTAACTTTCCAAACATAGATTGGAAAGGGGATGGGGCTGGGCTGGTGTGAGAGGAAAGGTTTTATTGAAAGTCTTCGAGATGCATTTTTGACGCAAGTAGTGACACAACCAACAGAAGAAGAGAAGGACAGAATGCAAAAATTCTTGTCTGGTGATCATTAATGATGAAGACCGTATTTCAGAAGGGGAAGCACTTGACCCCTCTGGAAAAAGTGACATGAAGTTTTTATTTTAAATTATACTGCTGATAAACTAGAAAAACTAAGACAGAGACATAAAATTTGATATGAAAAATGGTGATTTTACCTGATGAGGGGTTGATCTTAACAAATACGTTTGGTCTGAACTGACAGGAATTGAATGTTGACACAGGCTGGGGAAGGATTTTAAAAAGAGAAAATTCATGAGGCTATGGAAAAAATCATTCTAAGTGTATAATAATTGAAAACAAAAAAATTTGAAACAAATTGGCAAAGGATTGAAAATCATTGAAAATTATTAAAAAAAGAAATACAACCTGTATCTGAGATTTTTTGAGAAACAAAAAGGGCAGAGATTACCAAGCATTATATAAAAGTAAGTAATGTGTATGGTCGTCAAATCAGTAAAGTTAAAAAGGGAATTCGTGAGCAAAATTAGCAAGAGAAGGTAAAACTAATCCAAAAGCTTTTTGTGCAATATGTGCAGTCAATGAAAAGGCAAGAGGAGGAATTCGTCCTTTGAAATCACAGATGGTAAGATAGAGACAAAGGATGTGGATAAAGCTGAGAATTCTAATCACTTTTTTTGCTAGTTGTTTTTACATGAGAGGATAAAAGGGACATACAGATGTATACCCAAAATGTAAATAAATGGTAAGCTGTCTATGATGTAATTTATTACCCCGGAATGGGTTTAAAGAAAACTTGTTAATCTAAATCCGAAATATCAGCGCAAGGACTGATGCTAGTCCATCTCGCGTTTTAAAAGATAAGATAAGATAAGATAAGGTTGCTTATAGCCCAGCCGTCCACAAAGGGCAACATCAGGGATGGCGTTTTTTTAAACGACCTAAGCACAGAACTAGCAGGGCCTCTTTAGTATCCATTTTAACAAAATCTATAGAGCAAGGAAACTTACCTCGAGACTGGAATACGGCAAACCCAGTAATACCTATTTTCAAAACGGGAACAAGAACTGTCCCTGGAAACTACAGCCTGTAAGCTTGACATGTGTGACTTGTAAGGTTACTGGAGTCAAATGTACGAGATGTTATTGTGATCATATGATGGAAAAATGAAGGTGTATGCCAAAATGTCAGATGGTTTTTTCGTCAAATTAGATCTTATATTACACGTGCTGAAGGAAATGGAAGACTTTACTAAGTTAGTTGATAGTGGAGATAGCATTGATGTTTTGTACTGGACTTTGTAAATCTTCGATTCGGGTCCACATGCCAGACTACTTAGTTAAAAAAAATAAAAAAAATAAAAAATACTAAAATCGTATATGGTATTTCTGGGAAAAGTTTTTTGATGGATTGAGACTTCTTGAGAGATAGGGTTCCGAATGTTAGAGTTGGATCTTTGTTTCTAGTAATGCTAATGTCATTAGTTGGGAATCCCCAAGGCAGATACTGGGACCTAAATTATTTACTATATTTTTAAAGACTTACCAGAGGAGTTTTAAAAAGCTCATGTTACATGATTTTTGCTGATGATACAAAGTTGTTACGTTCACCATCCAAACACCTTACAATGCAAATGGAATTGAGCTACTCATAAATTGGTTTTACTCATCGGAATTGCACTTCAATTGCATCAAATGCAAAGTATTACATATCGCAAAAGAAACCCTAAATTATATTACAGTATGAAAGTTTGGGGGATCACAAGAGTTCAAATAACGTGCTAGTGACGAGGAAAAAGAGTTGGAGTAACTTTGATGAAGACTTACTCTTTGGATGACTCATTGGCACAGAACCGTCAAGAACGCCGTGCAGATGATTGGTATTATTAAGAGAATTTTACATACTTGGACAGAGTTACCTTTCTTAGGACTATACTAAGGCAATGGTGAGATGATTCTTGAAATATGGCTATGTGATATATGGTCTCCAAACTAAAAAAAGGCAGTCAATAGAAATAGAAAAGGTGCAGAGAAGAGCAACTAAGTAATACCGGACATTGCTTGATTATCTCATATGAAGACAGATTAAGGTTCCTAGGTTACATCCCTCAAAGCTAGAAATGGATTAGAGGAGCTCTGATCCATAAACTTATAAAATTTTTCAATAATTAGATATATTGATCAAGCATTGTTTTTTTGAACCCTGCATAACAACATAAACCCTTAACAGTTGTGACAAAGTACTAAATACAGAAGGTAATATAATATAAGGAACATTTCTTCAGCCAGAGGATAGCACCAATTTGGAATAAATAACTCCGAACATATAACGTGCACCAAATATGATCTCTTTTAAAAATACTTTATCGATAAGCCTGAAATTAATATCCAGAAGCATGTTCGCTTTGATGGTCGAAAATAAAAACTGGCTTGCTGTCGACCTGAACAATGAAGAGCATATAAAGAGGGCATATAAAAGCCGTGTGGCTATGATGAAACAATCATGCCCTAAAATCTGAACCTGAACTGAACTGAAACACAGGCATCCAAATGGTCGAGAAGGGGAACTGAAACTAGTGAATAGAATGAATTGCCTTAACAGGTTGGTACTGCATGCCAAAAACATGCTTTGTACGTTATAGCATTTTTTAAAAAGCTGTCTACCTTCCATGCCACTTATACAGTGACATTTGCACTGGTGCCACTCACTCTAGCTTCCTGTCAGGCCCATAGTGGCTGCAGTACAGGATAATGTGGACTTTAACTGCCAAAAAGCGTTGTGCTGGGTCAGCAGTACACTGTACAGGTTTCTGAATCTCTTCAAGCATTGTTGATGCAGACTATATGTTATGAAAAAACCATAAGTAGAGCCTTTATGTATTCCACTATTTTTACAAAACAATGAACCCAAGCCCCCCTGTAGATCTTTCTGAGTTTCTCACTGATTCAGTGATTGTCATCAACCAAAGATGCAGTAAGTGTTCTGTGTCATGTTGATGATGACTTGTTTTGGGGCATGAATTTTAAGCCGTCAGTATTTGTCTTATAAGCACCAATTTTACATAACCTTTTAAAAGATCTCTGTCAAGGTGGTGAGTTTGTCGTAGTAGTCGTAGTAGATTTTTCACGTTATTGATTTGCTGCTGACAGTTATTGTAGCTAAGCTGATCACCAACGGAAAGAATTTGATGAGTGTTGCTTGTAATATTGCGGAGGGCTGGGGTAAAATTGAACTTTACAACATCCAAGCATGACAGTTTTTGAAGACAGTTTTGCCAAGTCTGTAGTTATGAAGGTCACTTGATGTCTGAAAACGTGAAAATGCTAACTTCGGATCTCGGATTTTTTCAAAAACAGGGTTATAATCATGCCCTTACCTGATTGCATACACATGCTATCATTGAGATACCTTGGCATTTGTAATCACAGGGAGAAGTTATGCAGTTGTCATAAAGCAACACTAGAGGAGATACTGCTCCGTGTTGCTGCTGAGTACTTTCTGTGGTGTTCATCGGGGTGCCTTTTTTGATTGACATTTAACAGGACACCACTTACTGATGTCCCCTATTGGCAAACAATAATTGGCTTGTGAGAGCCAGCATGAGCGAGCTGTTCTAGGACGACACCACCATGTCTATCCAATGACCAGTCCCATGAATTTGCCCCAAAACAGCTTACCCAACAGAGCCACACCAAGGTATAAGATGTGGAGAAGAAACTGAGTTCACCTGAGAGCAGGAGCATGAAGGGCACATTAATTTTGAGACTTTTATGTTGATCGTGAGGATGACGATGTTGAAAGATGATGCTATGGACTCCAATTCCCATCTGAGATTGCCTGACAGGGCCTGATCTTCTTTTAATTTAATTAATATTATATTGGTGTTTGGAACAAGGGCCTGAGAGATACAGGCCAGCTGGAAGTGGTTGGTCTGGAAATAAGAGCAGTACAAAGACAAGCATCCATCAAGTGGCGTAAAATTGACTATGTGACAGTCCTGTCTTATCAATGTGCCCATAACAACTCAAACACCTGGTAGGAGCTGGTTGGGACAGAAAAATAACTCAAATAATAGCTCTGATGGGAATCGAACTCATGATCTCTCAGTTTGGCTTCCACATGACCAAATCAATAGCCAAAGAACAGTCTGAACATGATTCCTTTTTTTCTTTCTTCCAGTTTTGTTGTTGTTGTTGTTTTGTTCAGCATTTACTTAAAATTATTTATATGGAGCTATTCATTTGATGAGATATCATTGTTAATGTATATTATTGGTGCTTGAAATAAAAGGGGAATGGAAAAGAATGGCTATTTATAAAAGTCATGTCGTCTGGTATTTGAAATATCTTGGTGTATAGAAAGCCAGACACAAGGCCACACACACACATTCACACAATCACAACCTGATGTGGCCCCTCTGCGGTCGGCTGTGGGCTCTAAGCTACATTATCTTATCTTATCTTCACTCCACACACACAATCACACATCACACACACACACACACACACACCACACACACACACACACACCCCACACACACACCCCCACCCCCAACACACAAAACATACGCACACATGCATACACAAAACGCAATATTTATACGCATGCATGTGCGTTTTGCAGTGTGGTGATGCACACATGCACACAAATGCACACGTAACACCACCCACACACACGTACCCACACACACACGTTACAACACCAACCACACACACCACACGCACACACACACACACACACACAACACACACCACACATTCACTCACCACTGCTTTCTCACTCAAAATGGCATGAAGGATCTAATCTGTGCTCTTTGTGCATCCCGGCTTGGACTATTGTTAAACTCCTCCTTGACGGTTTTTCCTCAGGGCTCATCTCTAAAAACTTTAAAAAATTCGAAAATGCTGCTCGTGAATCTCTACTCTCTAGACCTGATCACATTTCAACTATTCTTATCCCTAATACTGGTCCTATTCAGTCTCGCATTGATTTAAAGTTTTCTCCGGTTTTCAAATATTGAATAATCTGCTTCGTTCCTACCTCTCTGATGCTATCAATCTAGAGCTCTGTTCCGTCTTGCCAGCTTACGCTCATCCACGATTCGATCTGCTTCGGCTTCCTCTGCCTCACCTGAAACTTAGGCAACGATCTTTATCTTACTGGCACTGCTCTGTGGAATGGTTGCCTTCTTCTCTGCATAATACCAGGACTCTTAAAGACTTTGTTGTTGTTGTTGTTGGTCTATTTGTCATTTTTCAGATGGATTCTCCGTCTCTCGACAATGGTGGCTGTACGTCGCAGGTTCCAGTCTCCGTAGAGTTCCAGGGCCATGGGATTAGGTCAGGCAGGTTACTTCGAGGCGCGTGTGGAGCGGGCAGGCCTGCGGCAGTGTTTGTTGTCTGGCTGCCTGTTTTGCAGGGACACTGCTCTGTGTTGCGATTGCGGAGTTTCAAGAATCGATGGTGTTTCAAGCAGGTTGTGACCTGACTGAGCTCGAAGATGACTACTGCTCTCGCGAGTCAGCAGGTAGTAAGGGTTGCCTCTGTTGTGGCGGTGGATGCGTGCTGCTTCACTTGTTCTGCAGCTATGGCCTAATGCTGGTCTGGATTGGGGTAGCTGGTGGAATTCTGTCCATCTGCTCCTTCGTAGTGCCCTCTTTGCACGGAGTCAGCAGTCTCAATGCTGACTAATTGCAAAATGGGAGGGAAACTCCACTGCAGGCTGACGGTTGTGACTTGCTCCCGCAGGGGAGGTGAGAGATGACGGACAGTCGTTGAGTGAATCTCTGTTTGGAAATGAAGGGCCTGCAAGTTGGACCAGGGATCGGTCAGGAGACAATGTTGTGTGAGCGTAGGGGCTCTTGACTCAGTGTGAGCTGCTGCTGTTTTCAGGGCTTCTGCTTCAGTCTGTAATTTTGAGGAGTACAGGACGGGGCGGGGTAGCGCGGAGATCTTTTCTTCTCTGCTCTGGATTTTGACACAGGACTCCTGCCCCTCCATTTCCCCCCCCCCCCCCCACCCCCCCCCCCCCCGAGAATTGGATCTGCTGCAGAGCCGTTGGGTGTAGACATGAGTCAGGACTCTTTGGGAAACTGGGTATGGAGGTGTCAAGGATGAGGGACTTTCTTTCAGGGCCGCTTTGGGAATCTCTGGGTAACACCTTAGGGATGCTGCACTGGATGAGGGGAGGGGTTCCTCGCTCCATGGAGTGGACGGCAAGACATTTGGGAATCACTTTGGGGGTCATGATCAAGGATATCTTGATGTTGCCATTTAGGATCCTGCTCTGGTGTACGAAGCTCCCTCTCTTCAGCCGTCCTTTTGTTGTGGGACAGTCCTGTCTTTCTTGGGTGCCTTGCAGCTTTGACAATTGCTGCTGGGTCAGGGAGTTTGGAATCTCTGCGGTCTCAGGGGCTGGAGCTTGGTTGGTTTCAAGATCCTGCATTGGCATAGACTTCATGGCTCTGTGATGATATGGGCAGCTTGATTCTGATCGTGCTGCTCGTTTCCAAAATTGGATTTGGGCGGAAGTGCCCCATGCAGTCATGCTATACTCAGCACTGGCCAGGCTCTACGTGTTTAAAAAACACAGCTCCTGAGGGTCGTGTTGTCTGACACCCCATGTTGTTCTGCCAGCTTCTTCATGAGGGGTAAGGCGTACCTTTTGTCTTGATCTGTTTTTCTGCTTGCTTTTCCACGTCAGGGTTTGTCGAATGTGACTTCAGGTAGTGGTGTTATTTTCAGCAAGCAGAGTTTGTCCATGATGCTCTGGTTAGCCTTTGTTCTTTGGGTGAGAGGCTGAAACAGTTGTTATGTGTCTTTTGGCATTAATTGTTACAGCCACTGTTTCGTCCAGCTGTCAAGAAATTCAGTGCCTGCTGTAGCCGTAGTTGGCAGTTGTGTGAGGTGCTCTTCCGATCACATTGGGACAAGATCGTCTGCATAGATGGCTCCTTGGGATTTGGTGGGCATTCTTTGACGATGTCGTTGATAAAGACTGGGATGGGTGGGCTGAGGACAACTCTTTGAGGGATCCTTCTCTCCAGTGTCTTCTTCCAACTGTATGCGCGGTTGAATGGACTGGGCTTCTTATTTTTTCAGGTTACTGCGAGATCCGTTGTACATAAAACCAGTTCACGCCACTCTTTGGAGTTTTTCCGGAGGCCATCCTTCCCAGACTTTGTGGTGTACGCCTTTTCATTTCTATCCACACCGTCAGTGTATGCTGTTTGGCTGGAAGCATCCTCGATCTTCTGGCGGCTATGTAGGTCACTTGATCTCACGTGGATGACGTTGGCGGAAGCAGGCTGCTTGGAGTGATGATGTTGTTCTTCTCAGGTGCCAAAACTCCCTCGGGGTTGCGGACCTTGTCGTGGTCGGAGGGCTTGCGCGGTCCAGTGATCCTTTGGCTTTGTGGCGCGGGGCATCAATCTTAGAGATAGGCTGGTTTTTTTTCCATTGCTTCTAGGCTTGAGAAGTCAAGATGCTGTTGGCCTAAGCGTAACGTGGTAAGGCGTTGATGCCCTGGTAAGGCTTCCTTGTCAGATAGGGCTCGGGTGAGGATCCTGACTAAGAGTAACCCGCCTCTTCTCTTTTCCTTGTTTCTGCCTTCCTTTTTGGCCCTTTTCTATCTTCGGTCTCCCTTATGTCTTCTTTTAACATCCTTTTCTTCTGTGGTCTCTTTAAGATCCGCCGCGTTTGCCGTGCGGTGCTGACTGTGTCGGAGGGGGATGATGGATCCTGGTGATGAGTGGGCCAGCGCTCTCAACAATCACTTTGGCTCAGACCTCTCCTAGGTCCAAGGAGTACACTTTGGCCGGGTTGTACTTAATCGGTCCCCTTTTGGGGGCTGGTCAAAACCGGCATTTCTCCGGTGGCCAGGTAACCCATGCAGTGCCTAGCTCTCTGTTCCGGGAGTTGGGCATGAATCAGGGGGGATAGGGTTGGTAGGTTTTTTGTTGTTCTATGTCTCTCCCGAAGGCCTGAAAGGGGTCATGACATTGGTTTCTTGGCCTGGCCTTAGTTGGACTCCAGGTGGGTGGGGGGTAAGGGAGGGATGAAATATAATAAACTAAAACATGGCTTTTTTCAAAAAAATATCCCCCCAAAAGGTAGAGGCATGGCAAGCATCTCTATTTCAGAGGGAACGTTATTTGCCGCGATTCTGACACGGAGGTCCAGACAGAGAACAGGTTTTGGCTTCCTGGCTCGCTGTGGAAGGGACGGAGCAGGAAAGACCCCTTTCAGCTCTGGCCCTTTTGCTATTCCAAAAGGGCTTTCAAAGGTTAGCAGGTGGCCCCTCAGTCGTCCAAAAGGTTTAGGAATACGGTTGTTTCTGTTCAATGTCGATCAAGAAACCAATCGAAAACAGCTGTTGAGGGGCAACAAAATTAGTTGGATAGGGAAGATCCGGGTGATCCCCATTAAACAGTTAAGATCATCGAAAGGTGTGATTCGCTGCAGAGATCTAAGGGTGGTGTCTCAGAGGCAGAAATAAAAAACGGAACTGGGTCAGGGCAAGTGACGGAGGTGCGCAGGGTGACAGTCAAGAAGGTGGCAGATTTGTGGAGAGTGGGCACAACACCCTCTTTCTGACCTTCTGCAACCTGTGCTGCCTCCGGTTATCAATGTGGGCTACCTGAACGTCCGTGGTTCAGCTTTATATCCCGTCCCGTTGAGATGCTTCAGTGCCAGAGGTTTGGACATGTCAGGAGACGCTGTCTGGGCAGGGAGGTGTGCGGTGTTTTGCTGCAAGGCATTCCATGATGGGCCGTGCAAAGATCGGCTCATTGTGCTAACGGCCAGTGGCGATCATCCCTCCTCTTCAGAAAACT
>CM031605.1:57065120-57150120 GCA_018398815.1 Conus ventricosus
GGCTTCCATCTGCACGGGAGGACCCCACTGTACCGTATTAGAGGCAATCTTACCGGCGTACGGTACAGGGATGAAATGTTGTTGTTGTTCTCGTACCCTGGCTAAAAGACTCCAGGGATCATCCGAACAGCCGAAGCATTTGAACACTATGGCACAAATGCATCAGCTGGGGATGAGAACATTACGTGTGTGACCGTTTTTGATTACCCCGCCACATGGGCAGCCACACTCCGACTTCGGGGGAACAGGGATGAAATCGTGACGCCTCTGATCCCCCCTACACTGCAAGCCATGGGTGCCGGCGCTATACTCCAAGACGATAACGCGACCCCTCATCGCGCTAGGGTGGTCCAAGATGTTCTGCAGCGTCAGCAGATTGTGAGGATGAACTGGCCAGCCCGATCACCCGACTTGGCGCCCATAGAACACCTCTGGGATATCCTTGGGCGCCGGGTGAGGGACAATCACCCCTCACCTGCTGATGTCGACCAGCTCTTCCGGTTCCTGCAGCAGGAGTGGATGGCAATCTCTCAACAGATGCTCCAGAACCATGTGAACTCAATGCGCTCATGGATCGGTGAATGCCTTGCAGCCCAGGGTGGGCACACCCGTTACTGAACTTGACCAAACTGAAAGAACTTTCTTGCAACTTTTTAAAAGGGGGTGGGGTAATTCCGACGTTTGCTGCGCGAATGAAATTTCTTTGTTGGTGATTTTGTTTACATGAATCGAACGGTTACATGTCGTATTAATACATTTCAAGAGTTGAAGGTGTTGCTTTGATTTTTGGGGTTATGAGAGATGATTCTTCTTCTGGCCCTTAACTTTAGTTCCGCAGTGTATATATAGCTTTTTTTTAAACGAACGTACGCGCGCGCGAGCGCGCGCGCGTGTGTAAGCGCGTCTGTGTGCGTGTGTGTGTCTGTCCGTTTCAATTAAGGATGTACGTCTTCTAACCCCGGCTCTCTCCTCCATCTTACCCCGGTTTTATTTTTTTGGCAGCGAGTAGCTGTTTGTTTGTGTGCCTACGTGTTTGTGACCCACTTCGGGCGTGTACCACCTTACCCTCCCTTTTCCCTCTCGTATCATACTCGTGGGCTCTCCGTGTGCGTGTGTTTGTCTGCGCGCGCAGTATTATTTTATTTACGTTTGTTCCTATGCGCGTGTATGTGTCCATGTTGCGAGTGAAAGAAGAGGATAACTGGCCTTTCGAGGTTTGTAAGGAGAGTGTGAAGCAAAAGTGTGTGTGTGTGTGCGTGCGTGCGTGCGTGCAAAAAAATAATGGATTAAACAGCACACTCAGAGAACAGGAAAACCTTCATTCTAACTCACTTGCTTCACCACCGAGTTTTTGGGCGAAAGTGGCCTAAAAGCCGCCTTTTCCTGTGGAGGAAGAGAAAAGAGAGAGAAATCCCCGGCAACAGACAAGAAAAGAGAGACAGAGAAAAGACAGAAAAACAAAAACAGAGAGGGGGAAACACCCCAACACACCCCACACACTAACACACACACCCCGACACACAACACACAAAAACGCACACTCTTTCTTTTTCTTCTCTTTTCCAATTAAAATTTGCCAAAAAATCCGAAACACTTCTTTTGATTTAATTTTCTCCCTACAAACTTTGCACGAAAAGGGCAGACACGGCTAAAAACCTGATCACTTAATTTCCCCGGCTCGGGGCATTTTTCCCAATTTAGCCTGGGCCGTCTGGTAAACGAACAAAACCGGGCGGGGTTTGAAACCCCCTTCCCTCAAAAAATTCGAGATTGCCAGTTGACAAACCGATCGAGGCTGTCACGCGACACAAACCGGGCCGTCATTTTTGGGTTGGACCAAACCGAAACGGGCGTGTTTCGACTCCCGCTCTTTTTTGTGGCCCCCTGTTTTTTAAATTGTGTTTTTTTTAAAATGGCAAAAACCCAAAAATGAAGAAAAAGGTTTGTTTTTCCCGAGGCCATAATTTTTCCCTTTAAAACTGCATGTTAGAGTTTTTTGTTGAAAGAATTGGGCGAACCCTGTTGTGAAACCGGAGAAAATTTTTTTTATAAAAAAACAAAAAAGGGGGAAAAAACTGCTTTGGAAATGAACGACAAATTTTTAAAGGGTTTGTTGGTTCAATTTGGGAAATTTGGGGCCGAAGAAAAAACAAAACCATCACGCGATGATTTTTGGGGAGCTGGAAATGGGACAGCTAAAGCCATTTTAAAAAAAAAAAGGCGTTCATTTTTTTAAGGGGGAGGTAAAAAAACGGCTGTTTTGGGTATGCTAAAAAACTTAATTTGAAACTTTTTTGCTTTTCCTCCCAAGAAAAATTTTTCTTATTTTGTATTAACTTGATTGATTTTTTTCCCTACAGTTTCAGTGTTTATGGGGCAGGCTGATAGTGAAATTAAATGTGAAATACTTTTCTATTTTTCTAAATTCAAAACCATTTCATCGTTTTTAAAAGTGTCCCCTTTATAAAACTGAAGGGCTTTTTCGAATGTTCTGGCAAAACTAGATAGGGTTAGGCAGCCCCTTTTTAGTCCCATCCCCATAGGGAAAAGGGGTAGTGTGGGGCCCAAAACA
This sequence comes from Conus ventricosus, assembly GCA_018398815.1. Taxonomy (NCBI): domain Eukaryota; kingdom Metazoa; phylum Mollusca; class Gastropoda; order Neogastropoda; family Conidae; genus Conus; species Conus ventricosus. Next base: position 57,067,693 of record CM031605.1, read on the forward strand.
AATTTTCATATAAATTTTTTAAAATTTATACAATCCGGGAAATGTACTACTACGGGCGATTAGAGCTCCCCATAAAAGTTTGGGCTACAGCAATTAACAGCTTTTAACCTGGGGGCACAGCAAACTATTTAAACCCCCTAGGGATCCTTGCCCCCAAAGACGTCAGCCCCGCAAAGCTTGGGGGGCAAACTGGGTCAAACACCCTTTGATCGCTTTGACTGAAAAGGGGGGGCCGCAGCCCCTGCAAAGCTCAGGGGCAAACTGGGCCCAAAAACAAACCCAGGGTGATCATTTTGGGGTTTTGATTGAGGTTGCGCGCGAAAAACCACCCCTTTTTATCACAAAGCAAAAGGGGCCCTAGGATTCTACTTTTTGTTTTTGTGTTTTTTTTGGCCTACCCCCACCCCCGCACGTCCCCCCCCCCCCCACCCCGGGACTGTCTATTGGTGTTTTGTTGTTTGTTGTTTTTTTGTCCTGCCCCCCACGCAGCACACCCCCCCCCCCCACCTGCCCCCCCCCCCCACCCAGCATGCACACACTCAATTTCCCCTTCTAATTTTTAAAAAGTTATTCTCAAGTTCTTATTTAAATTTATTTCCCTAATTTTTCCTTTAAGTCATTCCAATTTTATCCCCAATTTTTAATAAGTTCTTGATCAATTTTTAAATTAATTTCCTTAATAAGTTTTTGATCAAGTTCTTGATAATTTTCTTGATTAAGTCATCCTTTAAGTAAAAACCAATTTTCTTATTAATTTACCTTAAAATTTATCAAAAAAATACAAGCAAATTTTTATTTTTAAATAGTAGAGGGTCTAATATAGTACACCCCCGCCCAAAAAACGCCATCTTTGGGGATGTCTTGCTCACTTTCCCTTTTGCATAGATCTTAAAAAAAGGGTTTTACATCCAAGGGCAACCGCATTGTTTAAAATTTGGGAAAAGGGAAAATTTCCCCTTTTATAGCCCTCCGGGTCTTATTTATTGACTTCATCATTTTATAATACCCATATCTTTTTTTAAAAAAAAAATTTAAAATATTTTTTCCATTATAAATATCAAAATATGCTTTGTTATTTGGGGGGTTTTGGCCATCCCAGTTGCCCCTTTTTCTGAAATTTAAGGGTTTAAAGTTTTTTTTGAGCTTTGGGTTTCTGTTGCCATGGGTTTTATATTTTATAACCGTAATAACTGCCCCCAACAGCAGCGGGGGCCCCAAAAAAATGGAAACATTTTTTAAGTTCAATTTTTCCTGAAGATTTTGGTGCCCTTTGTATCACATGGATTTTTTTAAGCTGGCATTGAATCAACTTGTTCTGGCTTTGGGCGGCGTTATTTTTCATGATATCATTTCTGTAACTTTAAAATTTTTTTTGGTCTGTTCCACCTGCTAATTTTTTTTCCTGTTTTCAACACGCCCAGGTTTTTTAAGGGCCCTCCCCCTTTGATTCACCCGTTTTCGGGCTGTTTTCTGGCTTGTTACTTTCCCACCTAAATTCAGTTTTTTTTCTGATTCTGCTGTTTTTTCCCAGCTCGTTCTTTTTGGAAGGGAAAAAAAAATCTATATTTTAAAATTTTTTAATCCCATGATTAAGGGCGATAACAAGGGCCCCCAAACTGTAATAAAATTTCACACCCTAGAAAACCCTCTAATGACTTTGTTAAAACTGATCCTGCGTTAAACATACATAAAATCCGGCCCGAAAAATTTGGGCGCAAATCTACTAACTATTTAGTGTAAAAACTAAGAACCTTTGCCCCCACTTTTTTAAACCAAATTCTAGCCCCCAACTGCGCTTCATACCTGTTATGATACTTTAAAATGTCTTGGGGCGACATCTTTTTGAATCTTTTTCAATGCTAAATTCATTTCCGGGGAAACGGGTTTTTTTTTTCCCAAAACCTCCCAAAAAGAAAAAACCTCCCCTTTTTGGGCTTTACAGTTTGGGGCCCATCAACTTGGCCCCATTCATAATTTTCGGGAAGGGGTTTAGGCCCCCTTTTGTAGCTGTAAAAAATCATCGCTTTTTAAATGTTTTTTATTAAATTAAAAATTTTTTTATTTTATAAAAATGAGCCCCAAAAAAAAACTTTTTACCAACCTTTTACCATTCTGCTGTTATTGGGACTAATTTGAGGAAAAATCAATGTTTGGGTAAAAAGCCTGTTAAAAATTTAAAAACCAGCAATCTTGGCAAACTAACTTTAGGGTTCGCAAAGCTGATTGCTATCATTGCAGCTTTGGGGTTTCCACGAAGGGTTTTTTAGTTAAGGGAAGAATTTAATTTCCCCCCCAAAAAAATAAGTAAGAAAAAAAAACTTTATAAAAAAAAAGGCTTCACTCGCAATAAAGAAGGCGGCGCTTGGGAAGCGCTTTTCTTTTTGCGGGGAAATAATTTCGCATTTATAAACCCGGGGGGGGAATGACGCGAGGGGAAAAAGACATAACAAAGCTAGGGGGCAACTACAGCTGCCAAGACCCTATGAAAAGGGAGAGACTTTACATTTTTGATTTTATTAATGACACACTGAAAAACGGGGGAAAGCAGCTACACATTTTTAAAAATTTGATCAAGCAAAAAAAAACAATAAATTTAACAGGTAAACCAAAGGGAAAACCAATCGAGACATTTCCCCCACCAAAAATTTAGTGACTTTTTTCAAACCCTCAGAAAAAAAAAAGGGTGCAAAAAACGGGTTTTTTTGTTGGTATGGGCCGCCCCGGAATTTTTGGGTTTCACATAAATTTGGGTGAGTAAAAAATGAACAAAATCTATTATTTGCCCCAAAGGATATTGGGGAAAGGGGAAACACACAAAATTTAAAAAAATAAGCCAAACAGCTGGATCAGTGAACAAAAACAAAAGAAAAGGTTATCTAAACAAGCGATTTGGCAAATTTTTTTTTACCTGCGCCCAAAAAAATACAAAACCCAAAAACCCTTTTTAAACACAACCCAAACGACACCCATCAAAAGGATTTTTCTAATTAACCCCCTGAAAAGATTTGCGAAAAAGATTTAATACCCCCACTTAAAAGTCCCTTGACAAGGCTTTTAAGATACAAAAGCAGAGCCCCTTAACGCAAAAGATGCTTCTGCTGTTGCTTTTCCCCCAAACAACTGGGTATACCAACGGGGGGCCGCAAAATTATCCTCGCAAAGATTTAAGTTGAGATGGAAAAGAATTTAAAGGCCAAAAAAATCAATTATTGTTTAAAAAACAAGTTACTATTAAAGAGGCATTTTCCGGGGGTTCACCCGATCACAAGGGTTTTTGTTTAAAAAAATTAAAAAAAACATTAGCTGAAAAAACTTTTTTCCCACAGTACACAGAGAAACTGATTGACAATTCTCGCAACACAGAATGGGTTTGAAACTGCCCTCAAATTTTTCGCGCAATGAAAAATGAAGAATTTTTAAAAAACTAAAACCAGTACAAAACCAAACAAAAGAAAACAATAAAAAGTTGGGTGAAACTCCATACACCCGGGAAAAAATAAATTTCCGGTTTTGGGTTTTAAAAATAAGGTACCTTTATTTTCCGGGGGAACAAAGGGGACACTCGCATCAGGGGAACTGATCCGGTTTTTTGGGGTGTTATCCAATGAAATAAAAAAAAATTGTAAAAATGAATCCGCCCGGATTAATTTTCGAGAAACTGACACCAAAAAAACAACCCCCCCCTTCAAAGACTTTTGAAGGAAGAACGGGAGATAATCCCCCCCGGGCCCCAGTTCCGCTTTTAAAAAATTTACGGTTCTCCAAAGCCCCATTGCAATGAAAACTCTGGATTAACAAACACAAAGTTTTGTTTGGGGCTATCTAATGACTTCTTTGTTACAACTGTTGTGTTTTTAACTCATGTAGATTAATTCCCCAGTTTTAAATTTTTCATGATAAAAGGCTTATTTGGCCCAAAAAATGCTTCTTTATAGTTTGTCATTGGGTATTTTGACTGCACAACCCCCTGCGAGATATTTCCCCTTTTCTTTTTTGGTTTTTCTCCCCGGGTAGAAATACTGTCCCTTTTCGACCTTTTAAAACCCAAAAAACCCTTGATCACCTTTTCCCGATAATTCACCTTCATCTTTTTCCCAAAACCTTCTTGTTAGTAATTTAATGTAAAGGCAATCTTTTGGGTAAACGACGTGCCCTACCAAACCACTCGCCCTTTAGCTAACTTCTAATTTCCCTGTCTTTAAAAAATATCTTTAGTAGGGGTATCTTTTAACAAAACTATCTGTATCCGTGTAAAGTTCTCTGGACTCAGGGTACAGGCTTTAAAATATTTATAAAGAAATTCTAACATCAAAAGCTTTGAAATTCTTTAAAAAAGTAAAACCCCAAAAAAAACAAAGGTTTTTCCCAATTTTTTACTTTCTTTTTTTTTTTATCATTATGCCAAAAAGCTGTCAGGGAAAACTTCTGAAGTCCTGATAATTAGGTTTTTTAAGTCAGCAATCTTCTTCTCTTTTGGGGACCAATCTGGGCATCTTTTCGCTTGTGCGGGTTCTCCAAGTCTTTCCGAAACCCGCTGTTGTTCATCAGCTTGAAAAAAGTCTTTTTCTGAAACATCCCGTGGATTTAGTTTTTGAGAACATGTTTTTCATGGTATGGGTTTTATGAACGTTCTTGATCAAAAACAATTTTTGCATGGACACTGTTTAAATTTAAAAACCCTGTCTTAAATAAAATTGTAGAAAAACTGTAAAAGACAGACATAAATTTTTTTTTTCCTCGAAAAAATTTGGCACAAGTTTAGGTGGCTCCCCTTGGATTTCCCCTTTAGACTTTTTCCCGCTAAAAGGGTAGTCATTTTGCAGGGCCTGGAGTTTTTAGGAGATATTCCAATCAAAATTCTAGAATGAAACCACGCTGTTGATCAGGGGTTAAACTGCTCAACCAATTTAAAGCCTTTTGAATAATTTTTTTGTAAACCCGTGTACATTTTTAAAATTGCTAACGAAGTGATTGCGCCATTGCCCATTTCCAAAAAGATTGTTTGGGAAACTAAATACAGAATAGTTAGACCTTTTACCGGGCATAATCGCCCAAATATTTGTTGTTTGCTTTAAAAGTAATAGCGACCCATACTAATTCCTCCACCAATCCGTTTTCAACATCTGAATCATTGGGAGGGCAGACAAAAAATCAAACGTACTCCAGTAAACTTTAAGAAAAACATCCCCAAATCAACCCCCCGGGGGCAGAAATGTAAAAACCGGGGTCCAGGCTTTTAATGTTTTCATGCAGGTCCCCTTTTTGTAATTTCAAAGAAAAGTCCGCCAACAAAACAACATAGCCATCAAGTAAAAGAAAACATGATAGTCTCCCAACCCTTTTTCACCAACTTCTGGGCCCCGCATCTTGACATGTTTTGGGAATCGGGGTCGCGTGTCCTTTCCTCTAAGGAACCCAGAAAAAAACCCGCCTTTTGGGGGAAGGTTGGGGGATCTTTACAAACCTTTCCCCAAATGTTTTCGTACTCATAAGGGGAAACGCCCTTTCTAACAAAAGTTGGGTCAAAATATTCTTCCGTTATTGGCAGGACTTTAAGACATGCCAGTGACTCTAATGAACCCATCATGTGCTTGCATAGAGTCATAAAAAGACAGTTATTTAAAGTGAAACACATGTACTTTTTCTGATGACTGTGCAATGCATCTACCCTGAAGGCATCGTCCATTTGCTTTCATTATAAGGTGGGAGTCGTAACCTCGAAGTTATGAAAGAATACGGGCAGCTTCCATGTCTTAGGACAAACTTTAGTTGAAGATTGCATTTGTTATGCGCCGCTCCTCTAACTTTCCGCTAATGTGATCATGGTCTCTTACTTTTGGTTTCTCTGCGTCTGATGAGGGGCCTAAACCAAAAATTTCCAACAAGCGTGGCTGAGTCATACTGTTTTGGTCTTCAGGGTTCATCATGATTTCAGATAAATTCAAAATTATTAGAACAATCATTACGCACTTGCTGCATGCGCTGTAAAAACCCTTCAGCCGCATCTGGTCCTCTGTAAATTCTGGCGTTGAATGAGCGCCATCCGACCTAACAATAATGAAGGCAAATGAACAAATCTATGATTTCTCATAAGACTGTTTTTTCGAAGTTTTTTTTGGCCTGGCCCTTCATAAGGAACAATAAGCGACTCGAAGTCTGCGTAAACTACGTTGGAGAATGTTGCAGTTTTTTCCAGTTCTTAAAACTAACTTTAGATCTGTCTGGGGCGTAATTATTCTGTATTACATCCAACAGAACTTTTAACAATGTTTTATATGTTCACTCCGCTGGGCTAGAACAGATGCATTCTAGTTAAACTTTTCTAAAACAGAATTCAAGTTTGCCATTGATCTTTTTGAATTATGACTGCAATAGTCTACTCCATGTTCGTAACAATGTGTAATGCGGTAGCCCCTCTGAGAGAAATCATCATATTAATTCAACATTAGAATTTTGTCAGTCTCGCCAATCGTAGGAAGTTCTTGGACACTTTAATTGGAACCAAATTTGTTTTCCTCCTCAACCATGTGTATACCATTACAGTTATTGGTTGTTTTGATTTTTCTTCAACCGATCAATTTTGGGTCTACACAAACATGAAAGAACACCCACTAAAGTTAAGATCATTGATTTAACTGGAGATATTTAGACACTCTCTCTGCGTTTTTGCGGCGTTATTCAGGCCTTGCAAGAACAACACACATAACAACATTTGATTGTCTGTAATCTTTATGTTAAGAACTGCTCTTTTTTGCAACTAATGCTGGAGGTAGTGGAATGTGAAGCCTTACAACAATCGCGCATACTTAGCCTGTTTTAATCGATCTCAATACTTTTTCGCCCTCTGACCAACCAGAGCCCCTCATTTTTTCTTCTTTCGGCGCATCGTCCCCCAAACTGTGATATGCATTCGTCTGCCCAACCGTTGTTTAAGGCGTTATAGAAAGAATCGTCTGTTTGTTTAGATGCCACCCAGACATTTCAAGATTTTCTTTCATTTATTGTTACATAGTCGAATTAAAACACTAACATTACTTTTACCTGGCGGGTCTATTAGTAGTTTAACTTGGAACTTGTTAAATATCATGTACAACGCTTTGCCCCGCACGTTTGCAGGGCTCAATTGACTTCTAGATCATATATTCATAGCTCTTGACAAACGCTCTTTCTCGAGCATTTTCCTTCAAAAAATCGTCTTGCCCTTCATCTATCTTAGCCATTATTAGCTTCTTATCTAACTCAAAATAAATTATTAACATTAAAAAAAATAATTAATCATAATCAATATCACCGTTCTCATTTTGGCGCTTGGACTCATAAACAAAAGTAAAACACCCTTCGGTGTTGTTACTGTGAGCTGTTTATAACAGAGTTTAATTCACGATTCCATTTTTTAAGCATTCCTTTTTAACTGCCGGGGTCCTGGCTTTGAGAAAAACTTGTCACCCTGCCTTTCTTTTGAAGATCAAACCTTTATGTCTTTTGTAGTCCAAACAAAATCGGCCATTAAACGATTAAATTCTTCATATCCGTTATGTTGAGTCAACAAGCGCTTATTTATTGTCAGTTTAAACGAACTAAGTATAGCGTTAATAGTTGAACCATAGCTGTGTGTCTTTTTGGAGTATTGTATATAATCTTTGCCAGCAAAGCAAGTACAGCGTTAATGAACACAGACGCGAGAGCTAAAGACAACCCTCCTATAAGGTAAAAGCTGCGGGTGCGTGTGCTATGCCCGTTGCTAATAGACCAACACCGTTCCGCAGAAGAGCGCTTATACGATGCCCCAGTATAACTAAATTTAACAGCATTATAAAGGCAGCAAAAAACCTTCGATTGGTTTATGCTGTATTATGTGAAAGGTCTGGCCTAGTTTTTTTTGTTGCCTTAGTGTAATGTATTGTTAATCTGAAGTTTTTACTTCAGGATTGGAATTCATAACAGCATAATGGCCTGGCTAACATCATCTTTTTCGTGCGCTGAAGGCCCAATTTGATAAACCTTAACATCCCATGCTTTTATAAAATAAAAATAAATTAGTAAACTACATCTTTTAAACAGTATTATTTACAATAATCACTGCGCATCAAAATAAAAACAAATGTACATTAAGCGGATTATAACGGCACTTCTTCTTTATCATATGTGGATGTTTATATTACGTCTCTCAACAGTACTCCTCTCCCTCTACATCAACAGATTATCCTCTTTTGACCTAAGTTGCAATCCATTATAAACCTTAAATTCTTTTATAAATAAATCATCAAGCCTAACATGTGAAGATGTAAAACGTTAGACACAATCAACTGTTGGATTTTTTCTCACAACCTCCCGCCTCCAAACAGTTATCTTATTTCATCAAAATGTCTGATAGGATTAAGCCCGTAGCGTAGATTTGATAGGACATACCCTCAATCGAACATTTTACTTTCGATAATTAGGATTAAAAAAACTTTTCACTTCTTCTTTTGAAACTGTTCTACCTCTTCGCACAGCAAAAAAATACCTTTAAGGCGATCTTGCTGGACGCTAAAACTAAAATTCCATATAGGTGACTGCCCTTCTTCTGGATATAGTGTATTAAGAATCACACTTTCGTCATTATTGGGAAATGTGTCTCATATTTGTGCGCAATCATCCATGCTAAATTAGGGTTGCTAAACAACTTCAAACTCAAACGCGATGTCAGAAATGCATTACTTTGCTTCGGAGTCTGTTAGATTTGATAAACGTTTGTATTCTTTAAAGTTAGTTCATATGACAATCATTCCTTTTAATGCACCTTGAAAGTATTGGGCATGCTCTTTTAACAACTCAAAATCTAGGGGAATGGAAAAGCGTTTTCCATACGCAAACTTAACGGCTACATACTGTTTGACGTCTTTAGTATCTCCAGCGCCTATTCTATGATTTAGTTGCTTCCCTTTCATTTCGATTCCTTGAAACGCAAGATCATCCCTTTCATTCCCGTTTAGCCATAGTTCAGAATAGGTTAAAATATTCTGCATTGTGTAAAGAAAATATTTCATGCCCTTTTGCCCCTCTTTTTATAGAAATTTTCTAACGATTGCCCCGTCCCAAATTCTGTACAACAGTCCTGTTTGGGTCTGTGTTGAAATCGAGCACTATTTTGAAAGTAAAGACCTCGCAGAGACTTGCACTATCAATTCATTCCGCTCCTAATCTGGAAATTTGACAGTAAGAATTTGATCTGCATCAATAGTAGAAGGATTATTTGGAACAATAATTATTCCGTTTATTTTCCCTTCATCACGCCATTGGGCTCTTTCAGTGTTTCTATGCTTTTCAAGAATCGAGCCGATGTGCTTGTTGTGGCATATTTTATGAAGGCAAACTAAAAATTTAATTATTTAAAAACATTGCATGAATTGGAATGCGAATAAATTATGATGTTTTTGATCGATGAGACTACAAGTAGTGAAATGAACCCCTTTGACAAGCATCGCTCAACTCTCTCATTGCAGCGTGAAATTAACACCAGTACGGTCCGAAGCCATGTTTACAAAAGTTTAGTCCAAGAACCTCCTCGAAATTTATAAACCCACATGATTTTGAATTAGAAGATGGTCATGTTGTCTGTATAAAACGATCAAGGGCCAACTTGTTTCGCTTACAACTAAACTCCGACCCATCAAAGTTTTAGCTGTGTTTTCAATTAGAAATAGACTCAGTGTGAAATATCAAAATCGCCTTGGCATTGCAAGACCGAAATTAATGGCGGAGGCAGTTGCTAAACTTCAAAACACTACTACAAGAACTCCCGACAGTATATCACAAATGCAAAACATGAACTTAAAGATATGTAAATCAATCAAGCATGCGAATTAATAAATACAATAGAAGCCGAAACCAGTATTTCCTTCAGAAGAAACAGCTTTAAAAACAATTAATTAATCCCCATTCCCTAGCGAGATTTAAATTAGCCCTTGATCGTACTAAAGAACCATCATTAGGCGAATTAACAAACAAATAAGCAAAACAAGGTTAACTAGATGGGCATAATAAAAAGAAGCAAAAGAAAAAACTCGTTTGAGTGCAGGGTGGGGATGACGCCAACTTAGGGCCTGAATAATAAAGAACGACTAACCCAAAGACAAAGATCTTGACAAGAGAAGCTCAGCCAAGACTAGAAGTGACGACTACTAACCGAGACCAATTATACGAACTCAAGTGTATAGAAAAAGAGAAACTAATCCGAAAAATTTTTTATATGAAGACCAAACGCTAGCATAACGAATCCAGAACACTGTTTAGGAAGTTGCAAGGAGTCACATTAGTAGCGTTATAACAGCCTTAGGATTTCCGACAATAAGTACACTGGTGTTGGCTATTACAGGCGGGCGGTGGTCAAAGGTCCATGCCTCCACCACCATCGCCTGAATAAATCTGGTAAAAAAAAATCTAGATCATCTTGCAAGTTATTAAAAAAATTATCTATAAAGCCGAAAACGCTTTACCAGAATATTGGGATAATGTCATCTGGCTTGTGTCTACTGCAAGCAAAGTAGTTGGCTTTATGCCTAGCAATTATGGACATTATTTCTCGTATAGTTTGGGTTACTATTTAGTAAGATAAAGGCCAAGTAATCCTATGGCCATTAAATCCAAGAACAAGCGCTGGTCTTATCAAATTCATGGTCCATCGCGAACAGAGTCCGCGAGCATTGCTGAGTTTCAATGACTTTGGGGTTTGGACTTCGGGAATTAGATGACTTAATCTTGGGTGTTTGTTACAGCTTGTAATAATACTGGCTCATAATTTAAGTCGTTTTTTTCCAACCTTCTGTTCATTGCCTGCTATAAAATTTAGGCAATATTATAGTTTATTATTGGTACTATCGGATCTGGATCAGATGTCGAGAGGCAGCATGTATAAACCAGTGCCAACAGCAACGTCTACTTCGATTTGCGTTATTGTAAAACATGTTTGTACCTTTGAACACATGAAGGTAAATCAACTGTAGAATTAATGGGCGTCCTCTAAATTTGCTAAGATTGTTTTTTGTTTGCGTCTAAGCCAGTAGATGGATCAGTATTCACGATCTTGCCTGTGCTTGCGAACCTAGCAAACACCAAACGTAAGTACGAATAGAGTCGTTTATTTCGTTCTATTCCCGCCCTAGTTTAGTCCCTTAGAAGCGTCTAAGATAAATGTTGTCCATGCTGTTTTATGCTCTAGCTCAGAGGTGGACCGATGGCGAGCAAGCAATTTTGAAATGAGGAACGACCCGGTCAAAGTTAATACTTTCTGTTCGTGCCCTGAAAAAAAATACCCTAAGCCATGATTATGATCCAACTTTTGTCTAAAGTCTGTCTTGATGGGGTTAATATTGAATTCGTTACAGATCCTTTCAAAAGCCTTCATGTTCTATTCTGTTGCTGAATGGATTAAACTATTTTCATTCGGTAAATTCGCAGTGCAGTTACATTCAAAATACGTCTGAAGGTGTAATAAAAAGGAAATCTGTACACTGACCTCACCAGAAGGATCAGTAAGTAGTTAAATGATTTAGATACGACACACCACACCCAGTTGATGCACAAAACACAGCAAAGTTTAACTGTTTTCTGATAAACTGCAACGGATGACTAACCACGCTTTCCTGTATGTGCTCTTTTTCAATAGGGGGTTTAAGATAGCTCTTCAAAGTAGTACTTAACGTCCCCTTTTTATGAAAAGAGGCATCTGGGCCACATGCATGACAATGAGTATCATGTTGCTATATTTTTATGGATTGTAGTGCGGCCTGTCCCCACAGAATATTTTGCCTCATATATTTTGAATGCACTCATTTTTATTCTGTATAAAAAAAAGTTTGTAACAAAAAACAACCCACAGACCGCCCCTACGTGTTTTAGAACATTCTGTGAAAACAAATGCGAGCCAAAATGGTCGCACTTCCATGAAATATTTTACAAAGTTTGAATGGTTTAATATAACTAAAGGCCAATGAATAATAAGATTACAAAATATGAAAGGAGAACAAACGACGTTAAACAGTTAACAATACCTGATGGTTATTACGGGTTTTGCTCACTAAAAGAAGCAATGAGTAACTTAGACATTACTCTTAAAACTTAACAATGCAAATCTAAAAACAATATAACATTAAAACCCTGAAGAAGCAAAATACAAATTTTGATGAGAGCTAGCTAAAATGCTAGGCTTTACAACTAGCAATCTACCCACTCATATTTTTTTAGTGTTTCCCCAGATGAAACTACGTTTTGAGGGGGAAAGTCCGCTCAATCTTCCCATTACATTCATTACTCATGTTCATTTGGATGAGCCTGAGCACTGATAAAAAACTTTTTAATGACGGAAGGGCCCCTAAAAACTTTTTTAAGAGCTCTTTCCATCAGGGAAAAAGCTGCATATTGCGATTATGAAATTAAATACAATTCCCTAATTTACAGTTTAAAAGATTAGTTTGTGGGGGGTCGGATCATTTAATATAAAAACAAAGACAAAAGGGGGGAAATTTTGTGAAATGTGATACCTGCACATTGTTTTGGAAATAAAATAATACGTTACTAAAAAATAATGTCGCGTGGGCCAGAAGAATCGGGAGTTACATTAGCGCCTGTGAGGGGGTTAAAAACTTAGAATTAAAAGACCTTGCAGAACGTTGCGGACTTTGAACGAACGGGGGAGATGGGCCCACTTTGTAGGGGGTTTGAGTACACAAAAGATGGTGATTATAAACGCAAAGAGGTTAGCGACAGTAAAAGTTTCCTAAACTAGAACAGCTGCGCAATCTAGAAAACAAATAAGTTGGTCATTTTGAATATAAAATAGTTCGAAAACCTGACCTCAAATGGCACTTAGAACCATATTTAGAATGGGACATAAAATTTGAATTCATAAGCCCATTTACATATTTTAATCCGTCAAAAAGTTCCCGAAAGCATTCAACTCTGGGCCCCTTTTCATGTAAGTCTTATGCCGGACGACAATAGTCGGAAAGAAAAATTTAAATAACGCCGTATGAAAAAACAGTACATCCTCCACAGAAAAGAAACAGTTGTTAAAAAAGCTTCTACAAAATTACAGTTCTTTCCAAGCAGAAAATTAGGAGACAACGTTCACAATGATATTTGAAATTTCTGTCTTTAAAGATGTAGGGGGAGGGGGTTTGTGGGCGTTAGTGATGCCCCTTAAAAAAGGAATTAAAAATTAGCTGGAAAAACCCTTTGACTTTAAACCCCTTTAAACGTTGTTGTCGTCGTTCTTCACAAGGGTTTGAGGATTTTTAAGATCAAAACCCAACAAGCAAAAAAAATTTTTTTTGGGCCTTAAACAAAAACCCAATCTTACAGAAGAATTGGATTAATCTTACACATTTAGGCCTCGTAGGGTTTTATTAAACGGAACAAGTTTTGCCGGAGAGAAAGTTTAAAAATAATAACGGATTAGTTTTTAAACCTGTTATAAAAACTATGGACCCAGTTAAACTTTATGAAAAAAAACTCCTCATTCCCTCATTGTTTTGGGGGCGGGATGGTTGGGGAAAAACAATTTTTACCCCTCGACCTTTACAAACATTTATCGTTATAATTTTAAATAAATTGGGGGTTTTCTGTCCCACTTTAAATGGCCCCAAAGCATACCCATGATAAAAGGGGTTTATAGGGACAGAGGGATAAACATATATTTAGTTAACCCTAGCAAAAAAACTGAGTGAGTGTTTAGAACATTTTTAAAGACTGTTTTGAAGGAACGCAACACTATTTTTTATGGGAGGGACTGTTCGGCAAAAAGAGACATAGTTTAAAAAGAGAAACACTTTGTCAAACCCTAGTTTTCAGCGGAAGACATCGGGGGAAAGTGTGTGGGAATTTTAAAGCCAAAAAAAATAAATCCGTTTTAAAAAAACTTTTGAGAACCCGTTAAAGACTGTATTGTTTTTTTCACATGAAAAAACAGAGACTCATTTTAAGAAAGTTTGGGGGTGAAAAAAGATTTTAAAAAAAAAACGATCAGGAAAAAAACAGGATTAAGCCAAAAATTAAAGTCTGAAAAAAAATTTTAAAATAAATTGTTTAAAAAAGGGTAACCCCGCACAGTATGTTTGTTTGTAGATAATTTGTTTTTTTTTTTTTTTGGGTATTTAAAATTTTACTTGTAGAGGAAAAGGAAAACCTTTTTTCTGGCTCAAATTTCGGGCCCCAAAAAATGGTTTAGGGGGAAAATAAACCAGAATGAAGGTTTTCCTGTTCTCTCACTCTGATACAAAAAAAAAAGAAACGACTATTAGAACACTCATCAAGACCACAATCACGTTGGAACGCTATCATAAAAAAAAGAAGCTACCAGGGAGGGGTCAACGAAACAAAAGTCTATACAGGCGTAGGAAAGTTGTGACAAACCCTCAGAAGCGAGCACTCGTTTAATGTAAAAAAAAAAAGGAAAGAGAATTGCGGGTTTGAGCGTACGTAAATATAGATTTTCCGTCCGTTCTGAACCCTATGTTTTTTCCACACCCACTCTCTCGCGTTTGAAGAACATTTTGGTAGGTTTCTTTGGTGAAGGCATTGTGTTTTTTACTCAACCCTTTACAGCTGAATTTGGTTTGTTCTTTCCCAGAACAAAAATAGGTTTTAGAACAGAGCCCCACAAAGAAATCTCCCTTGTATTCGACTTTGAACAAGCCGGGTGTCCGTTTGTCATATTTGGCACGGGCCAGGCAATCGGCGCACTGTTTGGCATCCCACGCGCGCTCGGTGTTGTAACCAGTTTGAAAGAGTGAAGCGTGTCGTTGACAAGCTTGACTCGGAAACCACTGATTGTACTTCACGAAAAACTGCTGTCGCATGGAGGGTCGTATGACTTGGTCAAACCTTCGACGACTGAGTGCCATGTACAGCGAATCCGTATCCATCTCCAAAAGTTGAAAATCTGATCTGTCGACAAATTTGTCCAAACAATCATAGTAAAACTGCAACATTCGCAACTTGGCATATTGGTAGACGAAATAACCAATCTGGATCGGGAGTGCCCAGTTGATCTTTTTTTACTCATTTCCACTTCTACAACACCGCCACCTAGCTCGGTCAGTTTTTGAAACCGACTTTCATTGACGAGTTTGGGGGCTTGATCCACGGTGACATAATGAATGTCTCGGTGTTGGGCGATGTTAGTCAGCGTTTTACCATAGGCACTGTTGCCTAACAATTTGAAAGTTTCAGCCAAAATAGTCTGCGATGAATCCTTATCACCCTGTCTGCGTGCATCAGACACCCGTTCACCAAATTCCTTGAAACACGGGTTGGGGGTGTACTCAATGACTAATGTGATGTTGGTTACAACAAGACCATGTTCCAAGTACCACTTAAGTAATATATGTATGTGTGTGTGTTTGTGTCGATTCTGACACGTCACTTGATGTGCATGAGTTAGCAGTGACAGTTGACTCATACAAATCAATATATGGTGGGGTTTCGGCTGTGTCAAGGGACGCAATCGCCTTGAAGTATAGCGTGTTAGGTTGGGTGCTTTACCCATAGCAAGGTCATTTCCGGCAAGCGACTAAGGGAAGCAACCGTCTCCGATCTTTACTTTCCTTTTACCGAGAGTGTAACAAACCTTAGCCTACGTTGACACGTTTTTCCTGTCATTATCGTGGGGACCGATCAATAACACTAAATCAAGGGAGGCTAGAGGGGGTTTGCTCCTGACGTTTAATACTGCCTCATACAACGATAACACAGTGTGGGTTTTTTTTCATTCATCCCTAGGGCTAGCGGGGGCATTGCGCCTGCCACAAAAACGATGACAATTTTTTTTTCTTCTGCCATTAATCTAGGAGTGGTCCGTTAAGCTGTCACATATTGCACCATATAACAAATTCACCAGTGTTCACTGGCTTGTGCGGGTTTTAAAACGAGGACCGTGATTGAGACAGAGACAGAAAAATACACATAAACGCAGACAGGCAGAGACACAGACGGACAGAGTCACAGACAGATAATGATGAAAAAGGAGAAGGAGGAAGAAGAAGAAGAAGAATCACTAATTTCACTGTATTAAGAATTACTTGTATTTTCGAAATCGAACAAAAGAGTTATATCTAACATCAAATTCCAAATTTTCACTGAATAATTTCAGGGTTTTTTTTTAAGCTCCTTTTCTACACAACGTAATGATAACGCTCTGGTCCTGACCTTTATTAATAAACAACAAAAATGCTTACCAATGAGTTATTTATCACAATTATTATTTCAGCAACAGACATTTTGCAGAAATGATACAGTTTAACATGGGTCTTATCATGTAACGTTTGCTCCTTAAAAAAAGCACTGACCGGTGAAAGTTAAATCAGAAACGTTCTTACCTTCATTTCACGGTTTATTGTGAAGATTTTATGAAGGTATGTCCTTGGTCGACAGATACGACATTTAATGTGACCTTCCATCACTGGACCCAACAAGTGACAGACATCGTTCAAAAGCTCACAGTTGTGACATTTAAACTGTGTCAACTATACTTGCCTTGTCTAAAATAGTTATTCAATGTCATTCAGATTTCCCTCATTTTATCAAAAGGGTCGCTTTGAGTGGTACCGTTTTCGAAACCCTGTATCTCAAAAACTAAACATCTTATTTTTGCATGTGGTTTTCTCCAATAAAACGAGCGTAAAAAGTGTTTTTAGATCATGTAAAACTCCCAAACGACGAGAGAGAGAGGGCGAGTCGCTCGCAACCCGAAATAGACCGGGTGACGTCATCGACCGAGTTTACGGATCAGGGGGAGATAACTCTAATCTTACTTTCGCTTTCGACTCAAAACCGCGCGAGAGTGCTGGCCCCTGATGGCCGCCATCTTGCGCCGCCATTTTGCAACCCTCATCTGGGTACTTCGCGGAAACAAACCGTGACCTCTGACCCCAGATTCCTTCTTTCTTCCCTCTCGGCCGCCATTGCAACCCGTTGTGCGGGGCAACGGGCGCATACTATACTACTGATACTGAAGAAAGTCATCCATATCCAAAACCTGGGATAACAAGTGATAACAAGTGGCATAACACGTAACAGCTACGTGTGGCAAAATCGGCACCAACTATTTTTTTTTAAATGGTGAAATGTGCACAACTGCCTACGAAACAGCAAAAGAACAGCATTTGTTGCTGTTGTGATACCCGTTCCCTCAACCATTGTGGCATGGGACTTTCAGTCAACCCACAAGGAGCATTCAGCAGGTGCAGCATCAACGTGCCAGATTTGTCACATGGTATCGTAAAGCCAATGAGAGAGTAAGGAAGTACTACAGCCACAGTGAAAGATCTCCAGCTCCAGGCAATGCAAGGAAAACTCGTTCCGTTCCACCAGTGCTTCGCTGTTTCGAGTGGTTGGAGGTGTGGTGGTGTGGAGTAGTATAAAGTGCAGGCAAAGACAGACAGATGCTGGTAGATTCAGAAACCTAGGGACAACAGTCAGCCGGAGAGAATGCAATGGGAACAAAGTGAAGATTCCCCTTGTTTTTTTTTTTCTTTCTTCCCAATTTGGGTCACTAGTCGGGCCCCTTTTTACCATATTTAACACCGGTTTGGTATCTAATAGGACATCCTAAACCCAGCAAGGGAAAGGGATGCCAAAGGATGTAATTTTTAAACAAATTTGTAACAACCACCAAAATTTCCCTAGTAACAACATTGGATTGGAAATTTTATATCTTTTTAGATAAGTTATTGTATGCTATCCCCCCACAGACGGACTATATTCACATTAATTTGGTTTCATTTTATTGTGATTTTTGGCATTGTTATTTTTTTGAAAAACCAGGGGTTTCGTTTACACCCCCCCCCCCCCCCCCCCCACACACACACACAACACAACCGCGCGCGGCCACCCACACACACACACCACGCCCAACGCGCGCGCGCGCCCCCAAAAACCACCACGCCGCACCACCACCACGCACACCACACCACACACACACACACACAAACATCTTGCAATAACAACCCACATCCAGTTCTGACCCCTCAAAACCCACACACACACACCACACACCACACACACACACACTTAAAACACACCACCACACCACCAAACTCTCTTCTCTCTCTCTCCTCTCTCCCCTCTCTCCCTTTCTCTCTCTCCCATCGTGCATCTGTTTTTGGACTGTGCAGAACAAAAATAGTATAAAAGGGGGAAGGTTGAAATTTTACTGAGGGTCTTTCACTAAAACTCGCCTTCATGTTAAAAAAAATTTTTTTTCATGTTTTTAAATTTTGTAAACTTTATTACAAAGCCCCTCCCCACACACACCCACACACATCAAACACACACAGCACGCACACTCAACGCAACACACCACACACACAAAGGGGGTATAGAAAAACAGCTAAGAAACACCCTGCGATTTTTTGCAAATTCCTGAAAATACCAGTTCTCCAAAACAAGACCCTGGACCGAAGTCCTCGCTTTGACCACTTTGATTTTGGAAAACAGCGATCAAAGAAAAAACAAATCAGCACAACAAAAGAACAAAACCGAGAGCGAGGCCGTTTTTTTCCCCTGGCCAAAAGGGGGACCTGGGGAACGATTCAATCTCTATTCAAGCCTCTTCTTCTTTTCTTTTCCCAAAAATACGGTTACTCAAAACGAGTAGGCCCGCGCGCTGTAAAAAAAAAATAAAAAAACATAAAACTGCACTTATGTGGCCCTGAGCAAATTTGGCAACAAGGGTCGCACTCTTTTTAAAACAATGCCAATTCACCCAGTGAAATAAATTTTGGGGAAAAAAAATAAAAAAACAAAATAAAACCCAAAAAACTGCCCGAATCAATTTGCCCTTGATGAGTTTGCCTGTGGCAATCTGGGGCACCCGGGCAGGGGTTTTCCCGCCGTACAAAAACTGGGATAAAAAAAGTAAGGGGCTGAAATATTTGATCAGGTTGGGTTTAAACTTGACCCCCAAACTCTGGTGCACTTTTATTCAATATGTTTTTCCCTTTGGGAAAATTAAATTTACTTTAGTCGTTTTGAAAAGGTGTTAATTTAAAAAACTCTTCTCTTTCAAAGGGGTTTCCTTCAATTTTCCCTCTTTTCTTCCCTATATTCCCCTTTTCTCTGATGGGGTTTCCCCTTTACGAACCGTGCGCCCCTTTTCGAATTTTCGGGTTTCATTTTCCCTTTAAGGGGAAAAGGATCCCAAACTGAGCAACCATATTCCAGACGTCAAACCCAGGTTTTGTAGCTCTTTTTTTAAACCCCTTTGGGGGGCGTCATTGATTTCCCGTATAAAAAGCAAGATTTTTATTTGCTTTCTTACATACAAAATTGAATTTCTTCCATTTACATACTATAATCACCCTAAAATTTTGCAGATTTTTTTCTTTAAGAATAGTATTATAATAAAATAATTGATTAATTGGTGAGCTTTTGTACAATAAAAACATTTGGCCTTTTGGGGTGAAACCCTTTTTTCCCATTTTTTCCCACCTTGTAAAGCGTTTAGACTTCTTGTGAAGCCGAGTACTTTCTGTTTCTGTTGTTCTTTTACAAAGTCTCTGAAAAAAGCCTTAAGTATTCCAGGAGAGAGATTTTTTTATGTCATTTATATAAAATTAAAAAAAAACGGGGCCCCAGAACGCCCGGGGAAACCCCCGACAACGGGTTTTCAATGGGAGACGACCCTTCCCAACAACTTTCTGCGTTCCCCCAAGAGGAATGATCTAGCCCATTTTACAAAGAACCGTCAATGAAAAATTGTTCTAATTTGCACGGGCCCCTGGTCAACCTTAAAAAAGGCTTTGAAAAATCTAAAAAAATTGCATCTTTTTGCGTCGTTATTTAAAATTAAAAATAAAGAGATTGTATAAGTGAGTCTCCAACTCCTTCGCTTAAAAAAAACCATGGGGGGTTTTTTTTAAAAAGTCTATTTGTCGGGTCCATTATGCTACATTATGTGTTCAAGAGTTTAGCTATATTTAAGAGAAAAAGGGCCCTTTAAATTCCCGCTTTTTTTGGGGCACCCTTTTTGAAAGGGAACAATGCTCGCATTCGCCACTCTCAGTTTTTCCCCCTGTCCGGGAAAAGCTTGGGAAAGAAATTGGTATACCTCCCAACTTTGGCACAAAATTTTTTAAAGAGTTTCCCCGGGAAACGCCATCGGCCATAGCTTTGTTTCTTTTAAATTGGATAACTTAAAACTCCGTTTTGTTTATTTTGATGTTTTGCATTTCAGGAGTTTTTCACCCTTTTAGTCAAACTTTTAATTTTAAAGGGTTTGGGGTTTTGGAAAACTGAACAAAACTGTTTTTATTTTTGTTTTCCCTTTCGGGGTCCGTATTGGGTTATTCGGGTTTTCTCGTCTGGAATCCCAATTTGTCCGTCTTTTACCCTTAAAGACCATTTTCTTTTTGAGATCCCCTTTCCCAAATCCGTTTAACATAATTGGGGAGAAGCTACATTCTCTCTACACCGTCTTTTAAATGTTTATACCTAACCAAATTTTTTTCCCTAAATTGGGATTGTTTTCAATTTCTTAAAAAAACATGTTTCCTTTCTCAACAAAGTTTTTTTTTTGTAAAACCCGGGCTGGGGGTTCTTCTTGAAGTTATTTTGTGGTTTTGTCATCCATAATAAATTCCAAGTAGTTTTTTACACTTCCAAAGGCAAGAAAAACTTTAAAACACTTGGGACTCAAAAAAAGAGGGCTGAAACACGAGTACCCCTGCGCAAATTTGGAAAATCTGTTGGGTTCCCGATCTGAGGTACGTTTTGGGGGGTTTTTTTCAAAGGGGGTTTAAAAAGTTGCCCTAAGAAACTTTACATACACCCAGGCCTGCTTTAAAACCTTTGCCAAAAGGCGCCTCTTTGTTAAAAAAATAAATCCAGGAATCCTTACCCTTGGTGATTCAACTGACGTTAACCCAAAGGGTCTTGGGGGCTAAAAAATCTGAGTTTTAATTTTTTTTTTTTATGTTTTGTTTTCCAAATATGGCATTTTCCCACCCCAATCAATATCGGGTAATTAAATCTACCAACCCAAAATTTTTGCCTTCCATGGGCCAAAAAAATAAGAAATGTCCGCAGATAACAAATACATTTCGAAAACACTGTAGTGAAATTTTTCTGACCTGAAAACGTAATAAAAAAAAAATTGTGAAATCGAGTTTTTAAATTTTTGAAAAACTTTAAAAAAACCAAAATAAAAAGGACCTGATCATAACAAGAACAAAATGTCAACAAGGTCCGTTGCCACCAAGACGCCGACACCAAATTTTAAAAATTTAAAGCTGCAGCACCTCGGGCCAGTACCATAGCCCGCGGGCAACAGAAAAGGGGCCCTCACAAAAAAGATGACAAACAACCCAAAGGCAAAGGAAAACACCGATAAATACAAATAAACCAGAAAAAACAACAAAATGACGAAAAAAAACTACGTAAAGGAGACAGCAAAACATCGGATTCTGCTTCGAAAAAAAAGAAAAAAAAATATTGATCTCCCAAACCTGCTTTTGATACAGCTCTTCAAAAAAGTAAAATAAAAGGGACGGGTATTCTTTTGGATTCCAAGAAAATCTCGGAAACCAAAAATCAAGGTTTAACCAAAAAACTTTGAATCACATATCAAAGACGGACGCGCGTGTTTCCTTGGATGAATGTTTGAAGTCGCTTTTCCCCCGGGACTGCAGAAAAAGTTTGGGTCAGTGACAACCTCAAAAAAGGGAAACCGCCCCTCAAAAAATCTTTAGCAAAAAGCCCCATCACAGATCCCAACTAACATCAAAAGCTTTCACGCCCTCCTGACTCAGAGCAAAGAAGACAGCGAATCAGCCGTCAGCCAAAAAAACCTGCTGGGCTCCGGCATCTCGTGACGGCCTTCACCCCCCCACAGGGGGCAGCATCCGGGAAAAACATGGGGCGTACGGGGAAGCCCCTTCTGTGGAGCCGACCCAGGAGCCCCGCGATCCAGCACCCAGCCTCCTGGTACTCCCCCTACCCGGTCCTGTGCCAACACTGGCCCCCTCAACGGGTTCAGCGTGCTGGGCGACGGGTAAAAGGGAACTTTGAAAAATCAACCACACCACTTGTGACTGTACTACTTTGACACCCAAATTTGTACATACAAAACATCATAAATTTTTCCCAAAAGGCATAATCATTTAAAATTTAATTGTTGTTTACTTTTTTAAATATTGTTTGCACTAACTTACAAATAAGTTTTGTGTACGTGAAAATTTAAAGTTAAAGACGTTTTTCAGGGATTTTGGATCATTTTAAAACCCCCCTTAAACCAATTGTAAAAAAATTTGAAGAAAAAACTAAATGTATTGCCTTAAAAACCCCAAAACACACATAGAAAAAAATTTACCTAAACCGCTGCATTTTTCCCCCCAATTTTTTTCAACAGGGGAACACAAAATGACAAAACAACGCAGCCATTTAAACAAGGGAGAAGAACAACCCCTCCTGGCAAGTCCCTTCCCACCAGACCCCCTGATTCCTTTTCCTGCGCAGCGGGGTTCAGGAAACACAAAAAAAAAACATCGTTTTAACTGTAGGTCTTCTTTTCCCCCCGGGGGCCCTAACGAGCAAAATTCTGAAGGTTTACATTTTTTCATTTAAGACCAAATGAGAAAAATAGATATTTTGTAACGGGATTTTTTAATGCTCATTCCCGTTTTTGGGGGAAAAGGATGCCATTGATTATAAACCGTTTTATTGAAAATCCGTCGCTCTCCTTAATCTTTTTTAAAGACGGGGGAATAACACTTTTCCTGAAAAACCCTAAGCACAAGCCAATGCATATTCTAAATTTTTGACTCCAGATCAGCACCCTTTTTTTTGGCAAAACCCCGAGAAAAAATAGTGATCAATTCCAATCATTACAAAACCACCTTCGAAACACAAGGTTGAAACAATAGATTTTTACAAAGGAAAAGTCCCAAAATATAATTATTAAATTTGCTAACTGGGTAAATTCACGAATTACTAAAAATTTCTTCTCGACACAAAAGAAATTGCAAAAATATTTAACCAATACGGTTTCAGAAGCGCTTTTTGCCGCGAATCATCAAACTAGATAAAAACCCTTTTAAAAAAATTCAAAAAAGCACACAGGTATGTTGGTGGGTGGCGTTAAAAAAGAAAAAAGAAAAACACAAAAAAGAAATTTACGAAGAAAGGAAAGCGCCGCTGAAAAACTTCGAGAAAAAAAGGCAAAATCATTTTTTTACATACAGAAAAAACAAAAAACAATAGGTCTACTTTTTTAAAATGAAATAACCAAACATAAAGATTTCCAAAAATGGGGGAAAAAGTTAAGAAAAAGAAAAAAAGTAAATTGCCAAGGGGCCTGTCAAGCTCCCAAAAATCGGGCCACTAAACTAAAAAGGGCCCAAGCTTTTGTTTACATATTTGCCAAAAAAGGGAGCAAAAAATATTTATCAACAAAAATTGCTGCACAGACAAGAAAAAAAACTTCACCAGAAAAATCCCAACCCGAGCAAACCACTACGAATGCCACAAACTTCAAGAAGTAGAAGAATGTCTTGCTAATCTTGGGAACCAAAAAAAAAAACAGTGGGGTTTTGGGTTTTCCAATAAATGCCCCGTCAAGCCCCCTAATGTTAAAGCTTTATCTCGTCTTCTTCAAAAATCTGGGGAAAAAGGGAATTTCCCACTATGGAACATTCTATATAGTTCCAACATAAACAAGGGAAAAATCGAAATAACAAAAAAACTACCCCCAATGCCTTAACGTCGCATACATGCAAACTAATGGAAAGAAAGTCCCAAACGAGCTACTTTTTTAATAAACATCAAAAATCCCATAAATCAACTGGGTTTCAGAAAGGCGAAGCAACGGGAAAACCCAGTAAACTCACTACCATTTTAAAAAACAATTTGCAAACGTAAAAACACTTGGCAATTTTTTTGACAAAGGAAAAACGTTGAACAAATGTGGCAAAAAAACGACTTTTGAAAAACGAGAACTATTTAAAAATGGAAAATGTATGATTTTTCAAGCTTTCCTTCAAATAGAATTTTCAATCAAGAATGAGCAACATATTCCCACTAAACACGGAAATTTTTCCCCAAGGATCATATATCTCCCTCCTTTTTTATCCTAATGCAGACAAACCAAAGGGTCATCCAAAGACTAGTTTTTGTCAGTTGCTGATGACATATTTTGTGGAAAGAAAGTACTAGAAAAAGAAAAACCCCCTTAAAAATTCTTTAAATATATAAAGATCAAAAATCAACGAATTTAAAAAATTCAGTAGTTTCTTACATAAAATGGGTTGACACTGTCGGGGAAAAAAAAAAATCTAATGTTTTTTTAAATCTGGTTTTTACCCAACAAAAATTCCACAATTACCCTGAATGGGTGGGCTAAATCGTCAAATCTTTAAAATTTTTAGGAGTATATTTTAAAACAAAACTTTCAGGAACCCAAAATTGTCCCTTTTTGAATAAAGCAAAAAAAGTTTAAACTTTCTAAAGTCATAACAAACAAATGGGGGCAGAAAAAAGTTTAAACTCCTGTCTTTACTCTTTTGGCCGGGGTAATTGATTTTGCTCGAAGTATTTTTCAGCGCTCCACACATCTCTTTTAAATTACAAAGGTAGACGCAAAGCAATAAAAATGCTCTTTTGGGGGTTCCCAACCCTCCCTGCAACATTGGCATACTAAATTTGGGAAATTTTTCCTTTTTAACGGGTTTTGAAAAGGTCCCCCCCAAATTTTTTTTAAAAAAATTTTTACAAAAAAATTTCTGTACAAATGAAGATCTCTAAATTCAGAACAATTTTTTTAAAAGGGCAAAAAGACTTTAAAAACACAAAATCTATTCAGTCATACACATCATCTTCGAAAAAAACAAATAAAAACCAAATAAAATAGCTGTCAATTTTTTTCCCCCTTTTTCCCATTCCCAATGGGGAAAAAACCCAAAACAAATTATGGGCAAAACTTACTGAACTGAACAAAAAACCCCAAACTTTTAAAAAAATTTTTGAAATTCATTTGGGAAACATATAAGGTCATCTGCAAATTTTTTCGTGGTTCATGTTAGATGCCAAAGAGGGGGGACTTTTAAATACCCAAAATTTAAAAATGGAGGAATTAATCATTGGCAAACATTTTCAAATTACTGCAGAAATTTGTTGCTTTTCTAAGTCCCAAAAAAATGTTTTAAAATCTTCCAAGAAAATTTACTTTTATTGTGCAGGGTTCAAAGCAACCCTTTTTTTCCTCGTCCTAAAAACCAAAGATCCCTGTGGCATTTCAGAAAAAAAAATTACGTACACATCTCCATTTATGAAAAATAAATGTGACTTTCTGTTTTGGGGCCCCACATTTTGGATTTCAACAAATGGAAAGTTGATCAAGCTCGGAGAGCAGCTCGCAACATTGAAGGAAAAGCTTTCTAACATCCCCCCTTCGAATGTTTTAAATTTTTAAATTTCTAAGGGACCTTTTAAAGTTCAAGAGGTTATGGGAAGACACAGATAGCCAAATACCAACTGTTAAGCCCAAAACCCCACATCCACCCCAAAAAATCAATTTAAAAATTTGAAAAAACGCATCTAAGAGGGTAACTTTTTAATTTTAGGAGGGGCTTAATTTTACTTTGAACCAAAAAAACGAAAAATGTTACATGCATGTTGGGGGAAAATTCAGTGTACTCACCCGTCTGATTGCCAAGAGTAAAGAATACAGTCTCAAAGCTGGGTTAAAAAATTTCACATAATAACGACCCCACGGGCTTTACCAAAATTTTTAAAAATTTTCTTTTTCTTTGCGTATGCCCCCACATTAGAGTCCCCGTAGGAATTTTTCTTTTTAATTTCAACAACCCTCTACACAAAAAAAATTACTTACTCTTTCTTCTTACTTACACACCACACACACACACACACCAAAACACACACCCAAAACAAACGCGCACACACCTCATGCTCTAAATACACAAAGGGGCGAATGGCGCCACCAAAACAACACACAAACCAAACGCACGCACGCACGCCCCCGCACCACGCACCACGCGCACCACGCACCCACAAAACACCACACACCAAACACACACATACACTCCCTCTAAAACCTTAAAAGGGGAAACTTTAAAAATGAAGAAAACAAAACAAAACAAAAAAAACACACAACCACTTACCACACACACAACACACAAAATCTCTCTCTCTCTCCTCTCTTCCCTCTCCCTTTGATCATTAAGCACTGTTTTTGGGGTGGCGAGAACAAAAAATAGATGCAAAAGGGGAAAGGTGCGAAATTTTTTCATGGCGATTTTTCGAACTCGCCTTACATGTTAAAAAAAATTTTTTTTTTTATGTGTTTTAATTGAAACAAATTTTTTCAAACCCCCCCCCCCCCTCCACACACACAACACTACCCCACACAACGCAGTTTTTTTAGACTAAAATTTTTTACTCAAGATGGTCATATACCAAATTTTCCCGAAACCCTAGACCTACTGCATTGTTAACTTTTGGGTTTAAAAAGCTTGCGGGCTTGGGAAACGTGATGAAAATTTGGGGGATCACAACCCAAAAATCATTCAAAACTCCCCTTTTTGAAGACACAAAACCCAAAATCAAACCCCGATTTGATTATAAAAATGCCCCAAAGGCTCAAAAATTTTTCAATAAAAATTAAAGTTTTAGACTAAGCTTGTCCCCCAAAGAGAATTGAACAAGTATCCGTTTTTTACTTCTGTTCTAAAAAATTTGGTTTATGAATTCCCAAATTTAAGAAACAGGGATCTAAAGGGGTAAACATCTCGGGGATGTCTGGTGGACTGAAGATTGCGATAAGGCAGTCAATGAGAAAAAACGGTTATTCAAGGAAGAAACAAAAGTTGACTGCAGGATTCGTTGCAAAATGAAAAAATAATAAAGTTTATAAAACCTTTTGGTGGTAGTCAAATCCAATAGTGAGAAAACTGACGTTTCAAGCCATAGCCCGTTGTCAAAGTGAAAAGAAGAGGACAGTGTAGACAGGAAAGGCTATGTGAGAATTGGGTGAGAACATTTCATCTAATGATTAAGTTGGACCAGAATAAAGTCACTGATCACTGTTCAGGTGTATTGACTCACACAGACACACACTGCAGTTCACACAAAGACACCAACACACACACCACGCCCCCCCCCCCCCCCCCCCCCCTTTTTTTTTTTTTTTTTTTTTTTTACCCACCACAACCCCCCACAAAACCACATACACACACACACCACCACCACCCTGCACCACACACACACACAAAAGGAGGGGAATAAATGGAAATTTCTGAAAGAAAAAGAAACAGAGGCTAAAGAAGGACAGACAGAGAGATTAAGGCAGAAGGGCCCTGGCTCAGCTAGACGTCAGTGACTCTGATGTTCATCCCAGCTGGCTGTGTGGTGCCCAAGCGGCTGATGACAAGGTTCTCCATGTGCTTTCTGTACACACGGTCTCTGGGTTCTGCCACACTGCTGCTATCTTCGCATGACTGTAGCTGTGATATGGACCAACAAAATGTTGGCCGACTGGGTTGTTGTAGCCCAGCTTCATCGACCTCAGGTGCTCTGAAAAGCGGTCGGCCAATGAGCGGTAGGTCTCCCCAATATACAGCTTGGAGCAGAGGGTGCAGGTCAAGACGTACACTAAGTCCCTAGACTGGCAGTTTAAACTGGACCTCACAGTGAATGTGCCAGTGGGTCCCACGACTGTAGCTGAAGTGTCTATGAATGGGCACGTCTTACATTTTTTGTCCCCACAAGGTCTGCACCCTGGTGAGGTTGACTGGGTGGCCTGCGGTCTAAGCTTGGACCTCACAAGCATGTCACGCAGGTTCTTGTTCCTCTGAAAAACAATCAAGGAATACGTGCACACTAAGAAAAGTCAAGATAAGAAAACGGTAGATTAAAAATTTAAGGAAATGAAGCATTCAAATATACATAGTAATAGAGTTATGGAACAAGCCAAAAAGGATTATTGGGATAATGTTTGCAAAAGAAACACACTCGATCACAAAGATAGTAGAATGGTATGGAAAGAGATAAAAACGAAAAAAATGGAATCAAACTCCCAGAATATCCTATCATTCTTGACAATAACAATTTACCATCATCCACAGACAAAGCAGAAGCGTTTGTCGACCAGTTTGCTAAAGTGAGCAGGTTAGAGGGTTGTCTGAAAACGAAAGAAAATTCAGAGAGGATAAAGAATCTACCCATGTCTTTCATGATGTGTCTGATAATGACACAAGCCACATCAACGCCCCAATTATATTACAAGAGGTGAAAGATGCCATAGATTCTCTCCCAAACAAAAAAACAGCTGTTGGGATTGACGCCATTTCAAATGAAATGATTAAACATTTTCCAGACAAATGGATAAGCATTTTACTTAGAATATTTGAAAAATGCTGGAGCTCAGGTCATTTGCCACAAATATGGAAAGAATCAGTAGTAGTACCGATTCACAAGGAAGGTAAACTGAAAGAGAGTATAGATAGTTACAGACCTATTTCATTAACTTCTCATGTCTGTAAACTTTATGAAACAATTGTTTTAAATAGACTGAACTACTTTTGTGAAAAGAATAAAGTTATCCCAACAAACCAAGCAGGTTTTCGAAAGGGTAGAAGTGCTATCGAACATTTGGTTAAACTTACCACTCAAATTAAACACCAGTTTTCCAGGAGAAAATGCTTACTAGCTACCTTTTTTGATATCACTAAAGCTTATGATCAAGTATGGCACTCTCGTTTGCTATATAAACTTAAAGAGATCGGATTATCAGGAAACATTTATGATTTCTTAAAGACTTCTTAGAAAATAGATATATTAGAACAAAGGTAGGGAACTCTTACTCTACAAGAAGAAAATTACACATGGGCATTCCTCAGGGTCTGTTATTGCCCCTGTACTTTTTAATATTCTGATGTACGATTTACCCACAAAAATTACTAAGAACATAGAACTAGTCCAATATGCAGATGACATATGCATATGGATGAAAGTGACATTAAAAAAATGTACACCTGTCAAATCACAAAACTATATCAAAAAGTTATATCAAAAAGAATTAAATACCCTTTCTGCTTACATGACTGAAAATGGTTTGCAACTGAAAAACACACATGATGTTATTTAATACTGGATCTGATCCAGTTAATATGCCTTTATTTCCAGTCAACGGCATACCCATTAAATATACAAAAATGGTGAAATTCCTTGGAGTAAATTTAACATCAAAGTTGTCATGGAATTTTCATATAGAGCATATTCTAACAAAAGCACGAAAAACTTTAAATCTATTAAAGATTATTAGCAAGCATGTTTGGGCTCAGGACACAATTACTCTTTTGCACCTTTCTACCGCACTGGTTAGATCAAAATTAACGTATGCACAAGAGGTGTTCTTCAGTGCACCCAAATACTTACTGAAAAAACTTCAAAGTATTGATTCCAAAGCATATAAGATAGCCATGGGACTACCAATCCATGCCTCTTGTACAAAAGCATACAGTGCTGCTGGGATATTACCACTGGAAGAATATAGGAATCTTGCATGCACCAAATTTGTTATAAGAAGTGCTTCTATAGACAATAATTTAGGCCCTGAAATAAATATTAAATCGGACACTGATTTTCCCAAAAGGGCTAAAAATATATCATCTCAAACGACTCTTAGAACATATACTTCCTCGATTTTAGAATCCTCAGATATCAAACTAACATCTATTGCAAACAGATCTATTGTGTCTCCTGTCCCTCCCTGGAAACTAATACGAGCACATTTTGATATTGAGCATACAGATTTAACAAAGGCTGAAAATACTAATTTATTGTTATCTAATATCAAAATGCATTTGCATGATCACTATTCCAACCATTTGAAGATATACACTGATGGATCATTAATCGATGAACATGCAGGTGCAGCATACATTATCCCAGGCCTTAACAAAGAAAAGTCTTATTATCTCGGAAATAACAAATCTATATTCACGGCCGAGTTATTTGCTATAATTATGGCTTTAAAGTTTGTTGTGGATTACCCTCAAAATTTATTTAAAGTTGTTTTATGTGTAGATTCCAAGTCAGTTCTTACTGCAATGAAGAATTTTAAATTAAATGTTCGACCTGAGATGATCACTGAAATAAATAATTTAGTACATTTCCTCTCAGTCAGAGACACCGAAATAACATTTCTTTGGGTGCCCTCCCACTGTGGGTTATATTATAATGAAGAGGTTGATGTTCTAGCAAAGAGAGGAGCAAAACGATCATCAGATTCGCATTTTTTAAACTTCTCTATGTCAGTGCAAGAGTGCTATACTGTGGCAGAAAAAGTACAATTTTCTCATTTTCATTTGATAGAAAGAGAAAGTGGGTGTTTTGGTATAAACGATGAAATGAAAAATATGCATGAAATGTTAAGTAGTACGACCAAAACATTTACCGTAGACGTCAGATAAGTTCCTTGATCTGTAGATGGAAATTGGATTGTTTGAAAACAAAGTATGTCAAAAATATACATTGTATATGTGGTCATAGCATTTCAATTGATCACATTCTTGTGTGTAACTTAATGAAAAAATTCATTCCAAATACGTCTGTACAGCCTATTCAAAATGTTTTCCTGTTAGCAAGTGAAACATATCTTTTCTTTTTGCACTTAGCTAAAAGTCCAATTGGCAAATACTTATAATCGATAACAGTCAGTGGTGAGACAGAACAGAAGAGTTATATGTTTGATTTTTCTTTTTGTTTGGTTGTGTGTCTGTAGATTTTTTTTAATTTATATTTTTTTTTTCCTTTTTTTTTATTATTTTCTTTTTTATCTTTGATTAAGTGGATATTCTATTTTTGTGTTATAGTTGCAGATAAGTTAATTCTTTTGACTCGTGTTAACCTTTTTTTTTCCCAGCCCAGATTTTTTTTTTTTATTTTTTTTTTCCCCGTCTAATATCACGTAATGTGGAAAGACGTAAAACAAAACAACAACAACAACAACACGCACACGCACACACACACACACACACACACACACACACACTCTCTCTCTCTCTCTCTCTCTCTCCTCTCTCTCTCTCCTCTCTCTCTCTCTCTCTCAGTGTAAGTCATCTGTTATTGGACTGTGCGAGAACAAAAATAGTAGTGCAAAGGGAAGGTGCTGAAATTTTATCTCATGAATCGATTTCACTGAACTCGCCTTACATGTTAAATAACTATTTTTTCATGTGTTTAATTTGTAAACATTTATTACAAAGCCCAGTGTTGACGTGGTCATATTTTTCCAGTTTTGGACACACACACACACACACACACACACACACACACACACACACACACACACGCAAGCACACACACAATTCAATTCAATTCAATTCAAATTTAATCCTTTGACCCCTGCTGGGGCATGGAGGATACAAATGTAACAAAGAGAAATACGAAACTCCCTCAGAACAATGTGTGAACATAGTTGCGAAATGCTGAATTCTGGTGAACTGTAACGATCTACTGACTAATATTCAAACAAATGCGTCTTCCTTTTTGAAATAAATTACAAAAGTTGAAAACAGACTTTGGTTTTAGATATTTTTTAGGGATGAATTTTTCACGAAGTGCATTATATTTTGGACATTCCATGATGCAATGAAATTCATCTCCAATTTTGCCCATTTCACAGTTACGGCAAATACGCAATTCTCTTGGAACATTATGGTGTCTTCCAATTTCAATTTGCAATTTATGGTTACTGCATCTAAATTTGAATAAAGGTATAACATAAATATCTGGTAAGGTAGAAATATAATGTTCTTTACTAAAGACAGTCTTTATACTTTTATAGAATACACACTTGTTGCTGTTTTCAAGAGAACTGCGCCAATCACGAGCATAATTATTTTGCAACTCCTTTTTAACACACTTACATAAGTTATTTCTGTTTGTGAATGAATGAGATTCCCAAACACAATCAAAACCAGTTTCAAATAAAATGCTTTTAACATAACTAAGCCATGGTGAAACGAAAATTCCTTTTGTATATAGTTCATGTAAGATATCATATACTTTGTTTGAATACTTCTTAGAATCAGGAACAACTAAGTTAGCCCAGAACCTTCACACACACACACACACACACACACACACACACACACACACACACACACACGTAACACACACACACACACACACACACACACACACACACACACACACACACACACACACACACACACAAATGGTTGCACGCACTCATACTACTTTCATCATACAATCTATCACTACAAACCGTCTGAAATCACTTTATGTGGAAGACGTTAAACGGAAGAACAACATACATACACACAACTTGCCTCTTCTTTCTTTCTTTTTTTCTCTCCTTCTTTTCCTTGTGGGTGACATCACATATTATGATGTCAGAACTTGCGTAATATATTTATGACGTCAATTCTTTGCTCTGACCAGTTGCGAAAGATGGACATTACGTAATGTCCTCTTGAAAAAGGCCAGTGGCCGAAAATTTGAAGAGTGGAATTGTGATCTTGTGTAGAACTTGATAGTTCAGGGTAAATTATTTTTTATTTGTATGATTTTGTATGTTCAGTCTTTTAAAAAATTAACTTTTTACTGCTAGCCGGTAAAATTTCTTCTGCTCACATCGTCCACCATTTGACCTCTGCAAGTGACATCGAGCTAAAGTGAAAATGGTATGGATTATAGATAGTTTATTTGAATTTAGGCATCGAACCGACTATATGCCACATTTATCGTTGTTATTTATTTGCCATTTAGTAGATCGTTGGAATAGAATATTGACGCGTGTAAGATTTGTTTGTTCCTTTTTCACGTTGTCCAAGTTGTAAGCCTACTTCGTGAAGTACATTCATTACATTTTGAAGTAAGGTAGTCCAGAGTTTGTGTGTTTAAACTACCGACTCCTTCGAACTCTGTCACAGTTCCACTCGCTCCAGTTTTGTTACCAGACTGGCATACTCGATATCTGGAACAGAGAGTGACAAATTATCACAAGTATGGAAGAAAAATAACAGCATAAGAGTCAGAAACCATTCCAACTAGAGCTACAAGGCGGTGTGATTGTGTGAAGGCCGTCCAAAGGACCTTGGATACTATTAACATGAAAAGAACCGACAACATGCGTTCCTTCCAAACACCATCCGGGACTGGAACGACCTGCCAGAGACGGGCTTTAAAAGTTATTTTTGGGCCTGTTAGTGTTTCACTATTAGGCCGAACCAGGGTCGATCAGCTAGTCTGGAACTCGTTTCCAGATGAAGAGCGGAAAATTACAGTAGTCTGCTGATAAAACCCACATAGAGTAGGACTCCCCCAGTTTTTATGTTTCTCCACTGTCGTAGGTCTTTATCTTCCTACACTGAACAGTAAACAAGTGGGGTATGTTTTGCTCCCATAAGGAAACCTAACACAGAGTAACTTTTATTCAAGACTGACACAGCCTTTTAAACTTGAATAAAGTCAGACAAATACATAGACGAACAATCTAATAGTGGGGAAAAACAAGCGCAGGCCAACAACTGAACTGTCTGGCAAAGATTTGGACTTGAGGGGAGGGGGGAGGGGAGTTTGAAGATGGAGAAACTGGGAAAATGAAATTAAAAAAAAAAAAAATGTTACAGATATGAAAACTTCTCTAGCTGCATAAGGGAACCATCGCAATCCCTTTTGAAGGCAGATATATATATTTGTATTGCCTGCTCCGAGGCCTTTCGCCCGCTGGATCGGGACTCATCAGGGAGACACGGCTGGTTGTGTCTGCGCTCCCGGCGTCAAATACAGACACACCACAGTCCATAATACTGTGGTGTTCTCACCACGGACTGTGGTGTGTCTCTATTTGACGCCGGGAGCGCAGACACAACCAGCCGTGTCTCCCAGATGAGTCCCGATCCAGCGGGCGAAAGGCCTCGGAGCAGGCAATACAAATATATCTGCCTTCAAAAGGGATTACGATGGTTCCCTTATGCAGCTAGAGAAGAGTTTTCATATCTGTAACATTTTTTTTTTTTTTTTTAAATTTCATTTTCCCAGTTTCTCCATCTTCAAACTCCCCTCCCCCCTCCCCTCAAGTCCAAATCTTTGCCAGACAGTTCAGTTGTTGGCCTGCGCTTGTTTTCCCCCACTATTAGATTGTTCGTCTATGTATTTGTCTGACTTTATTCAAGTTTAAAAGGCTGTGCCAGTCTTGAATAAAAGTTACTCTGTGTTAGGTTTCCTTATGGGAGCAAAACATACCCCACTTGTTTACTGTTTATCGTTTACTGTTCCCTACCTCATTTCATTTCCGATCTTCCTACACTGGCTTTCCAGTTCTTCTTCTTCTTCCGTTGAGTCTCCACAGTCAACAGGCTGATTATTATGAGACTATAAACGGGGGATCTGCTGCAAAGCAAAACAAAAAACAAAACAAAAAACCTATTCTAATTCCTTTTTCATAAACATGAGATTACACACATTCATACCACAAAGTGACACCCCCCACCCCTAACTTACCTACTCACTAGCCTACACAAAAAAACAAAACAAAACAAAACAAAAAAAGGTAAAAACTAAGTGCGGAGCTGCCAGCAGGCTACCACAGTCGCTTTTCATCCATTACTATGGACTAGCTGGCCCCAGGCTGCAGTAGGCAGCTCAGGCCCGCAACTTCCTTCCACTCATCCATGCACGCAACAAGACAGCTTTATTTAGAAATCTACTGAAGGTGCCCATTGACCAGTGACACAAATGTGTCAGGGGTTTTGGCATCAACAGTATCCTGGGGTAGGGAGTTCCAGTCCACAATTGTTCGTGGGAGGAACGACATTAGCCGGTAGTCGGTGTCTGCAGCTAGTTGGCTGAACTGCTGATCGTGACCTCGTCGCTCCTCTCTTCTTGGGAGGATGGAGCTGCTGTTTTAACCTCGGGCAGCTGACTAGGTTGTTCTTGATTTTATAGAACATGGAGAGCCTTGCTTTCTTCCTTCTGTTCTCAAGGGACATCCAACCTAGAGTCTGCAGCATGTTGGTAACGCTGGCAGTACGTTGATTGAGGCCGTCCAAATGGATGATGATGATGATGATGAGAACAAATTGCAGGTATTGATTAAAACAAAAAAAGAGTGACCAGTCTCATATTGATATCCTTATGCCAGAAACGTGAAACATGTCGGGACATGGGCAACAGTTTGCTTGATGGTGGTGCCTTTTGCCAGAAGGCTCAGCAGTCATGAATACACTTCTTATAACTGTAGACTATTGCGCCCATGCGGAGGCTTGGATAGAGGTTTTGTATGGCTGCGTCCAGTGCCATCACACTGTGGCATCGGCCATAGAGCAGCTGTGTTCCTTGGCATCATGATGTCGTGCTTTGTGCTCGATGTACTCAGTGTCAACACAGCGCAGGATTCTAAGGAAGATGCAGGATTGCTCCCAGCTGTTTTTTTTCTTTTCCGTGGAGAGTACAGTACTTCCTTGGAAGACACTGGTGCTTTTGGGTGTTTCTTTTTCAGGTATGTGGGGAAAAAGGAAAGAAAAAAAAAAGAAGCGAAGGTCTGAAACCAGATCAAAAAGTATATATTGCATCAGAAAGAGAAGAAGAAAAGGCAGTTAAATTGTGCCAGAAGTATCTCAATCAGACATCTGAAAACAAAGTTTTGGTTTTTAAAGAGATTGAATTTTGCCCCTAAAAAGCAAGCTTTAATGTACTTCAGGTATGACAGTGCGAGTGCAAGGGTCAGATGTCCCAGAGAGCAGGGTTCAGGTGTCCCCAGTGACAAAAGTCACAGCAGGTGAGAGCAGGTTGAGTAACGACTGTCGCACACCACTTACCATCCCTTTATACTTTAAACTGTCTAGGTGAAAGGTAGATATGACAGAACATATCTTATCAATAGACATACAGACATTCATAAAAGTGAAAACTATAGGAGTGTTTTCAAAAGGATTAATCAACTACCATTTGGATTTGTCAAGCTTTTGAGGTGAAGACACACTTGGAACTTGAAAATAATTGTGGCAGCCCAGCACAGAATTAATCTTAGCCAACTGGCATCAGGAACATCTTTACTACAGTATGTCATGCAGCCATATGTGGCTGGAAATTATGAATGATTCATGAGAACATTCACACAGTCCACAGTGGGATGCAGCAAAAAAGGCTCCTCACCTGCTCTCATGTCCTGTGTGATGGTGGTAATAGCAAGATTGTCACATATATATACTTATTTACTATTGGCAGAACTCCAGTTTTGGCAACATGTTCTGCAGTTCGTAATATCAAAACTGGCAGAAATACAAAAACAGTCTAATATGTTGAAACCACCCGGTCACCGGATTAAGAATAAACCCAGAGATGTGCTTCCAAAATTTAATCCATTTGTAAGTCAGTGGGAGTCACATTTGAGGTTTTTACATGTAATTTTAATGTTGATCTGGGTGACATGGTTGAGACAGTTTACTAGCAACTGCTCAGTCATATTGATAGAGCTAATGAGTAAAGTTCAGCTGAATGTCTAGATGGTTTTAAAACTGGTCTGGATTCTATGGAACCTTAATTTGTGTTTGAATTTTTACTGAAAAAGGAATCCATGTTGTTAGTTCTGCTGTTCTTAATTCAATACCTGGACTCATTTTCATATCACCTGATATATTACTTTGTAAACTGAACAATATTTTCATCCTTTATTTGTTCCCTGTGCTGTCTATCCACCCATCCTTCCCTCCTTCCTGTTCTAAAAAATAT
The DNA here is from genome assembly GCA_018398815.1 of Conus ventricosus. Taxonomy (NCBI): domain Eukaryota; kingdom Metazoa; phylum Mollusca; class Gastropoda; order Neogastropoda; family Conidae; genus Conus; species Conus ventricosus. Next base: position 57,104,443 of record CM031605.1, read on the forward strand.
GCAAGTGCTACAGTCATCTGTGATCTGTCAGTGATGCCCTGTACTCTGTTGTGTCGCAGATTTTTACTTGACTAGGCACTGCACAAATGGACACATTGATTCATTCAGAGAGAGGTGAAATGGAATCATCTGTTGCTGTTTTTTCTGTTGTTTTTTTTTTACTGAGGTTTTCTTCTTCTTCTTCAGCATTCTAGTATCTGGTAGCGTGTGAACTCGTTTTACCCTGTTGGGATACTCACACTATACTCGAGAGTATAGTCAGTTCACTCCGACATCGTTGAGTGCAGAAATTTGTGGGAAGAGGTGGAAAAAGATGGATAAAAGATATGGTAGACAGAAAGGACAGTAGATGACAGTACAGCAAAGGAGGAGACAGAGTTACTGAGAGCGAAAGGAAAAGGCGACGTTACTAGCACAGAATGTCCAGAAGGAGAGGGAACTATTTGTACAAAGATCCCCCGGTATCCCCATGGGGGACTGAGGTTGTGTAAATCGGCTTTGTTGGGTTGTTACCATATCAGGCATTATAAGTCAGCTGGGTTTGGCTTATCACCTGGGTTTCATCTGATCTTGCGTAGCTCCATTGGCAAAACACCGTGCAGCAATTGTCAAGAAGGCAACAAAGTCTAAAGTGATATGTTGTTACAGGAATGGTCTGAAAACATCTGATAAACCTCTTGTGTATCATATTGTGAAGTAGGGCACACTGTATAGCAAAACCAAATACAGAAGAAAAGAATTAATAAGAAAATTACAAGTTCAACATACATTTTTTATCCACATAAGAATTAAAAGAATGAAAATGACCTAGGGCAGGGGACACGACTTGATTAATGACTTTTGGTCAATTAAATGATGAAGCTTTTAACATTTTTTGTTGTTGTTTTTTTAAATCCCAATGAAAGTTGTTTACACTTTTACATTTGCAGTTCAACATAAAAACACAATGTAGATTTTTATGAAAAATATGATACAGATTTTTTTTATTATCTAAAATTGAAAAATGAATATTGATGATTGTCTAAAGAAGTAATGGAACTATGCACATGTACATGTCCAAGGAGGTTTATTCAATGATAAGCAACCAACAATAAACATCATAACCAGGAAGTGAACATACAGAAGGCATAAAGGTCTGGGCTGTGAGCAGCCAGTCCTTTTGTACTACTGTTCGTAAAGTGAATGCTTTGTGATGGATTTCTGGATATTTGCATGTTAGTTTGAACCTTTATGACCAAGATTGTGATGTTTATTCACAGGCAGCTGGTGGCAGCCGGACCATGAAGTACCCGTACAGCGTTTCGGGGAAATTGGCACTCTTTCCTTATCGGTGGCACTGGAAGAATGGTCGCTTTGTGAGATTTCTAGGATTCACTCTGCTTGGAGTTTTCCCCCTGATCTGCAAGATCCATGGTGCAGGTAAATGCAAGAATGTATACTTTTGTGAAATATTGATCAGTGTTCCCAAACTGCTGGTCTGTTACACACAGATTGTAGATCATGTGCACAGATGTTCAGATATCTGGTCAGGTTGACGTACAAATATTTCAAATGCCTCAGGCTGACCAATTGTTGTCCAAACTGGCACAATCGATCAGCAAAATTAAAAGATGCCCACTGATTTGCTGTTCAAGTACTGAGTGCCAAATAAATAAAAGAAAAAGAAACCAATAGTTTTTGATGAATTCAGAGTGTAGTGATAGTAGGTGGTGGGTCAGCTGAGCAGTGGGAAAGGACAGACAAGTCAGTCAAATATGCAGACTTGTTAATCTGTATGAATTTTTGGTATTCGGTACAGAAAAAGCTGCCAAATATGGAAATATGAAATTGCTCGATGAAATAGGGAGAAAGAATTTGTCAAAATATGGTGGAGGATGGATGGGGGTGGGGGAGATCTCGATTGGTCACCTCGTTGGCCCATGATTCAGTACGCAGTAACTGAATTAGGTCTGTTGTTTATCAACAAAAACAATTCTAAGTCATCCATCTGTGCTGTGATTTGATTCAGCATGGCAATTCGACAGAACTCGATAGTCATTGTGTAATACTTTGGCAGTTTATAAGTACAAAAAAAATCAAAATGTTGATACCTAGTTGACAATTCCAACGCTTCTGCATTCTTTTATCAGACAAAGCTTCACTGGTCTGCGATTTCACAACAAATCAGTAAGGCTTCATCACAAACTTCAAAAGTTGGGAGAACGCAAAATCACACCTTTTCCGAATTTCAGCTGGATCAAATCAGCTTCATTGATGTTGGTGTCCAAACATTGTTTAACAAAATGAATTCATGTCTGTATTAAGGTCACAAAGAAACACATCTGTGTCATCCGTGTCATCCTCTTAATAATTTTTTAAAATCACAATATGCATAAAACTAATGCCGAAACTGCTGCTTTTGCTTCTCAACAAAATTTCAGCGTTGGTCATTTGAACTGACTGATAAATACAGTTTTGCACTGATTTCAGTGATGTAGATTGCTAAAATGTGTGACATATCTCCAACCTGTGCTGCTTATAACTTAAGTGTAATGATGTGGTGCATGTGTATGCAAAGTGACTGGCCTTGTTTCTTGCGCACACATGTGCATTCCATCAGATTCCTGTTGTTATGATTATTTCTAGAAATGTATATTAATTTTAATGTCATTAAAAAAAATCTCTTCAGCCCCCCCCCCCCCTTCTCCCCTTACCTATCCTCCTTCCCCCAGCAGTCTGTATTGCAACTTGGATTTGGACGAACTTTCAAAGGAAAATTTGATTACTACTCTTGTACGCATATTCAATACTACTGGTACTAAGAATAAAAATGAAAATAGTAATAGTAATAATAAATGGATGATTGGATGAAGGAATTAATTAATCTATTAATAAAGTAATGTGACCTAATGGGGTATGGGAAAGTGTGAAAGTTAGACTAGGAAAATGCTGAAATTTTGTGAAACAAAAGTTTTGTGACACCCCTCCCCTCCAAAAGTCGACCATTTATCATGAAATACAAAATATGAACTTTCAGAAAGTATAGTGATGCAATCAAGCAAATAGAAATTATACCTGATATATTCCTTTGTAATTGTAACGTAGTTGGACTTCAACATAATGCAAATTAAAAAGGTTTTGATTCAGGTTTGATTGTGAATGGAGAGCAGGTGCTGTCCGGAAGTAAAATGACTTATGTTGGAGAGGAATTTCAATAATGTGTTGTAAAAAAAGTAATGAAAATTGAGTGGGTAGAGAGTACAGGTCATTTAGTCAGAATATTTTAACACTGTAAACTGACTCTCAGACAGAGACACAAAAACAATATGAACCAAAGTGTTATAAGAAAAAAAATGAAATTTTTCTCTGTACACTATTGATGTTCTTTTGTTTTCTGTTGTGATTTGCAAAACTCATCTTATAGATAACTTCATGTAGTGTCTTTTTTTTCTTTTCTTGTGAAACAATGATGTAATTTTCTGTTTGCAGTGCACTCACCTGGCAATGTAAGACAGTGGGAGGAGATCAGAAAGAAGAGGGAACGTAAGTGATGCAATTTTTTGCATATGTTTCAGCTTCAGCCGCCTTGGTCTGGCTGTTTTTATAAGCTCCCCTTTTCTGCTCCACACTTCCATCCCATCCGCACTTCAGTAACTTGCTATTATGGACTGAGACAATTTCAGATTTGGGTCGCAAGTTCATGTGTGCATGTCTTTGGATGGTTAGTTACCAGTGCCTGTACTGTAGTATCATCCTCCCTACATTAAGCCCCCTCCTTTCCTTTTTAGGACTTCCACTGAGGACAAGCAAAAAATGTTGATATTCTAGAGGGGTTATAGGGGAGGGGGGGGGGATGTTCTCCTCAGCTGGGAAGAAAAATCGAAACTCGCTCTGGCAGTCTGAGCACAGCTGTGTACCCTCCACTTTTTGGTCAAACCATGACCAGGACCACTTGTCTATAGTTTTTGTCTATCTCTAACCTCAACAGCATCATGAAGATACAACACTTCCCAGCAAGACATTTATTTTGCTTTCAGCCGAGTTGACAAAATGTATGGGTGCCACTCTTCCGTTTGGGTGACTGAAATCCGTTTTCTCAGCAAGGCCACAAACGGAAATTCTGTTTTGCAAGTTTCGTTATCCCCCCCCCCCCCCCCCCCCCCCCCCCCCCCCCCCCCCCCCCCAAAAGTTTTAGGGGGAAAAACAGTTGAATTGGTGGTATTATGACCGAAGCAGCACTGTAGCAGACAACTGGAAATTAAGAAGCGCTCTCTATCGTTGAAGACAACACAGGTCCAGTGATCTTTGTTAGCTTATGTCGCACCATTGTGCAGGTAGAAAAAGTTTCCAGTGGCACTGCCCCTGCAACCGCCGGGGCCTGGGCAGCCCCTGGACCCCTGCCTCATTTTCAGTTTTTTCAGATTTTCAAAGTGTCACCCTTGAAAATGGCAGCAGCCCGCTCTCAGGAAGAAGTGCACACAAGATTTCATGATGTCAGAGTCACCTGCTAGCTCAGCAAAAATTCGACCAGTGCTCTATGGATGCTACTACTATTATTTTCTTCTCTGCCGATTTATTTTCCTTTTTTTTGTTCTTCTTTTTGTTAAACTCCACCATTTCTCATTTCAAACTTTCACTAAAATCGTGTTAGTGGGGGCCCTGCCACTAAAGTCAGATTTCAGCATGTTTTTCAGTGTTGTAATAGTTTTAGCAGGTGTTCAGAGGAAGAGTTACTTGCTCTGAAATATTTTGATTTCATCTTAACTTTTGAACAAGGAGTTCCCTGCATGTCACAATTTTGATTCCTAACCTCTGAATAAGGAGTTTAAGGGCTAAAACACATGTATGAGAAAGGCGTCTGTTCTGAAGACCTTTTGCTGTCTGGTTGTCAGAAGTTCCCTCAGATGTGAAAAATACTTGTGTACAGAATACACAAATCTTTGCTTTGTCTTTGTGTGAAATATGGGTGTACAGAGCACTCAGAGCTTTGATCTTTTTTGAATGTACAGATGACCATCTTTTGTCTTTCTTAGAATGTTAGTTGACAGTATACATGAATAGATATTCCGTCTTTTCAATAGTGTTGTGTGTGTATTGGATCCATGTTTGTTTTTGTGAAAAAATACAGGAGTACGGGGGGACAGATCATTGTCCTGTGTGAAAGAATTAGTGTACACAGTACATTTGGTGTTTTCCATGTATGATTGTGAAAAATATTGTACAAACCACTTGTAAACTTTTTTTTTTCTCATGTGTGAAAGAGTACTGATATTGTTACTAGGGATAAAGAAAGGAACATCACCAACCAAACACTGGAATAATTTCAAGGCCAGCGCTGCGAAGACTCCTAGAGATTGGGGCAGACTTACAGTGGGCCTTTGCAGTAACGAACACAAATGATCAAACACATGTCAACTGAGATAAGACTTTGAATCTCTCAGGGCCCCCAGCGCATAATGTAGACGTGTGTACGCTGGTGTGTATTTATCAGCGGGGTGATGCCAGCGTGTTAGAGAGTCCACGGACATGAGTGTGCAAGCATTGTGTGTGTGAGAGTGTGTGCATGTGTGTGCGTGTGTGTGTGTATGCATGGGGGGCGAGGGGGAAGAGTTGTTCTTATGGTTATGTTTGTGTGCGCACGTGTGTGTGCGCATGCATGTAGTTTTATTTGATGGTCTTGTTCTTGATCCCAAGTCATCTTCTGAACAATCATGCATGCAGTCACTATACACATGCACACACACACACACAAACATGCGCGCGTACATTCGTTCACTCCTACGCACACACATGTACACATGCGTGCATGCGCACATCCACACTCACACATACATATGAACACACAAATGCATACACACACGCTCATGTGTACACATCCACACACAAAGACACACACGTATATGTATGCAGATACATGTGTGTGTGCTCACACAAACCCACAAATTACACACATGCACACGCATTTCTGCACACGCACGCACATACATGCAGGCACACACACACACACACACATGCGTGCACACACATACACACAAACTCGCACACACCCATGTGCACACACATATACACACACACACATGCGCACATGCACACACATGGGCCCATGCCCACACATCCATACTAACACGTGTACATTCACTACACACACATACCCTCCCACCCCACACCAAAAAAAATTTAAAAAAAAATAAATAAATACAATTAAAAAACAAACAAACCAATGTTAGGTAGGCACTCAAGGTCTGACCAGTGCATTGGGCTAATGCGTAGGTCAGACATCTGCGAAGTCGTAGCCACGAGATCCTCTTCTTCAATTCTCTCATCTTGGTTCTTGATTCATTTATCCATCCGCTTAAAATCATGCATAGTGTGGTCTCAAAAGTTTAGCAGATGTGGTGTAGCGTATATGAACTAGTCCGCACGCAGTGACGCATCCTTGATGAAACTGAAACTGATCTTCTCTGGAATTATCTCATATTACATTGAGAGAGCAAGACCAGGAATAATTAGTGTTCATCATGTGAAAGTCTTCAGTTTATTTATTTAACAAAGTATGTAGGAGGTCAGATTTATTTTGAAGTTTTAATTATTTATTGTACAGTTAAAGAAGGTAGATCTGTCAGTTGTTGGATTGAAAAATGAGATTATCACTTATTTTTTCTTTTTCAATTTCAGATACTCATTTCGACCCAGTGCACTAGTGATGATGCTGACTGTGTGATCTGTTTGGAGCGCTTTTTCATCAAGTCTATAAACCATTGTCTGCATAGTTTGCTCTTGAACAAGAGTTAGATAGTATCTTGAAGAAATAAAAGTATCTTAGGTATTCCTTTTTCAATTGTAGTGGCTGCTTTGTGTTTGTGTGTGTGTGGTGTCATGTGTGGAGATCTCAAATGGCAGTTTCGACAAGCAAACGCTCCAAAAGATAAAACAGGCTGTTAGTTTGAATTGAAGATTTATTTGACCAATGTCTGGGCTTACAAAATCAAAGATTAAATCAGTTACCTGTGCACAAAATGAGTCCAACTTTCTCATCAAAAAAAGGGGGAAAGAAACAAACAACAAAACTTGGACTCCATAAAAGGGCAAAAGAAACAAAAAGGCGAAAATTGCAATTCACTCAGACATCATATAAACTAGACCCAAACCACTTGAAACATCTTTGCCAGTCAATGGAACAACAAAACTATCACCTATAGAACTTAACATTTGTGTATTAGTTAACAAAACCCGTCTGATTCAACCATTTTAACTGAACAAGAACTTCATGATTCAACCATTTTAACCGAACAAGAACCTCAGTTTAACATGAACGAGCAACAAAACATGACATACTACAAGAGAATGTACACCAAACTGGCAGAGCTATCAGAGCTGAATAATTTTCGTATAATACATGCAAGTTTGTTCATTGCTGTGACAGCACAGCAATTGATTAGTAATAACATGCAGTTTCATTCAGTATTGTGTCAGGGTATTGATTATGTTAGTAGTGTTCTTGTTTGTTTGTTCATTTTTTTACAGAATAATAAAGAATGAGTAGTAAATGAAGAAGAAAAAAGAACCTGCATGTCTTTAAACTGGATGCACATTTGACTAGACAAATAGTTATACCTATGGCGACAATATACCTGCGACCTTTAATCTTCAAGATGCGCAATGTACAGTCGCTGATTGTCTGGCAGATTCATGAGATGTCTGACAAGTCTGTCAAGAAAAAAAAAAGGTGCGCATTTTATGGTTTTGCTTTTCAGCAATATCAAATTGCAGAGATTATTACTTACTGCTCGAGTGTCAGACAAAGCTGAATGTATGCTTGGCAAAAACAATTCAGACAAAAATAAAGAAAATTCGCTCTTGTTCTTTACTTCATAAAATGAAAATTAATCTTATTAAAAAAAAGGTCATGAAATGGACCAGAGGAAAATGTACTGTCATTTTCATTTTTGCTTTCATTAACCAAGAAGAAGCACCTCAAAACTGACATACTGTCATTTTCACTTTCCCTTCCATTAACAAGATTAAGCATCTTAAGAGTGAGATGCACATGTTATGCAAAATCCATGTTCACGCAGTTAAAAGTACTCACAAAATTTTGTGTAATTACTGAATTTTAAGCAACTTTGTCTCCGACTCAGCTTCATTCGATTAAAAATCCATTTCATCTTCGAAACAAAAACGATAAATATTTATGAAGTAAAGTTTTAAGAGAAAGAAACTGGATCTGAGAAAGTTGCTTAAACCTTAACCCACGACATGTTTGTGTATTGCGCAAACCTCTGCACAATATGTGAACTGCGCATGAACTTTTTAAATTGTAGGTGCATATCTCTGCCAAACATAACCCGTTTTCAACATTGCAAGTTGAAAACTAACGATTCAAAAACGTTTTGTGGCTCGTTATTGACAAAGAAAAAAAAAATCTGAGCAGCGGGCTGTGGATTGGATCAGGTGGGGTCAAATTTGACTTCCAACATCCACGATCATGTCACCACTGTCATGTAGTTGGTTGGTTGTTTAAATTCCCCTTCTGCATTCAGATCAAACCGATGATGCCAAAACCTACAGTCTGTTGAAACAGTTAACCTCTACTCTATTTTGTGAAGACGATCAAATTGTCAGCCCCCTCAAAAACCCCAACACTACCTCAAGTTAATGTCCACATAAAGGGTTTACAACAGGAATGGGGCTGAAGTTGCATCTTTTCGTTTAAGTCTCAAGAACAGTAACTGTAGGATCAGTTACTGTTCTTGAGACTTACAACGAAAAGATGTAGCGCATGGTTGTATTTGTCATTTATTATGTTTGTTGTCCCTTTGCTCATACTACACATTGCTATGTAACTTCATTTCTCGTTAGCGTCCATACAAGAGACCGACTTGCTTCACCTGAAAATATTCCCTTGCTCTCATTTTAAAGAGATGCTAGATCCAGAATGATGCTAGAGATGTTAAAAAAATCCATTTTCCACATTACACAAAAGTATAATATCGCATATATTGGGAAATGAGAAATAATACTAAGCATCCATACAGAAGACTGACTCAGTTCACCTGAAAATATTCCCTTGTTCTTGTTTAAAAGAGAAGCTGGATCCAGAATTATGCCCAAGATGTATTCAAAAAAGAAGAAAGAATATTCCTCGTTTTGCCTTGCACAAAAAGTAAAGCACCACATACCTTGGTACCCCAAAAAAAGCTACATACAGTTTGTTGAAGCATATTAGGGACTGAAAAACAATGTATGTCATGTTCACATCTTGCATTTCTTTCACTTTTCGCTTGGTGCATAAAGTCATTACATTTTTCACAGAATTTTTACTTCGATGAGTTCTGATGCTTGTTAATTACACTCTTGGTACCCTGTAGCTTATAAAAGACATTTACAAGATTTCCCTAGTTACAAGGGCCAACATAATCCACAGTGCCAGTTTAACAGAAAAAGGGGGGGGGGGGGGGGGGGGGGGAATTGTAAAATAAGTGGGAGGTGGTGGAGTGCTGTGTTGTATTTTCTTTTTATGATCGCTTGTGATTTCAATAAATGAGTGACTTGTTGAAGCCAGTTGGTGTGGTAACTTTTTAATGACATGCAAATGAGTCTGGTTTGGAATTCAGTATTAAGAAAGAAACTTTGCTAAGAAAAGGGAAGGCCAAGGAAAGCAAGCGTGGGGAGGGGAGGGAATCTCGGTGGGGACAACAGCCATGGTTATAGTTTTTCGCGTATCACATTGGTTCCGAACAGTTCGTTGGACTGAAACTTTCTAGCTTCCTCCCAGCACTGTGTCAAAATCAAAACATGGATGAACATTCTTGTAAATACAATATTAAAAAAAAGCACAAACACAAGCCCAATCAGACAACACATAAAAAGGAAAAACACCTGCACACTTGTGTATGCGCATGCACATGCAAATACCCAAAATCATAAAGTTTGAGAGATGTTAAGGGATAAGCATGCAAATAAAAAAAAAATACATAAAAAAATTCAGTGGAATGTATAAATGAGTAGTTGCTTGGATATTTTTGCCAATTTCAAAACAAAACTTGCAGAACGGTGTTTTCAGAATCCAAGGCATTTCATGGTGCATGCAAAATCCATCAGCAAGCGATGACTCAAGAGAAAAGTGAATGCCAAAAGCTACTCTTTCTCAACACACTTTGGATGTTGTGCTTTAAACTTAGGCCAAGACCACGTGATTGAATTCTGTCAATGAAACAAACAAATGAATCTATGAAAGAAACTACAGTAAAATGAGTGAGCCAATGAATCTCATTTTTTCTTTTCAAACAATCGTATGTTTTCTTTCTTCTCCTCTTTGTTTACCAAACTTCTCTCAGGAAATCTTTCTCATGATCTGCTCACTGATGTTTAATTTATCACTGACAACTAAACGCAAGAATAATGTTGGATGTACAAAGTCTGAAGCCGTAGATACAAACATCCAATTGACTGTCAAGTGTGAAGAATTCTGAACAATTGCAACACATGACATCAGACACACAAGCTTCTACCCCATTCATTTTAATTTGGGTGCACCATGCAGTAAAGGAAAAATCTATTTGGCCATCAAGTGCAAAGAATTCCATCACATTACATCAGACATATGCTTCTATTCTATACACACAAGCTGTCTGTGAAAGTGAAAGCGTATGGGATAAAAGCTTGTGTCTGATGTCCAGTGACAGAACTCCTCGCACTTGCCAGTCAACTGAATGTGTCCACTGCAAGACACACCCAAAATTATTCTTGCGTTCGATGATCTTCAACAATAAAACAAAAACGCACACATTATGTTCAGTATGTTGTGGACGACATGGCACAAAAATGAAGACGAGGTGACGGCATACAAATGCTTCAACAGTTTTGATTTCCACAAAGATTGATGATACATGATTGTTCTTTCCAATACCGGCCAGTGGTGCATACAGCAATACATCATTGCACAACTACATGAGGCAAGCTGTGCTGCACTTTGTTCCAGTGGCTTCTGTATGACTACACTGTGAGACGAGGCTGGCTGTTGATCTCATTTTAAAGAAAGACCGGAAATAGTGACCACATTTGCAATTCATTTTCACTGTCTGAAAGATACGAGATGGATGTTTAACAATGGATTTCCAGAAATGACTCCGATAGTCATCCGCCTCGACAAAATATATTCATATTCTGCTTTGCAACTCATGAGTCCATAGTGTACCAAGAACAGTACAGGTTGTTGACAGTTTGTTTACTTTCAGCGTTCAATGATTGACTTTTGAAATCTGCCCAAGAGTAATGGCAGCCACATTACAAGAGTAGCAACACTGGATTAGCTGATGTTTCTAATTCTGATATTCAGAAAAAACAAAAGCAGGCAACATTTGTTGGAATATAGGAGAGAGGATGGGAAGTTTGAGGGACGGGCAGAAAGGATGCTGAATGTTGTGAAATGAACGTCTTAAAACGCTGTGCTAAAGCTAAAGAGGTTAGTTATGTGCATTATTTCAAAGTTAATGCCTCCAAAGAATTGTACATGGGGGGAAGAAAAACATAAACAGCATTGTGTTGACTATAAAAGTTAATCGAGCAAAACCTTCTTTCATACTGAAACTAGTGATGTGAGAAACTTGATTCAAGTACAAAGAAATTCTGAAAGTATACCAACAGAAATAAATGAAATGTCCAAAAGATAATGATGCTGTTGAAATGTTCTTCCATTTCACTGCACTAAACATGACATCAATAAAAAATATCATATAACTGAGAACTTGCACACATTATGCATCACATGCAAACGCACACACATACGCTCATTTTATCTACATACAAATCTAAATCAATCTTGCAAAGACACACACACACACACATGTATGAACTTTCAACTGTAAGACATGCTTTCTTTGTGGTATGTATACTCTGAATTCCTCCTTTATATATAATAATATCAATATTTTTGTTTTTGGAGTGGAGAGAGGGGGAGGGGTCAAACCTTTAGAATTGTCAACCCACTGGGAAAGGAGTCTGGTTTCATATTAAAAGTGGTCATTCTCTTTAATGAAGGTTGAAAGACTCTTGCAATAGTCATGGCGTATACCCATCTGGTAGCTAGTGACGAGCCCAAATGTGGAATTTTGATGAGAAGTTCCACTACAGCAAGACCCAAAATGCCTTGAAGGCTGCATGCATCAATTGCAGTAAGAATATTATTTGATCTGCTATCATACGTGTTTCTTTGAGACAAGGTAATGAAGGCCGGTGATCCTCCGTCCCATACTTTGTGACCTTGAACCAAAAGTCAAGGTCAATCAAGGTCAACATTATTTTCAACAGATACTCTGATGATGTTTCAAAGTGTTTTCAACCTGCCTCTCCTCACATCACCTATGAACAGGGGCAGAAAAAAAAAGCCATAAAATGCATGAATGCGTTAATCTCAGGTGTGAGTGTAATGACTGAAGGAACCTGAGAGAAATATCTTACATAGAAAATGATTGTGTGAAAACCCAAACTCAGAACACATTTTGGCTTAAACACAGAACCAAATTGTTGTCAAATTGGTCTTACACAAGTTTGACAGAGTAGTTATACCAAGCCAAACCGGTAGTATAATACAAACTCCCCATTTCAGCAAAATGACTGAAGATGAGTTCAGGTCATCAATAAAGTGAAAGAGAAGTTGAATTTTCCTTGATTTATCACTGATCAAGCCAATATGACATGCACCAAACAGCAATCAGTTTATAGGGGGTTTTCGACAAGAGGGTAAGAAGTAAGCGTGGAAGGAATACTCCATTTAACTTAACAAAAAATTCAAAATAATAATGGAAAACAATGTACACATTATCAAGAACAAAATATGCGCTCAAATGTCTTCTTTAAAACTCACTGGATTAGCACAATTTGTGTTTGTGCATCATTAAAAATCATAAGACTTTCAACTAATGTGGATAAATGATCATCCAAACCACTGTAATGAAATTGATCCAAATAACATGTAATAATCAGGTTGGATCCAAACGCAAACAAGTTTTATAACACGATCAAAATGGGGGGAGGAAATAATACATCAACATGATTTCTGGGTCCAGAACAAATTTTTTTAAAAGAAACAAACAAAAACCGAAAGGAAAGATAACCAATCTTCAGATATTTAAAAAAGAAGCAATCAAACAAAAACCAAAAGGGAAGATGACTAATCTTCAGGTATTTGACAATTATCAAGACTGAGCAGTATTTACATTGATTAAATTACTCTCTTACTTACCAATCTCAAATCCACTCTAGTTCATAATCACTCATAGGTGCTTCATATAAAGCCGTTTCTATATCACCTATCTTTCACTCGCATGCATCTATCTCCACTTTTGATTTCCCTGTAATACCATCCTGTGAACACTGTCAACTTTTGGCCACAAAACCATGCGTACACATGTATGTACATTTCATATCCTCTCCTGTTCGCATCATACATGGGGTGTTCCACATTTGATGTCTGGGATATTCTTCACTGTGTGTGCCAAAGGATATCCATTACCAGGGTTTTGAATCTCCTTTTCTTTATTCTTGTGGTTTCAGAGAAGCAAAACAACAACAAAGGAATTGGATAAAAGCATGCATTTGTGTACATGTGTGTTTCAGCTTGACTCGTGTGTGTGTTTGTGTGCGTGTGTGCATGCATGTGCAGGTCAAATTGCCATGGATGCGATCAATAAAGATTTGGTCTCAACACACAAACAGATCATGCAAGTAACAAGAAACAGAATCCCCACAAAGTAAAATTACCATCACCAGCACACACCCTGATCCCCCAAAATTACCACCACCATTGCACCCATGTCAAAAAACAACAGACATATCTATATACATTCAGCTGGGGTTGCAAAATGAAAGAATCAACAGGCAATTAATCTCAAGGATTCCATTTGTTCGTACCAAAAAAAACAAAAACATAACGCATGTTTACAAAGAAATAATACTTGATGTAGAATCAAAACATTTTCAATTCTGAGTCAATTCTAACACAATAACATACTGGAAACATCATACTGATAACTAGAAAGTAGGTATCAAGGTGAATGGATTATTCAATTTAATTCATATACAGTAACTGACTGGCATATCAAGCAAGAGCAAATTGATAATTAGCATATCTAGCATGAATGAATGAACAGTTGATCACATGAGTCTCACACTTCGCTGTGATCCATCATGCATCCATCAATCCTTTCCATATAAAAACAATCCACCAACTTGCCTGTAGATGTGCGCAAATTTAACACATGAAAACTGAAAGAAGAAGAACACTGTCAATCATATACACTCATGCAAACGCACATCCATCCACACACTTATTAACATGAAAATTAGGGAATGAATGCCTCCAGTAATGATGGTCACACAAACCCAACACACGGCATGACCAAAACTTGACATTCAGGGACTGAATAACATTCACACTTCTGAACCGAACAAAAAAGCCTTTTCATCAACAGAAAATGTGGGTTTGAGAATGGCCACTTCGACTAACAAAACTCATCAACAATATGTGTCATACCTCTTCTTTCTTTCCTTTTTTTTCTTTCCAATGACAGACATCTTTCAGCAAAACTTCAGGAAACCTCCCCCCACAACACTCCCGTCTTCATTTCCAACCTCCTTCCAGCAACTGTACATTTCCAATCCTGCAGATCATCCAAATAAGAATGCACCACATCACTACCTACATAGATAAAACTTATTTAGTTGCGTGTACAACTTCTCTATAAATTCAATTCTTTAAAACACATGTAAACTAGACTTTCTTGGAAAGGTGTGATGACAATCCACATATCCCACCTGTCAAGAAAACAGCCGGGGCCTCCAACTCCTGAGGTCAAAAGATCCATCTGATATATAGCAACAAATGTTCCAACATGCTATGCTGACTATCTGCATCTTTAAAGAGACTACGAGTACTGCATTTCTCTTTAATCAATATAATCCTACACCTTTCCATGGATCATTCAGAAAAGACACCCTTAAAAACATTCCTGCACATGCATGAAATGTGAAATATGGGGGTATATTATTGTCAAACTTTTCCTATTACTTGTCATATTCTATGCTATTCAATAAAAATTCATTCTGAAGTTTTACCACTTTGTGAACCTAAGAACTTTTATTTCTGGGGGAAAACCCATAAATATATAAACAGTGGATTCAAATTTTTCGACAATAAAAATAGTCACAACAGTATGAGGGTAAAGATATTATAGTTGGAAACAAATGCAAGTATGGAACTAATCTTGCCAATGATAAAGCCAAAAATAACTACTGAATGAAACGGTTCTTGAGCATAATAATTTTCACACAAGCATGAAAATCAAACCCAACGACACAAACAGCAAGAAAAGATTCCCTGAAGGTACAGTCAGAATGGAAACGGATTTGGTCAGATGGAGAACCTAAGATCAAGACTTCCCTGACAGACAAATGGAAAAGCAAACCCTTACGTTCTGTGCTCATCACAAGATCTGACCCCCTACATGACTTAGCAAACAACACAACTCACCAGTGGAGAAGTAAGAAGTACACCTGGACGTCTGTTCATGACCGCAGATAAGCTGCAGAAAACAGACATATGTACCGACCCTTTTTCTGTCCTACTGCAAAATGCTCCTTGTCTTGCTAGACTGTCTTTGACAACTCGCTGCAGCCATTTAATTTCCAAGTTTTCAAAATAGAAAGTGACCACATTGCTACCACACTCGCAATGTCCACTGTTTTAACTCCTTCACCTCCATCCAGCAAGTTCATGCGCAGCACTGTCTCAATTAACTCACTGAAATGAGACGCAATCTGCTTAACATCATCGTCACCAAGGAATTGCAGCAAGTCAAACACAGCACTGAGTTGACAACAGACCCAGTCTATCATAACAGCAGTTTGAAATCAGTTTCTAAGGTTCTGATTCTGTCACTGAGTTGACAACTTGTCAAATCTATCATAACAATGATGTGAAATCACAAGTGGAGGGGGGAGGGGGAGGGGGGGGGGGGCGCAAAAAATAACACTATTACACAGAGCTATGATGGCTGTCAAAGTGGAATCAATACCAGTCTGACTTTACTGGCAACTGTGCCCTATGAACTGTCAAAAATGGCGTCACCTAGATTACCTGAGAAATTGCCAATTACCAACACTTCTGGAGCTGAAGTCTCACACTCGCACAGCTTGCCCAGCATGACAAGACCCCTTGGTGAAGGTCTAATATCATAAATGCAAACATCCACTGAATAAAAAAGATTCTTCCACTTCACAAATTATTTCCACCCGTAAACTGCTTACTTATGAAGCATCCTCCCCAATTCCTGAACAAAATGTGTTAGGAACAGTATCTCTTCCTCCCCCTTTTCTTCTCTCCTCCATTCCCCAAATGAGTTAGATCATAAATATATACATATTTTGGTCTAATTCACACTATTTTGGTCTAATTCACACAATCTTGTAACACAAACTCATAGTTATTCCAAATCTAAAAAAATAAATCGACATGTGCACAGAAAAAAGTCCTGAACAGCCGCGACAACATAAGCTTTACTTTAAATGTGCATCGACACAAATTCTGGCAAAAATGCTTAATCAAAAATGCACACACACATGCAAACAAATAAGGAAAAATACGCGTGTCGTGGACACACAATCACAGACACATAAAGCAAACACAAAGGCAAGCAAACAAAAGATTAAATCATTTTGGATTTTTGATTATAGCATGGACAAAATAATATCAGCAATTACAAACAAAAGATCAAAATAAGCAACACCAGACCACCGTCTTCCCAACAAGAATAACAAATCACCTGAATCAGAAATGTGCAGCTTTTCATGACCAAAAATATTACGTAAGGTAATGCTGATGATGCTGTGACCGTGACTGACAGCA
The DNA here is from genome assembly GCA_018398815.1 of Conus ventricosus. NCBI lineage: Eukaryota > Metazoa > Mollusca > Gastropoda > Neogastropoda > Conidae > Conus > Conus ventricosus. The sequence continues at coordinate 57,121,325 of CM031605.1, forward strand.
TGAGCGAGTCAGTCAGATAAATCAAAATGAACACATACAAGAAAAAAACAAAAAAAACCCAGATCTGATGATTACAACCTAGTCGAAGCCATGAAGTCATCTCGAGCCTGGAAAAGTGACAATTCAAGTGTTCCCATTTTTCAACACAAAATTTCTACACCTGAAAAGATGTATTCTAAAGAACAGGAATACTGCCTCTTTTGTTTCATGGGTCACTTTTTTAAGGGTTACTGGTTTCTTAAAAAATCATGAACATTCGAGTAAACATACCAGCTGGAAAGATCTTCACTCAGGAATAAAGACAAGCAACTTTTTTTTTTCAATCAGTCAACCGGGTTTTCTCCATTAAAAAACAACAACATAATACAACATAATTTTTCAGTCAAAACAGAATCCTGGTAGTCAAATTTTGTTGATCAACACAAAGTATCCTCACCACTCATAGTCATGGGAGGCATCAGTGCAGAGGCATCAGAGCAGAGGCATCAGAACGGAGTCCACTCTGCCCAGCTCCGACAGTCTCCGTCCAGCACCAGGGTTTCTGTAAAGTTCATCTCTGTCCAGTCTTGTGATGTTTTGTCTGTCCTTTTCTTTCTCCATCTCTCTGGGCTTCTCTTTGCTCTCCAAGTAGCCTGAATAACCGCCTGGGGTAGTCCGCACCATCTTCTGGTGTATCCGTAACATTTCACGATGTAGCTTTTCTACCTAACGAAATGAAGCCTAGTTCTTCCTTGCGACATCCTCAATTCATTATGAACCTGGAAGAAAAGTACTCTCCCATCTGTTGTTGAAGGTCAACGAAATGAATTGTGAAGCCTCAACAAAAACCTACGCATGTGCTTTGAAAAGAAACTGTCCTGAAATAAACAAAGAGGCAAAAAACAAAAAGCACACTCAAACTAAGGGAACAAAAGTCAAATGAGACAGATGTGACTAGACACAGATAAGAGACAAAAATGAACTGATACTGAAGTGCAAGTACTGCAGTATTTACAAAAGAACTTGCTGAAATATATTTATCCCACTTCACACCTCTCCATATACATCTAATAAACACGTACATAGGACATGCACACTTTGTTCAACAGGCAGTGGAGCTCATCTACTAAAAGCAGACTAATTGACAATTTTCAACATTTACATTGTAGGATGATATATAATCATACTGAAAAAAAGGATTTCATCAGAATATATATGTGTGTGTATGTGTGTGTGTGTGTGTGTGTAATTCATACAATTTCTATCAATTAAGATTGTAAAAAAGCTACATACTTTTTCTCAGATTTCTGTGACATTGTGCCCAAAAGTCTGTACTTCCAAAAGTGTTTCTTTTCTTGTCTTAACACCACCACCAATGGAAAAAAAAACACCACTGACCTTAAAAAATATTTTTAAAAAAACGAAAATTGACAAGGTACTAATTAATGATCAATGTTCACTAAACAATCTTTAAAGATCAAGATGATGTTTGGGGGTGGAGGGGTGGTGAGTTGGGTATGGGCGAGGGGAGCTGGAGATGTGAACACACAACACACACACACACCACACATGTATACTATAAACAAAGTCATAGACATGCACACACACACATGTATACTATAAAAAAAGTCACAGACATGCACACATACACCACACAAGCTTACCAAATTTAAATAAAATGAAATCAAATACACGATTCACATTCAAGCTGCGGCATGCAAATATCTCATCCTAATGCCAGTACACAAACTTAAACCAAGTACAGTGGACACTTGAAATCATCATTCCAAAAAGACGCATTTCATTACAAATCCTACACCCAAAACCATAAACCCAAAACTCAAGCCACTTAAACTAAACTAGCCATAAACGACCAAGCAAGCAATCCAATCTTCCACTCATACATCTCTGAAAGACTTCAATGCCGGACTCTGTGGACGTTGTGACAATCCCCCCCCCCACTCACCCGCCCACACATCCCTTTGCTCCTTGACACTTGTCTACAGCAAATCATTCCACCAGTATAGACACTTCTAGTATCACTGATGACACTCTTTGTGTCACTAATACTCTCTTCTCCATACGCTCCATCCTCTTGCATCCTCTTGGCTTGTTTTGGCTCTGAACAGTTGTGAACTGCCGTGCCCATCAATGTAACATCAAAGTATGAACAGGCAATGAACGTGCTCTTGTATCTCTGACAAGATGATTCTCTCTCTCTCCAGTCAACTATAGGGTCCCTCAAAATGAGGATTCCCTTCAAACAAAATTCACTAACATCAGCATTAACTCTGAAAGGGGAAAACAAAAAAACAAAACAAAAAAAATTTACATATTTACATTTTTTCTTAAAATAAGGCTGGCCACATCTATCATAACAGTCAATTATTCCAGAACAACAAAAATATTTGTTTAACCAGTCCATGTGGTTTACAAGTGTAACAAACTCTTTGTGTTTCAGCCTGGATGGCATAAATTCATAACTTTCAGTACTAAATCTGGCTCTGTTTTAACCTGGCATAAATTCACAATTTTCAATATTAAACCTGACACTACTCAAAGTCAAGCGCTCCTAAAAGATGATTTTCACCTGTGACTTTAATTGTTTTGTCCCTTTCCCACATCCATATCAGCCGAAACAAGTGTCAGTTTCAAGAACCTGAAGACCTTGACATTTCAGCAATTCCAAAATTTAAAAAGCCAAAGACCAACTCAAAACAGAAGTTGGTTGCAAAACAGTGCACAGTCACTGAAATGACATCTTCAGTTTACAAGAATAATGATGGCTGTCATTCACTTAATATCCATAACAATCTTTAATGGGACAGTTCTGGACAACTTCCATTGAAGAGCAATGATGAAGATGACAGTTACAATGATGATGAAGACAAATTGAAAACAAGGGTCATAATAAACAATGTGAAGATGTTTCAAATTGGAATGGTCTCAACATACTCCACGGGGCAAGCTGCTGATCTAGGTAATTACCTCAGCCACAACAACAGTTTCTATCAATTCTTTGTTCTTCACCATTCATTAAAAGTTCCACTCAACTTGTATCAGCGAGGACATAATTCGGATCAGATTTTCTTTGTGCGATCTATGGATATTTCAAATATGTTATTGGAGAAGGACAGCAGGTATGGGAATAATACTCATCAAGCGAGGAAAAAACGTAATCCAACAAAGACACGGGTCATAGCTTTCAATGGAGTAACAAGCTGCTGCTGAACTGGCCAAGTCCTGTCCTTCCTGCAACGCAGACCTTGGTCTGACATCATCTTGAAGTCAAAGCCCAATCTTAAACCTTGCTCCACATGAACACCAAAGTCATGAGAACAATCTCACCAACACTTTAATGAATGTAACTAGATTTTGCTCACTCTTGTCCCACTAGCTGTCATTGCTGAACGATCAAAACATGATTATGGATATAAAAAAATGTGTTTTTTTTAAAATAACTCATCCATATTACTGCTCTCTCTAAAAAAAAAAAAAATTAGGACAAAAATGCAACATACTGAAGACACAGTGGATAGTGTTAAAGAACAGGTGTGTGTTGCGCTTGTTAACAAGTCACAGACGATGAAAACTGTATGTATTAGTACAAGTAGTTTTTCCCTACAACCGCTGTGCTCACTGAAAACTGTCTGCCTACTGGTTCAAAATATGTGTGAACTGCGCTTTCACTCTGGCACTAAACACTGGCACACACTGAAAGTGAACATCACAGTTTATCACATGCTGCAAACAGCCGACATAGCCAATGAACTCTCGCAAAATTCAACTCTATGTAGGGTAGGTAGGCCTGCTTGAGAAAAGAGTGTGACTGCGAATGGTTTAATGTCCTGCCTCACTACGAGCGTTTTCACAACATGCTCACCCCTTTCCTTCTATTCCAGTCATTTTCTAGCACATGAATGAATATTCATTCCCAAAAGCCAATCAAACTATTTCCGCCCTCTTTCATCTCACATGCACAATTGTTTGTATCAAACCAGCCTAGCTGGCAAATCGTTTTATAATGCCCTAATTGGAGGAAGGCTCATGTTTGCTCTGCTGGACTTGAATGCCAATGCAGTGCAAATGAGCCTAGCTGACTGGATGGACTGAACTGATCATGCACTAGTGATGCTGGGAAATTTGAAGTAAGCTTGGGTGACATGGATCAGTTTGGACAGAAACTAAAAAATAATGGTAATCACAGGCCATGGGGAACTTTTATTGTGAAGAATGCTGCATACTATGCAGATAAATGATCTGGGCTGCAACCAATCAGAGAAAGCCTTCAAAACAGGCACAACTCATTCGGCCAATGGTGCAACTTGTTTTCTATACAGTACACACTTTGAGCTGGTCACTCCAACTGCATTGTTTGCGACTAGGCCTATCTGTCCTAGTGCTACAAAGATTCGGCTCAACCTAAGCTTCAACATTTGCTGCTGCTTGTATTAATGAGTTTACTAGCCCAAACAAAACTGACAAGACACAAGGAAGCTAGCTGGAATATGTAAAACCCTGCTGACTGACCCATGAAGATTGTATCCTACATGGTGCATTAAACCTTTTACCTACTGTGAAAAAAATGGCTGATCACTAACCCAAAGTCGATGGTTTCACCACTTTATCTTGCCCACCACAGAAACCACATCAGTCTGACGTTTCTCCTGAACTTAGACCACACAGACAAAACAGATCTGGCAACCAGGCAGAGACACCTGGTGGCTGGACGTAGTATGCCTGTGATCTGTGACAGATGCTTGCAAACTGTTTCCATTGAGATCAGTTAAGAAATGAAAAATGAAAAGGATTGTCATCAGCGCAAAAAAAAAAAAGACAAAGGAAAACGGAAGAAGACAGAGCAGCAGGAATGACTGGTCTAGACATCCCAGTAATGGGAGAAACAGTGATCCCATGAACAATGTTCATCAGCAGGCTGACAGGGTGACTTACCACAGGAACCATGAATCACTATGACTGTAGGAACAGAGCTGAACTGACTGCACTTCATGAACGACCAATTTGAAATAGCCAAATAAGAGTCACCAATGATAACTTGTGTGTACAGCAGTGTTGATCTGGGATAAAAACTAAACTCATTACCTTGTTGAGCAACTGGTTAATTAACGGAAGCAAGTATATTTAAGCCAGGTGTGGCTATTACGTCAACACAATACTTTCTCGTTAGCTGCAAAAAACAATTCTTTCATGAAACGCAGAAAACTCACACATATGACACCCACTGAATGTAAATATATGAATCCCCACTGCAACTACAATAATCATAGATACATGTTTTAGACCTACGTAGACAATGAAAAAGCTACCTGAACACACATTAAAAAAAAAAAAAATCCATATAGTATTAGCCCTGTAACAAACTATCGGTGCAGAACAAGGGTTCTGCTAACACCTTTTCTTTGAAGTACAGACAGATTCATCTGTACACAAAAATAAACGCTGGAACCCAGGCTGTTCTGACTATTCTGAATCTCTGTCCACTTTTCCCTCCATTGATGAAAGATTGAAAACACTGCTTGGAAAGTACCCCTTGACGATTTAATCCAGTAAGATACAGCTTTGGGGGAATGATAAATTTCCACTCAAATCTACTGAATGATGAGATGGGAGTACAGCTGATTGGCAGTCAGCACTAACACCTTCATAAAGACTCTGCTGAAAAATGTTAATACAGAGACCAGAAAGGACTGACTGACATTTCATCGGTGATCACCTTGTTGAAGGCCAAAGCTGGGTGACTGAGACAGACCGGGCTTGATGACAACATAACCAACGCGGAGAAAAACAAACTCAACAACAAACCAGGAGGAAGGCAGGACAGTCCAACATACTGACAAGGTTAGCAAGGAGGTTAAAGTCCGTTAATCACGACGTAGGCAAACCAAGGCATAACAGGGGTGAACCTTTATTGCCAGCCAAAGCACTCTTTGAAAGACAAGCCTGATGAAGGGACCCAAACCGTTGCTGACAAATGTTCGCATAGTCCTGGTAAAATCCCGCTGGATGACGTACTACACAGATGGGAGGAAAAGAATAAGAAGGAGGGGGTAAGGGGGTAGGGGGAGACAAGAAAGGATGGACTGGTGAATCCCCGTCCTTGGAAATGATGCTCATGGAAGAAGTGGATGCGGTCAGGAAGGGAGAGGCGGAGGAGTGTCGTTGCCTGTTGTCCTGAAAGCCAAGCCAGTAAGAAAAAAAGGGAGAGGGGGGAGGAATAGGCAGAGCGCAGCGTCAGTCAGTGTTGTCCTGGAAGATGAGCTTGATGAAGGGGCTGGGTTGTAGAGGGGTGGAGCAGAAGGGGCAGATGGTGTGAAAGCCTTGTGACCCGTGAGGCACCTGCACCTGAGACCAGTACCTGAGGACAGAAAACCAACCGCATCCTCAGCAACTACAAAACTACATGCCTGACTATGACAAAAAATCCCAAGTGGGCTGCTTCTGTTGAAAACCATCACAAACAAATTAACATCCTTCAACTTTCTAAGCCCCCCAAATATTGACATCTTTACTCTCACATGAATTATTGCTCTTCCCCAAAACACAGAATTTTAAACCACAATAAGTATATGTTCTTTTCAATATATGTTCTTTTTCTTCTATTGCTGTCATCATCTTCCCTCTGCTGTCTGCAGCAGTACTCCTATACTACTCACTCTGGCTCTCCTTACACACCAGGCCTGCTGATTTCATCAAGTCAAAGTCCCAGCACTGCAGTCCACAGGCAGAAATCTCTTTCAAGTCATCATCATGCGACCAACAAGCTGAGACGCTGCACTGCTGCTGGGTCACTTTGGAAGTCTCCACAAAACCTTTCCTGATTCCACATAGATAGGAGGAGGACACTTTCTACAAAGTCCCCAACTGATGACAATAATTGGTCAACTGCGAAGCCAGCAAGAGTGACCATCCTCCTCCAGAGGCCACCACCATGTCCACCTTATGACACTTTCTGTGAACTTACCAGTACCAATCACTTGGACACAAACTCAAAGCAGGCAAGGACCTGGACAGGATCTTAAAACATTAGGTCATTACAAGAGCAATGATGATCACCATGGTTGACAATGATAAAGATGACCCTGTGGAGTTCCATTATGGTCTGAGACTATAAAACAGGGCTGTGCTCTACCCTTCCTTTCATGATATATCCTGGCATCAACCAGGCTTGAGAGATACAAACACCTGCAGTACTGGTCAGGAAATTTGACCAACACCCATTAAGTGGGTGAACCTCAGCTGTCTGGTTTGTCTCTCCATTTGAGTCCATGGCACACTCAACCGCTTGCTGGTGTCAGTAAGGGGTGAACAATCCCCTAAATAAATACCTTGCATAGGAATTGAACCAACGATCTCCCAGCTCACAAGTTCGCAACACTTATCATCAACCACAGTGGCAGGTAAAATAAAACCATTTATAGCACATAATTCCCAGACACTGCAATAATCAAACAGTAAAGAAAGGATGACAACAAAAATGTGCAATCTAAAAGGGGTTTGGTTCATTACAATCATTTGTAATAGTTGTCCAAAGGCAAACAATTATATCCACAATCTGAACACTCTGCAGTGCTCAGACTCAAACAGTCACACCTGACCACAAGCAAAGGCACCACTCACTTGACTGTACCATCAGACGCCACATGGCCGCAGGGATTGAAGCAGTAGGTGGGACTATCGGAATCCACATACAGGCTCAACTCACAGCCCATCTGAAGCTTGACAAAGGGACCAGCCTGCAAACAGGAGAAGGAAGAGGAGCGTTGACTTTCAGACATCTCACAAACAGTATCAAGCTGCTTCACCCTGCAAGAGTCAATTCTGGCTGTGCAACAGGCGAGCTGCATCAGTGTCAATCTTCCATGCAAAGTCACTATGGTGAGGTCGGTGTGGAACTGGAATGGATCATGCTCTTACAGTCTCCTGTCTGCTTGGATATTTGAAATGAATGCTGAGGTAAACTCTGAATGCATTGTATTTGAATTGTGAGAGTGAGAGGGGTGGAGAAGAAAACACTGTGATGAAGATGAAAAACTAAGCACTGAAATCATCAAAGGATCATCATTTCTTGAGCAAATACTTCCTGAAATACGGACTGAGCTAAAATGTTGCCCCAATCCCCACCTCCCTCTCCTATATCCTGTAAGTGTCACTGGCTTTGCTACCATGGACATTTTCTCAGACACGTGCAAGTTTGCAGTATGTAAGAAGCTTTCAAATGCAACACACTCTCAAAGCACTGGACAGTCATTCTTGTTCAACAGCTGAGGCTGAACTGTTTCCATCAAGCATTTGTATTCATCAATGACTCACTGACTGACAACTTTGCTGTTAACTAAAATTTTAAAAAAGGAAGTCTTGTGAGTCTAATGAAGCTGATGAAATTTTGTTCAAACTGCACACATCCACAATCCATTGTCAATACATGCCGAGACCTCTGAGAAATGATATATGTATTCTTACCCTTTCCATTTTTTTTTCTTTATGTAAGTTTTAGCTTCAAACAATACTACAACTTAATTTCTACATGATCTAAAACAGTGTGTTGTAATCCCAGTTTCTGCAGTCAACAGTGATCTGCTGATTTCGGGTCACCCTACAAACAATCTTCACTTCAATGCATACAGACACACACACACACATACACATGCGCGTGCACACACACACACACACACACACACACACACACACACACACACACATGATGTATTCATTTTCACAGACCTGTTTACCTTCTCTGGGACTTATATGTAATATGACAAGCTGAGAAGTGTGATCTGAAAGTGAAAAGTGTATTCTAAGAGAGCTGAGAAGTGTGATCTGAAAGTGAAAAGTGTATTCTAAGAGAGCTGAGAAGTGTGATCTGAAAGTAAAAAGTGTATTCTAAGACAGCTGAGAAGTGTGATCTGAAAGTAAAAAGTGTATTCCAAGACAGCTGAACAGTGTGATCTGAAAGTGAAAAGTGTATTCTAAGAGAGCTGAGAAGTGCGATCTGAAAGTAAAAAGTGTATTCTAAGACAGCTGAGAAGTGTGATCTGAAAGTGAAAAGTGTATTCCAAGACAGCTGAACAGTGTGATCTGAAAGTGAAAAGTGTATTCTAAGAGAGCTGAGAAGTGTGATCTGAAAGTGAAAAGTGTATTCCAAGACAGCTGAACAGTGTGATCTGAAAGTGAAAAGTGTATTCTAAGAGAGCTGAGAAGTGCGATCTGAAAGTAAAAAGTGTATTCTAAGACAGCTGAGAAGTGTGATCTGGAAGTGAAAAACGTATTCCAAGACAGCTGAGAAGTGTGATCTGAAAGTGAAAAGTGTATTCTAAGACAGCTGAGAAGTGTGATCTGGAAGTGAAAAGTGTATTCTAAGACGATGGACCGTCCAATGTCCATGGTCCTTTTACACTTACTCCACCATGGAAGATGCACATCACATAAAAATTGAAATTAGCCAGCTGGGTCCTCAACAGTGTCTGTTTCATCATAGATACATATATCTTCATGGCCTCATACCACAAAAATAAAACGCTGTAAAAAATGTAACATGGCTTTGTCTACTAAAAGGAAGCATTACAGAATTTTTACAGACAAAAAAAAACACCTAACCTACCTTCAAGCACAATGGACAAGTCCTGTTCTCGCTGTCTCCCTGCCCCCATTCGTGTTTGCCATGGACATGCCCACAGACCAGGTAGACGTAGGGGTGTTTTTCGTGCAGGTTGAGGGAACCTTTGGAGGGCAGCACCAGGGTGTTAAGGCCTACTGGACACTGCGGCCGCCCTGCATTGATTTTGTTGATCATCCCCTGAAACTCCATTTCCGTCTGTGGAAGGGAAAACAGTGTTCTTGATTGACAGAATGTACACTGTTTACATCCGTTTTTCAACGCGTTAATGTTAGCTGAATAGGGCATATTCCCTGTAAATGGTGTGAAAAAAGTGAAATACACATATTTTATAATTTTAATTCAATGCGCTTTTCCGTGTGTCCGTGCATGTATGTGAATGTGTATGTGTATGTGGGTGTGCATGCGCGCGCGCGTGTGCATGTGTGTGTATATGTGTGTGTGTCTGCAATTTATTTTTTTCTGCGTGTATGTGTGTGTGTGTGTGTGTGTGTGTGTGTGTGTGTGTGTGTGTGTGTGTGTGTGTGTGTGTGTGAGAGAGAGAGAGAGAGAGAGAGAGAGAGAGAGAGAGAGAGAGAGAGAGAGAGAGAAAGAGAGAGAAAGCATGAATATGCCTATGTGTGTGTGTGTGTGTGTGTGTGCATGTGTGTTGTGTGTGTGTGTGTCTGCAACTTATTTTTCTTTGTGTGTACAAGTGTGTGCGTGTGTGTGTGAAAGAGAGACACAGAGAAAGAGAGAGAGAGAGTGAAAGAGAGAGAGAGTGTGTATGTGTGTTTGAGTGTGTGCGTGCTTGTGTGTGTGTGTGTGTGTGTGTGTGTGTGTGTGTGTGTGTGTGTGCGCGCACATACGGGCACGCGCGTGTGTGTGTGGATAAGTTTTTTTTCTCTTTGTGTGTGTTCGTGTGCGCGCGCTTGTGTGAGAGTGCATATGTGCATCCAAATGTGTGTGTGTGTATGTGTGAGTGCATGTGTGTGTGTGTGCGTTGTGTGTATATGTGTGTCTGCATGTGCACACGTGCACATGCATGAATGTGCATGCCCACACCAGTGTAAGTGTGTGCAAATTCCTGTGGCCCACACAAATACTGGGGAAACAGTAAATGCTACCTATGCCTTGTTCACTGAACAGCAGGCTCTTGCATTTTCTATGCACACATTTAACACTTTTCTCTCCTTTTATCTTATCAAACTTCAGATATTTTAAAAATCCCAATAGTTCCCTGTGCCTTGAAATGTGATGCTACAAAAACACAAACAAATACAACATCCTAAGAAACTGAACATACCTGATCAACACAAACATACCAGTTCAGTTTTTATTATTTCACCCCAGCCACCTACACTGATATGGGAAACAAGGTCACACCCTGAACAGGTCACTTCCTGTAAAAGACCGTCGTCGGTAAGAGGCTTATCAGGTGGCGTTCTGCATACGTTGGATCAGCACTGGCCTCAGTGAACACCACCCAAGGGAATCAGCCTGCACTGAAGTCTGGTCAGTGGTCTGAAACTTATTGCTACTTTGGAACTTCCAAGTGCTGAGGCAGCCAGAGTATGAATGTGGGCTTGATTGCTACTTGGAACTTCCAAGTGCTGAGGCAGCCAGAGTATGAATGTGGGCTTGGCTGTGCACTGGGAACTTGAAATCAAAGGCATGGACAGCCACACAGAGGACGCAGAAGATGAAACAGGACACAGAAGACAAAATACAGCTACGCATGAAAATATACCATGACAATCCACCAGAAAAAAAAACAAGTGAGCAGCTCACAGGAACAGTGATAAGGCCCAAAGCTGATCGCCACAGCAGCGTTGCTCCACATAAGTCTATTAAGGTGCCATCCCGCAGTATATTGTCTTCGTCACGTATCTGCACAGCAGAAAGATGTTAAAAATCAAAACACTAAAGACAACATTTATTAAGATGATGCATATATAACACTATTACCACCATTTCACCAGTAAAACAAGATCTTACACATATCTTCTGCTTCTGTCATTCTGAATCTTTTAAAAATGTGTGCTATCTTTTTCTATCCATAACAGAATAAAAGAATCTGTCTTTTCTTTTCTTTAACTCAAGAAAAAAAAACTAACCATCAATATGAAGCTCTGTCAATTGTATCAGTGACTGTATGTTTAACTTAAAGACAAGCTGATTTCAGTAAATTATGACTGGCAAGCAAAAATTATAAAATCTGTATGCCAGCCTTTACATATGTATGTTCAGTTAAGTTCAGGTTTCAGTATTTCATCTGTCTCCATCACCAATATTAGACAAATATGTGTGCATGCACGTGTGTGTGTGTGTGTGAAAAGGCATATATGTGTGTATGTGTGTGTATATGTTTGTGTGAATTCCTCAAGAAGATAATGCTGGCTGACAAATATTCAGAGATCAGACAATTTTGTGTGATTGCTCAAGAATCAGTAAGGATAACTGCGAGTGCTACTGTGAAGTTATAATTGGTTTAAAAGATGTTTATGACATTAGTAACATTCATGTCAGAAGTCACAGTATACAGACTCATTAAGTTAACACCACTGGGTACAATTTATCATTTCACAGAACTTTGAAACATCTATATATTTGAATTAATTTAAATGCACATCACATAAAAAGAAATTCAACCAGAAATCAGATAACTATACTTAAGTACACAGGAAAATCACTGTAAATTCCCAAATTCACCAATGCAACGTCTCCCTTCGCACCATCTTCCCCAAACCCTCCCCCATCCCCTTACTCTAACAAACCGACCAACCGCAGGTCTCACCTGAAGACTTTTGTGTGGCATGGGACGTGACTCTCTCAGGGAGAACACATTGCCTCCAACAGAGATCTCCCGCCATATCCCTGGCTTGCCGGACGGGGTGAAGCCGTTGATGGGCTTCATGACGAAGACACCATTGGTGGTCAGGCCATCTATGTCCTCCTCCGAATACCACTTGACTGCCTTCTCCTGAAGCAGTGCACAAAGAGGTCGGCTTCTAAGCCACTGACACAGAGCTTTGGCTGTGGACAAGTCATGGTTATGTCCTTACTTTGGTAATGTTTGACAGCGTTAGTGACTTTCCACCCTACTTTGGTAATGTCTGACAGCGTTAGTGACTTTCCAAATTTGTTCAGATTGTTTGGACAGAATAAACAAGCTAGTTTTCTTATTTCTATATCATATAATAAGAGATACTTTCATAAAGTAACTTCTTGTTTTCTCTTGAATGTCCAGAGTATGTTATTCAAACAAAAGATTCTCTAAGTTATATAACAACAAAAATGTCCAATGAAACACTGAAATTTGACTTGGTAGTTTTCTTTGGACTGAGCATTTACAAGGTATGTATGTATTTTGGTGTGGGAGAATTCAAGCATGTGTATATCCACAAGCATGCATGTGATTGAATGTGAACATCTTAAATGTAAGCACATTTTTGTCCTTTCAGCTAAGAGGTATTACGTTCATTTAAACAAAAACAAAACAAAACAAACAACAAAAAACCAAACCAAAACAAAACAGATCTGTCTTATCAGTTTACCCCTCAGATTGTCATACAACCAGGGACAAGCCAAAACAACAACACTAAGAAGCACATCAATTCCTCAAGTAGTTTACCCCAAGGAAAATGTTCCTGTAAGAGTCAAAGCCAGCAGCAAAAATCCTAGCAGTATAGGGAGGGTTCCTGTCGACGATGATGCGACAGGCGAACCGTGATATCGTGCTCTGTGTCACATTTTCCCGGGTGCTTCGCTGGCATCCAGGGATAGTATCCATCACCACGAAGTCTATGGGGCCTTCCGAGGAGCGCCCGATCTGGAACATGTCGGTGTCCTCGTCCTGCATGTACTCCACGATGATGGCCTTGTTCGGGAGAGGGTGTAGGACACTGAGTGCTGAGCGCTGTCCTGGACTGCCTGTCGACACAGCACCGGCATCCATGACAATGCAAGAGGGACTATGCAAGTAAGTCACATAAACAAATCAGCTTCTTGACTAACACAAATGAGTTAATCAATGAATCTCTCTCTCTTTATGTCTTTGTGATAAGGTTGACTGATGAGGTGGTAAGGAACCACTTTCATTTCTGAACCGTCTTCACATACAAAAGTATTGTTTTTGCTCAGGCGAATTAATCATATTTTTAACATATGCGGACAAAGAAACATTAGTATGAAAGAGACATGACATGTGTGGCCTCATTTTCTGATATCTTCACAGAAGTGTTTTACAATATCCATTTCAAAACTGAGTGTTAAAGTAGCAGGGGTAGCAAGACATCTACCAAGGCAGCAGCTGACTGTGAGATTCCAGGAGTGCGATCTGAACCTCAAATCAAAAATAATGCAAGCAGATAAAAACTTCTAGACAGCATCATTTCAAAGGGGACCTGGATAAACAACATTATCGACTTATATCAAAACATGTATGGTGGTGCCCAGAAGAAGAACAATCCCCAACGTTTTCACACTGCCTGCTTGAGTAAAGCACAGAATACATTGAAACTTCAGCTTTTAAAAAAACAAAAACAAATCAAGCTTCAAATATTACAATATCATATGAAGAAGAGTATGTGCACTTAATTCACACTGACGATTGATCGGCCTTTGTTGTGGGTCATATATCAATGGGTTAGTTACAGTAAATGACTGATGATGTCAGCCAACACTTTCTATTACCAGTCATCATCAAATGATACCGGGACTTAAAATGGTCAGTCCGCACATGCTTTAGAGGAAATAATACCAAGTGTAATCTACTGGTCATGCTTGAAAAAATATATATAGGCTGGCAAATGCTGTATTTCATTTGTTATTCAAACGTAATTTCTTTTGCATTAGTTTTAAACTCACTGCATATTTTCAATACAGTTTCATGCAGTTTCTACAATATCCCCCACCCCTACCCCCAGGCAGATCCAAACAAGTGTCAGACAATGACCCACCCTTGAAGACTTTGGATCTGAGACAAGATGTCGTTTTGAAGGTTTGACGCCATTTGACCGTGTTCTCTTCCACAGAACATACTTGCTGCGCCGCCGCCCTTTATCCCCTGCTGTGAGATGTCCATTATACCTGCACAGCAGGAATACACAAGTCAAATCAGTACTAGCTGACTGACAGAATTTCAACAAACCATAATATGCGTACTACTAGCAGCAATTTATCCAGCAACGTATCTACCACAAAGTGCAGTCTATCTGCCTAAGTACGCCACAAAGTGTAATTTATGTAAAATATACCAAGAAATGCAGTTTATCAATAAAGGATGGGAAGGTTGGGTTAGAGAAGTAGATAAAAACATTGAAATAAGTGTGTCATTTTTGTTCGGGTCATGTCAGGGACAGTCATGTTTGTTCAGGTCATGTCAGGGACAGTTATGTTTGTTCAGGTCATGTCAGGGACGGAGTCATTTTTGTTCAGGTCATGTCAGGGACGGAGTCATGTTTGTTCAGGTCATGTCAGGGACAGTCATGTTTGTTCAGGTCATGTCAGGGACAGTCATGTTTGTTCAGGTCATGTCAGGACGGAGTCATGTTTGTTCAGGTCATGTCAGGGACGGAGTCATTTTTGTTCAGGTCATGTCAGGGACTGAGTCATGTTTGTTCAGGTCATGTCAGGGACGGAGTCATTTTTGTTCAGGTCATGTCAGGGACGGAGTCATTTTTGTTCAGGTCATGTCAGGGACGGAGTCATCTTTGTTCAGGTCATGTCTGGGACAGAGTCATCTTTGTTCAGGTCATGTCAGGGACGGAGTCATGTTTGTTCAGGTCATGTCAGGGATGGAGTCATGTCTGTTCAGGTCATGTCAGGGACGGAGTCATGTTTGTTCAGGTCATGTCAGGGACAGAGTCATGTTTGTTCAGGTCATGTCAGGGACGGAGTCATGTTTGTTCAGGTCATGTCAGGGACGGAGTCATGTTTGTTCAGGTCATGTCAGGGACGGAGTCATTTTTGTTCAGGTCATGTCAGGGACGGAGTCATGTTTGTTCAGGTCATGTCAGGGACGGAATCTGACAAGGAAGACCAGAACTGAGAGGTTCCTCTCAACAAGACGTGCACTGGTAAGCTTGACACATCGCTTTGCTGATAATTATGGCCGTTTTCCTCACCATATGGAGTAACTGACTTAAGAGAGACAGACAACCAACAGACAGAGAGAAGAGAGAGAGAAAGAGATAAGCATGACCATCAGCGAAAAGGTGTTTTCCTCAACATAGAAAGTGACTGACCAACTGAGTGGGTCAGCAAGTGAGTGGGTCAGCAAGAGAGAGTGAGCGAACAAATCAAGACTATTAAGAGAGATCACAATTGTAAAACACTGTATACTCAATCCTTCAAATGGACTCCTATTATCTGAGAGCCTGTTATTTGGCGATTTCAGGCCATAATCATTGTTCCTCAAATGCATGCACCACAGACTTGATATGATAAAGCTTTGTTGTCACCATCTTAAAAGTGAAATAGATTATAAGAAATTCTTAATAATACAATCTTTAAAGAATGCACATGTCTTAAAGGACTATACCTAAAAGTCATTTAGTGAAAAATTTCCATAGACTTACTAATAGACTTATTCTGTCTGGTGACATAATTAAGAAAGAATCCCTAACTGTCGATAAGACCTTTGCAAACCTACAAAACCTCACTGATAATAAAAAGAGAACATATACAGGGTCGAACTTTAATTAAGGACCACCCCGAAAAAAGGCCCTTTCTTTTTAAATTGGCCAAAAATACAAGCAATGCATTTTTTCGAAGAATTCGACTGGGAAAGGTTTAAGGGGTTAACAGAGTATTCCGCAAAGCTTGCGAAAGCTGTCTTATTGTCACGTGCGGCATGCAGAGGAGGGGGGTTGAAAGTTGCAGATTGTTGTCAAAATTGCTTGTTTTTTAAGCAAGAGTGAACACTGCTTCAAACGGTTTTGCACTGAAATTCCAAATGCACGTGCAAAAACCAATGCATTGCAGAGCATTTTACTGACTGGAATGCCCCAAAAGCAGCCCAACGTGCATAATTCTTCATAACACAAAAATGCCTCCAAGACGCAAGCTGTCTGATTTTGACTGGACCCGGGCGATTGCATGGCTGCAGGATCGAGTTGGCGTTCGAGAAGTGGCCAGAAGACTACAAGTGTCCCACTCCGTCATCATTCGGCTGAGAGAACGTTTTCAGGCCACTGGAACTGTCAAAGAGAGACCCCGTCCAGGCCAGCCAAAGAAGACCACTGCAAGAGATGACAGGTTCATCTGCAGACATGCTCTTCGGACCAGGACCACCACCTCCAACACCATCAGGCGTCGGCTCCAAGCTGCCACTAACACAGCAGTGTGTGAGATGACCATACGGCGGCGCCTCAATGCTGCCAACCTTCGAGCAAGGCGCCCAGTCCGGAAACCAAAACTGACTGCGGCCCACCGGGCACGTCGCATGGCCTGGTGCACAGCTCATTGAACATGGACTCGGGCTCAGTGGCGGATGGTGCTTTTCACCGATGAGTCCAAGTTCCAGTTGAAGCCACGAGATGGATGCATTCGGGTGTGGCGGCGTCCCAGGGAGCAGCTGGCAGATGACGTCATCCAGGAGGTTGTCGCTTTTGGTGGTGGCTCCGTCATGGTATGGGGGGGGGGGGGGGGGGGGGGGGCCTCAGCAGTCACCACAAGACTCCCCTGTACCATGTGGATGGCAACCTGAACGGCCAACGCTACCTGCAGGAGATTTTACGGCCTTTGGTTGTCCCAGCACTCCAGCAGATTGGGGCTCAGGCTGTGTTCATGGACGATAATGCCACCCCACATCGTTGTCGAGCCGTGAACACTTTTGTGGTGCAAGCTGGCATCACCAGGATGCCATGGCCGGCAAACAGCCCGGACATGAACCCTACTGAGAACATCTGGGGCGAGCTTGGGAGGAGAGTTCAAGAAAATCACCCTGTTCCGGCAAATCGACAGGAGCTGCTGCACTACCTGCAGCAGGAGTGGGCAAACCTCCCCCAGGCACTCATTACAAGAACAGTCAACACCATGAGGCAGCACTGTGTGGATTGTGTGGCAGCACGAGGGGGGCACACTCCGTTTTGATCAGACTGTAAAGAAACACTCTTTTTGTGAATGTCATTTTGGGGGGTAGTCTCATTCAGGCTCCCCTGTCTAATCAGAAAGAATGATTTTTTCGATGAAAGTGACAAAATGTTGTTCACTGATAATGAAATTAAACATTTATAAAGTTTCTGTCGTTCGTCGGTTTTTCTTTCTATGTTTTGTGAGACTGTGTATAAGTGGTCCTTAATTAAAGTTCGACCCTGTATTTTCAACCTCAGTAAGAATTACATTCTAACGAGAAGGAAAAGGCTTCAGAACCTTTTTTTTCTTCCTAATATTGAGGACATGTATCTGAACTAGAAAAGGAGCCATCCCAAGAGATGGATTGTACAATGTGTTCGTGCTGAGGAGTATGTGGGAGCACTTACCCCACGACAATCAGCTCTCCATACTTAATGGCTTCTTCGGAGTCAGAATCAGCAGGGGAGTGCCCCTGATGGTAGGTGGCCTGGTGGCCAGGGTGACCTGTGGCCAGTTCTTGCGCCAGTCGGCCCGACACCTCCCGCGCATCTCCGCCTAGTCTAGCTGTTTCCTCCAGGGCTCTGTGTTCGTCACTGTGATGATAGATTCAATTGATTATGGCAGTATACTGACAACACACAATAATGGTATCAAGAGGATAAGCTATAAATGATGCCCAAACTTGCTTAACTTCAAAGGTAAGGCTCATGTTACCTTACCCTTGAAATAGACTTCATTACTGTCTGAGTGTCTCATCAGATGCTGTTTTGGGCAATACTGTGATAGGATAAACTCAGACAAATGGGGGATAATTTCTTTATATTTCATTAAAGAATGTAGTACTTACATTTTTTCATGAAATCGATGACTGTTTTTCTATTTAAAAAAAAAGTTATAACAAGCAAGAAAATATGTGAGAGAGAGAGAGTGAGAGAGAAAGAAAGAGAGACATGGAGAGAGAGAGAGAGAGAGAGAGAGAGAGAGAGAGAGAGAGAGAGAGAGAGAGAGAGAGAGAGAGAGAGAGAGAGAGTGGGAGTAGAAGCATGTGTACATTGTATGCATGAGTATGTGTGTCTGACTATGTGTGTGAGTGAGTAAAACAGCAAGAGAAAAGAACATACTATTCAGACTTAATATTTGAGGACACATAAGGAACTGTCAATCATACTCCCTGTTTGAATAGAAATGCTTTCCATGTCAAACTCATGCTGTTAGATAGCTCTGTTTGGCTTAATTTTCATGGCTAATGCAGCAATAAGATGCTCACTCACCCTCTTCAAAATCTAGCTGACATGAGGTAACTTCATCCTCATTCTATGGCACAGCAAAGAACTCCCAATCCCATGGACTACAACAACACCAGGCTGAACGGACAGTACTATAAGTTTACTTTAACCTCATATAGTATGTCTAGCCAAACATGCAGTATGGTGAAGAGAAATCCCCATTTTGGCATCATGTGCTGGATCATCAATCTGGCCCTGTGAGCGGGAACAAAACATTTTCATGTAAGCTTAGAGAGCCAATCATCAAGGTAGACAGACGTGGATATCTTCCCTACTGGCATTATGGCAAGTAAGGCCATCCCCTAACCACCTGAGTGAAGAGAAATGGGGCAATGGAGAGGTTGAAGGAAAGGGCCCAGAAGTTGAGAACACAGTTAAATACCCAATGAATCTTATGTACCAGCAACGCGCCAGATGAAAGTAACAATCTGAGGAACTGAAACTGTGAAAGTATGCATCCTTCACACCGATGCCGGATGGCACATCCCCCAGCTACAGGAGTCTCTGATCTGAGACTGGATGTCCATTTTGGACATGGCTCCCCTCAGGAAATGGTTGAAAACTGGCAGACCTGTCTAAGATAGGCCTCCAACTCCTGGAATTCTTTGAGATGACAAAAAGCCAAAAGTAGAAGCACTACTTCCTTGACCACTCCCTTGAGGAGGAGATCTTGAAGCCACTGGTGAAGAACTGCCCACCGCTTGGAAGACACAGTGCTGCCAAAGTGGGGCACGTTTGAGTTGAGGACATTCCCTTCCCAATAAGTAACAGAGGGTTTCCTTTACCCAGCACCAAGTCTATCCACAGGTTCTGTCCTAAGTCCCACCACTGATGGGCATGCCAGGAATGGATGACTACACTGGCTCCAGTGAGGTTGTGGCTGCCTCCAGCCAGGGATCTGCAGAGCTTGAACAAGAATTTTTCCTTTAATCCTAAGTTCAATCAAACATTGTCCTATAAAAACATGATGATGATAACTTATATTAGTTATAAGTGACCCATACTCTTTCTCTCTCACTCACACACACACACACACACACACACACACACACACACACACACACACACACACACACAAACATACAAACACACAGTGACGCACACATATTTTGATTTTTTAAAGAAAGGGCAATAAATGCAGAACCAACCACAAACACACACGTGTGTGTACACACACACACAAACACATCATACACACAAAGACACAGACACACACAGTGACATACACATTTTGATTTTTAAAAAAAAGAAAGGTGATAAACGCAGAACCAATCACATGCACACACAGTGATACACACACACACACAGACACAGACACGCACGCATGCACGCACATGCACACACATGCACGCATGCACACACACACACGAGAGCACGCGCATGCACGCGCGCACACACACAAACACACACACATGAAAACACACATTTTGTTAGTCAACACATGCACAGAGTGAAAAGTACAAGCATAATCACAGCAGATTTATGATGCTTACTTTTAAATGGCGGTACAGCTGTTAGGTATTAATTAAGTTTATCTCCTGCCTTTGCTTATTGTTCCCTTACTTTAAACTGCTAGGGGACATGTGTTCCAGTGATAAAAAAAAAGAAGAAAAAAGCTATGCATTTATCTCAAACAAAATGGAGGGGAGGGTTGAAAAAGGGGTGCTGACCCTTATCAATGGCATGGAGAAGGGCTGGTGGAAATGAAGGAATACTTTGAAGAGTCAGCCATTGAGTTGAGTAACAATTTCTAACATGAATCATCATGGCAACCATCGAGGGCTCTACCTGCCCCCTACAGTCCTCCCTCCCACTTGACATTTTGACTGGGTGCAGTGGGAAGGGGCTGAGATATGAAAACAGATTTAGGCAATATGTCAGTCCCCTCCATATCTGAGGAAAACCAAACCCCAACCTCTACACTCATCCCTATGTTTATGAATGCTCAAGGGTCCCTGGAAGTGGAAATAGGGCTGGATCAGAAATTGAAACAGATCTGAACATCTGATATAGAAATACATTCCTGCTGAAAAGTGCTTAGCACATGATATCAAAACAACTAAGCAAACAAAGAGAAAAACGACTGGGGGGGCAGAGGGTGAAAGTAAGAAGCAGGTAACTGAAACTTCTGAACGTATTAGTAACCCAATACAATGGTTTAGCGAAAGCCATAAAATGAAGAAAAATGACAACATATGATGCAGTACATAGGCAAAGACTCGGCAACAATCTGACAGGTGTGACCAGCAAAACCTTAAGCCATAAAAATGACGAGGAAGCCACCTCGCATTGTCAGATTGAGTCAAAAGATGGCAAGCGTGTCTTATTGCTGCATTAGTCATGAAAATTAAGCCAAAGGGTTGCAAGAGTTTGATACTGAAATGCTACAATATGGCACCAGATATCTATTACTGTATCAAACCTTAACTTTTTACCCAATGAAATTATTACAGCACCATAACCATGTAGTCTTTCAAGAGCCAAGAGACCATCTTTGGCAAAATCTGCCCTCAACGTACTCTTCAGTCTGTCAGAGTGATATGACCATGGAGCTGAGTAGGCTGCAGATAAGGCTGGATGAAAGAATACTGGAAGACCAGTGGACAGGTCTTTAAATAGGATTTGAAAGCTCTTCAGCTTAAAGTCATCAAACCTTAAAAATAATGTTAAGCAAGCTGTTGACTGGTCACACTGACAAATGAAGCATTATCTGTTCCTACACTGTCGAAAATACACTTTTCTATTACCATAATTTTCATACATTTGTCAAGCCTCAAAACAGAATTAATACTGTTGATGATGGAAAAGTATTATGATGTCAGATTCTTATTCTGAGTACAAACTATCACGACTACAGAACCAGGTGCCAAAAATCAGCTGTATTTGTCTGTATCTGTTCATTGCTAAATCAAGACAACTGGCATTATTAACTTATTGTGATGTGGTGGGACTCAGCAAGCCCACTGATGGTGGGTGGCCAGCACTTTGAGTAGTTGCCTAGCCTAGAATTCAGAAGACTAAGAGGTGATCTCATTGAAGTATACAAAATTATGCACAATATTTATGATCCTTGCACCACCTCTTCCTTGTTCACTATGGCTAATTATGAAAAGACTCAAGGACATAACTTCAAAATAACCAAAACTAATTTTGCAACTAACCAGTTTCGCAAATTTTTTACTAACCGTATCATTAATCTGTGGAATAACCTTTCCGATGACACTATCAACGCGCCATCAGTAAACGCATTTAAAAATCAAATTGACAAAAAGTTTAAAGACCAGGTATTTTCCACCGAGTTGGATCTTTATTAAGATGATGATAAATGTAGTATACACTATGCCTGACTTAAGCCATTGGGACTTTCTTGAGAAAGTGATCCAAAAGCACATAAACGGATACTGATTATGAGGGCAAAAAGGCTATTAGCCTATAGCCATACATTTCTGTGATTCTGTGATTCTGTGATAATGTCCGAAAGTAGTCACGTACTCGGGCTGCACAGACTTGTTTGTCATTTACGAACTTCCACAATTTAAACACTGCTGATTTTACAAGTGCGGCTGCGGATGGACTGCAGTGTGCTTGGCAATATCATGATTATATATATTCAAGAATCATCCTGAACAAAAACAGAAGGCGGGGCACAATCTGGAAAAAAAAAAGAGACGTGAAACAAGACAGATGATTCACAAAAAATGAATAAAGATCAATGAACGTAGAATATATGAAGTCAGCAAAAAATGCTATCAGAACTGATTACTCAAACCTACTCGATTACGTGTAATCAGATCGATGAAATTCTTGTAAAAAATCAAACATGTGGTTTGACACAAAAGCTTAACTCTCGATCGAAAGATCAAGATAAAGATTATTTCCTTTTCTTTTCTCTGGTTATTTCTCAAATTCGTTCCTTACCTGTCCTTCGTATCTGGCATAACACCTCACCCAGAATTTCGTTTTTATTGATCGCACATATCCATAAAAGCAGTCAACTTCTTATCAACAAATGTTGATTTGTTTTGAGGAGACAACTTTTTCCTCCAAAACAATGACCCTACAAAACGGAAGTTGCTTTCATAGGGGCATTAGGCCGGAAGTAACCTATAAGTTATGGTAACCGGATGTCCTCAATACATCTTTGCAGCGACTCATGTTGCGAACGAGCGTTGTCGAATTTCAAAAGGACGTCTATGAGCAGAAAAACAAATGCAAACATTCATTCATGTCAAAATTTGCGTTCAATTGGGAAAATACATAACAACAATGATATAAACTTAGGTGGAAATTTTGGCTTGTTTTCGTCCTCATGCAGCACTGACGAAATAATTAGGTGGGAGAGGCAGTAATTGATCCTGACTGCTATCTGCTGACCCACAGTGGAGAGGCCCACGCCTTCATCTCAGTACGTAGTCACTAACTCAAGAAAGGACTCTGCAAGTGACTTTACCAGAACTACCGAGTTTGATCGGACATGCCAGCAAAGAAATAATCAACATCATTTTGAATGAATTACAGCAGTGTATCGCTGAAGAACAGGCTGGATCGGAACAGGCAGAGATAACGTCGATCAGATACTTATTCAGCATCTCTTCGAAACAACATCTCGATTACCAGTGAGATTTCTACCTCGTCTTCCAAGACGTAAACACCGAAGGCGTTCGACAGAGTCGAGTTTATTGTAGGCACCTTCTCCCATGCTTTTCAACATATTCCCTGAACTTGTAGTGGCTGGTGCACTTGAGAATCCTATCTGAAGAGTCAGCAATGGAGAAAGAACAATACGGAACCTTCTATTTGCAAATGACATCGGTGGCCAGGCAGGCAGAGACCGGATGACACATCAGCAAGATGTGGCATGGAAATAAATCCCGGATGGCACGCCACAACTCTACTCTCAGTACTGATATCGTGCCCATGACAAAAGGTAGTGCACTTACTCTGAACCCATCTTTAGGAATAAAGGATCCAAATCCCTTCAAGGATGGCAGAGACATCATCAACACTGTCCAGGCTGAAACCTCTAAGGAAGGACAATAACATCTCGATAAAAATACAAACGATGGACTGACAACATTGAAAGATGGACGGAGAAAACAATGGTAGAGACCCAAGCTTGGCACACAGTCAAAAGAAGTGGAGAAACCCGGTGGATAGTTCTTCAGTTTAGTATCCCAGTGACTCTCTATGGAGTTAAGAAAGAACAGTGTGTGTGTGTGTGTGTGTGTGTGTGTGTGTGTGTGTGAATCGCTGATGCAACATCGACAACCAACGAGTCGGACAGCACAAAAGAGTTCCCCCTTTTAATTAGCAACTTCTTACACTATTTACATACACGTTGTTTTCTGCTTTGTTTCACACAATTTATCATTTTTAAACAAAATTTAGTACATCAACAAGTCTTCTCGGACTAAAACAGCAGCAACAACAAAAACCTTTCATTTCAAATTTTGCATCCACAGTGCCACTCACACAAAATAATCGTTTCCAAAAGCAGTTTTTCTGGTCCTATCAGGCCTACAACAACTCTGTCCAGTTTCTAGTCTCTGCGACCTCTCATCGACTAAAGAAACAAACCACAACTTGTGCCTGTGCCCATCTCGACAAAAACACCATAGGCCTACTCTATCCGAGGAGAAAGTTTCTGACGATTCTTCATTATGAGCCAGTCATGGCCTTCAATTTTACAATCTCACACGACATATCCAGTGTCTTTGAAGGAAAGAGAAAAGTATGAGCATGTGTTCTCGCAGAGCCTTGCTGTGTCTATGGTGCCGTTGACCGGTCTTTTCGCTCTCTCCTTCAACATCCGTCCTAAGGTAACCAATCTCCCTCAGCTCTCTGTTCACAGCTCAGCATGCATGCATGCTGCATGGTTTTCTTGAACAGGTGAGCACAGGCACAAGGCTCTAAAGTATTTTTTTTTTCTGATAATCTGCTCAAGCAACATACTCTCCTGACAAATAGACATATAAAACCACCAGGAACTTGGGCACAATTCCTGACTCAGTGTGTGTGTGTGTGTGTGTGTGTGTGCGCGCGCGCGCGCGCGCATGCCAGCGCGTGTGTGTGTATATGTGTGTGTGTCAGAGGGTGATTTTGTACTTTTGCTTGGAGCTCATTTTTTTAACAGAAAATGTTTTCTACTGTTCTTGTGGATAACATTGTTTTCAGTGAGTTTGAATTTTTCCTGTAAGATTTGGATTAAAAGAAAAAGGATGCAAGGGAAGCGAGTTCATGTTAACAGTGTTTGAATGGGGGAAAATTTGAGAGCAGACCAGGTATTGTTTTGGGTTGGTGAACTCCATCTAGTTGTCTGCTGGTGGATCTACATTACATGACTGTATGGTTGAACACAGAACCTTTATAACATTCGTGTGGTAAGAATTTAATGGGTTTTTTTTTTTTACTGGGCTGATTTTCTGCCAATTCGCCGATAGAAAGTAGTTAGAGTTGGAATTTACCTTCAGTTTATTATGATTTCATTTTGGTACAATTTAACATGTATTTTTGACTTATGTGGACTTAGGTTCACACATTATATATTTTGGGGAACATATCTGTTTAGCACAGCTGCCTACTTGTTTGGCAGTGTTGATTTAAAATACATATTTGGTATTCTTTTGGTCTGTTGGCCTTGGAGCACAGACTAAACACTGATGATATTTTGAGAGGAATGATTTCAGTTTGAACCTGGCCAATCAAGCTAAGCTTTAACTTGGGTTACTTTTGATGGATGAAGAGTCAATTTTAAATAAGTGACTGGAACTTAAAAGTTTTCTTTCCAAAGGGCTTTTACCAATTATTATTTTTGTGTACCGCGTCTTAGCTGTCCTGCGAGTCTGTTTCCAGGACGTTCCTACAGTTTCAACTGTTCTTATTGTTCCAACTGTTCCTGCTGGACCTTGTGTTCCCATTGATCCTGAGCGTGTGTGGAGCGTGTGAACATCCGGTGTCAATAAAGTGGCCCTACCAACCCCCACCCCCACGCCCCAAGCTGCGTCACTGGCTGTTGAGTGTGTGGAGCGGTTACGGTGTGTGTGTGTGTGTGTGTGTGTGTGTGTGTGTGTGTGGTGTGTGTGCGAGCGTGTGTGTGTGTGTTCTTGGGGGAAATTTTGAGGAAGTGTGTTGAAACAAAATCTTTGTTTTTCTTAGAGCGAGGTGAAACCTGCGAGTGGTAGACGATAGTGTGGGTATGACTGCATCGTTCTGGCACTAGTCTTTTCAAATCTTCCCCCTCGACAGAATAACAGACTGCTCTCCAGCTGGTTAATTTAAGGGCCCTTTTGTCGTCAGCCATAACGCCCTTTTTTCGTTTGTTTGTTTCTTTTCAACACGAAATTGTCTATATTCCCTACAGCTCCCCATGTTTGAATTTGCTGCCCCAAAATTGTACTTGTGTTTCTTTCATGCACACAAAGGCTTTTTTTGTTGTCACAAGTACAAGACAACACCAAAATCTGAGAGAATGGCAAATCCATAATTCAAGTGCAAATTTTGAACAAAATTTTGGTTCCCATAACCGAACAATTTAATAAGAAGATTGCATCATTTTCGTAAAATAACATCACATACAAAATTCACTAAACCATCACAACAAAATTCGCTCGACCATGTCGACTAAAGATTATACTTGCTCAGACAGAACACAGCTTGCCAGTCATTGTGGTGAACACAATAACAAATTGTTGCTGTTTGTTACTGAAATTTCTTATGAAAGTGCGTGGAGGCAGAGCGCCACAGCTGTCGGGAGAAGCTGGGAATCGTTTGACAGCAGCCCCACGCATTGAGGTAACACACTGTCTGGCAGTAAATGTGAAAAATGTTCATTGATATTCATTCATTTCTGCGTCTGAAGCTTCTTACATATGGAACTTCGGCCCTATAATTTGATTTTACGTAAACCGAACAAGATCGTCATCTTCTTAAGAGCAAACACGTGAGTTCTATATTTGTCATGAGGCAGCCACTACAACGGGCGGCGTTAACCGGCCAGATAAACTTCCTTGTTCAACAATACCACCACATAAACTTAGGCCTATGCCTTAAACATTAATATCGGAAGGCGACAATGTCTGTTTTGTCTGTTGTATTGTCTGACCGAGTTGCTTGCGTGTCCATTCGCCGGTGAAATAGGTTCAACTCGCGCACATTGTGCCACATGATGAGCAAGTGCATCCAACTGCTTGGCTAGCTCGCCACACAACTAAAATCAATGTCATAAGTCAGGCATGTTGTGCCACGCAATTAACATGATAGAATTATACATATGTATATGGCATCATTGTTCTCCAATTGATGTGTCTCTGGACTCTGCGTCGTGTGCCAAGGCCGCATTATTCTAACTTTTCAACACGAAATCTAAATTCGCGCCATTTCTCCTTGCCGCAAAAAGGGGATTTTTTTCCCCTTAAATTTCAAACGATAATTTTTGTTTTTGTTTATTAACTGTATATGTCGTGATTATCCAAACTCTGCGCGATAGTTCTGTAACAAACATCCCTATAGCCTGCAGTCTTAATGGATTGAACTTAAAATTCAGATTTGAAATTTTGCATTACCGTAGCGTGTCGTTTGATCAAAACTGCACTGCTATGTTAACATTAGCGAGGTGTGGCCCTGCACTCTTCCAGTGCTGTAATACTTCTTCAGCTGTCTGCCATGCTGTTCATCTTACCAAACTTCTGTTCGGCTGTTCTAACCAGCCTCGCATATGACCGATCAGTGGACCTTTCGCCGGCCATTATGACCGGCAAGGAAACTTTTCACGAGGAGTAAGCTTTTATCATCACTGGCGGGATAAAAAATAAAAAATATTTTAAAAAAAGGTCATGCACACAAAACTTCACTCCCTTTGTTGGACAGATGGGATTAATACTTGCCTGCCTATATGGGGAGTGTCCGCAGGAGTATCAGCCTGCGTACGCAGAAGAAGAAGAAGAAGAAGTCATCACAGGAATTCTGAAAGTTTTGTCGTGGGTCGGAGTTCAATGACTTCTTTTGTGCACACAATGTTTAAGCTATTCAGTTACACACACACACACACACACACATACACACACACGCACGCACGCACGCGCACACACACGCATACGAGCACACACACACGCACGCACACGCACACACACACACACACACACACACACACACACGAAAAGGACCGAGTCGTTGATCGAAGACGTGTTATCATCTTTGGTGTCTTCAAAGAATGAAAGTTGCCGACAAGAGTGGTAGCAGCCCCCCCCCCCCCCCCCCCCCCCCCCCGCTTTTTCCTCCTGTGACCTCTGTGGTCGGCTAGGCTATAAACAACATGACTTGACTCAGGGAGTTACAGCCAAGCATCCAATATGGAATCTCATAGGTCGAGGTCAAGGTCAATGGAAAGACAAACCTAAATGTCAAATCCTTCTACAGGATTCAGATCACACGCCCGGGTAAGCTTACCTTTGATTGTCCACAACGTAATCCTAAGAAAATAATTGGTAACGCACATATAGCCTACGGCTGACAGAAGATCTATTAAACTGACCGCACTGGATACTTAATACTTGATAATTATGATGGTTGAGGCCACAAAAGGCCAAGTCATCGCTCGATCGTTGACAAAAACTTAGCGTGTGTGGTAGTCTAGTCATGGCAACTAGAGTTATACAGAAATGGGAGAAAAACTCGATGGGCATCAAGCCTGCCTTTGAAATCACTAAAAGAGCGTGTACTGACCACTTTTTGTGTGGTAGAGTATTCCGAGAAACTCATTGGGAGAAAAAGGCTACCCTTCACATTGAGCCTGCTGCAGTGCTTGGTCTTCTTCAAAGAGTTGCCCTCGGTATCTGTTGCAG
>CM031605.1:57155120-57225120 GCA_018398815.1 Conus ventricosus
GATGTCACTTGAATTCAAGTCATAGATCTGTTACATAAGAATATGTTGATGGCAACTGCGCGGAAGCAGACTGTACTTGTGTCTTTCACTTTTGGCTGCTGTTTTTATATTTCTGCCTTTGATGCTTCACATTCATTCTTCTCTCACATTCATATTTCATTTATGAAATGTTATTTGCATATGTGTTCCCTTGGCATTTTGGAGCATTCTCAAGTTTTGTGCATCTAAACAGACCTTAATGTTCAACAGAAAGAACCACTTGCATTGAAGATGGGCACGGAAGGAATTCTTCATTCCTCTTTGTCTTAAGAGTTCATTCCTTCATTTCTTTTATCCGTATAGTGATCACAGCCACAGCCGAAAATTTTGTCACTGAAGGTGAATATCCGCGGAAAGTGACCTTAGCCTACAGAAAGAAAGGTGCATACAATTCCTAGCCTTTACTAGCTTGCATAATTCATCTCCATTAAGAACATATAAAATATAGTGAGCAAGGGGAGAGAATACAAACAAAATCCCACTGTGCACTGTCCACTCAATAGACAGCAAATCGCGATGCAAAATTGATAGGAAAAATTACATGTATAATGTAAATTATAAACTTTTTTAGACAAACTTCTCACATATGTACAAGCAAGAGAATGGCCTGAAAAGGGTCATCTTCCGGGGCAATTCGGGAGACTATATACCTAGGAGAGTGTTACAGTATCTTAAAATTCAAAGACGGGGGAGGGGGGCACGAGCGGGAACGCTTTAACAAACAAACAAACAAACAAAAACAAACTACAAACAAACAAACAAAACCCCGACAACAACGAATTGGAGATCATGCCTAATTCATAGGGGAGCTCTCAGCTGCAATTTTGTAATTAGAATATATTCATAGTATATATATCCAAAAAGACTTAAAGAAAAAAAAGGCTTCCAAAGGAAAAGGTGATAGTTTCTGTCTCAAAGTTCTTCTCTCCCCCCCCCCCCCCACCCACCCCACCCCCCAACCCCGAGAAGGGTCACAAAGGCCGAAATTTTAGGGCAGGATATTTTTTACAGTCAAAGATTAAGTTCTTGGGTGGACGCCCAGCTTCTAGCCGACCAAAACAAACCCTCCAGCTCTCTGAAGCCGGCGCACATCTTGGATATATAGGCAGTGAGTCCTGCACCTTGAATACAGCCAAGGACGCAACGAACATGGGCAAGATGTGTATTTGAGGATGCGCTTGCAACAAGAATATCGTCCAAAAAAAAAACAAACTAAGACCGGAAAATTGGCAATGATTAACTTCCTCATCATTTTGGCGAAATGTCGCCATAATTTTAATAATCCAGAGACAAATACAACAAATATAGTGACCGTATGTCTTTAAATTGGGTGACCAAACTCTCAGGGAATGGGAAAGAGGGGGGAGGGGGAGGGAAGGGGAGGGCGGCGGAGGGAGTGGGCGAGAGAGGTGGGGGAAAAAGGGGGGGGGGGGGTACTGAATCTTCTTTAAATTCAGTCATCTTGTAGTCATTATTGATTTATCAGCTGTAAATCATGAGCAGTGTGGTCTCGAAACTCAGCAGATGTGGTGTAGCATACATGGACTTGTCCGCACGTAGTGACACCTTCTTGATGAAACTTAAACTGTCTGTCTCACACACACACACACACACACACGCACACAGAGGACGTAATATTCCTGCTAGTATTTGTGTTCCTAGTATCATCAGCATAGCCTGAGAAAGAATAAACAGTGGTTTGTGAGGCAGTCATCTTCAAATACAATAGCCTGTTCTTGTTCATAAGCGACACTGGTTTTCATGGCCAGATGAGATGAGGAGATAATGCTGTTGATGTGGCTGGAGAGAGAGAATGAACGAACAAACAAACTCTTATTTTTCCAGGATAATGAAATAAGCAAATTCTACAGGCTTTTTTTCAACCCACCCCTGGGAAAAGAGAGAGGGGTGGAGAGAGAGAGAGAGAGAGAGAGAGAGAGAGAGAGAGAGAGAGAGAGAGAGAGAGAGAGAGAGAGAGAGAGAGAGAGAGAGTGAATATTGCAGGAACTAGGGAAAAAGCCAATACACAAATCGACAATTAGACAATGAAAAGAAACAGACTGATACTAAAAACGCAAATAACAGAATCACAGAGAGAGACAGAGACAGAGGCCGAGAGAGATCATAGCGGCATCCTGTATGAGTTCTACTGTGAGGATGCTTGATACCAACATTCGCCAAGTTTTCTGCTTTTATCTCCCATAAGTTGACAAGTTGACAGTTTTCCTCTGCGGAAAGAAAAAAAAAATAGAAAAGGAGGCTGGAGGCCTGCAATTAAACGAAATCGCCGGTGAATCTAACAACTATATGCGGCAAAACAACAACATGCGATTTTCGTCCTAATTTTGCATCTGTGGATTTACTCAATTACTTAAATCCGAGGGGTGCCATTTTGGTTTTAACCCCATGGCTGTATGAAGTTCTGTATCTGTATCTGTAGGATGCGTTGCTTTGCCACTTACTTAGGCATAGACGCAACGGTTGGGGGGAGTGCGCAGCCTAGCACTGGTGGCGCGCTGAGAGCCGTGCCTTGAAGCTCTCGACTGTTGTTGTTGTCACCGTCGTCTCGTCCAGGTGGTTCCAGTCACGAACAGTGTTTATAAAGAAGGAGTTTCTGAACTGCTCAGTCTGAGCTCTGTTGACTTGGAAGGATCTTGAATTA
This sequence comes from Conus ventricosus, assembly GCA_018398815.1. Lineage (NCBI taxonomy): Eukaryota > Metazoa > Mollusca > Gastropoda > Neogastropoda > Conidae > Conus > Conus ventricosus. The sequence continues at coordinate 57,157,822 of CM031605.1, forward strand.
TGGAAATCATATTCCCCATCTAGATGCTACGCGTTTACCATATTTTTTTAAAGTGCTCCTTTTTCTACGCATGCGCAGACAAAAATAGATGATCGCAAAACAGGGGGAGATCAATAGCCTGGGCCCTATTATGATCACTTCCTGACATTCCACGACCGCAGATGATATTTCGTCAGCGACATGTCGCAAGTATAGCAGGACGTTGGACTTCACTCTGCTCGCTCACAACCCATACAAGCTCTTTCGACAAGTATCTTGACATTTGGTTCCATTTCTGACACCATGGATTCCGACTCTTTTTCTCTGAACAACGTTGAGCTACTTGAGCAAATCGGAACGTTGCTGTGGGCGACAACAGGGAACGCCTCTTTGACTCAGCAGCTGGCCAAACTTCGAGTAGGTTACGAACTGTACCAGCGCTTGAGTGGAGAGAGAGACGTGGAAGCCCTGCGCAACCAGACTATTCTCAACATCGCCAAATGGCTTCAGCAGCACCCGAAAGCTTCGAAGGACGAGATCACCAAAGAAATTGGAAAGCAGATCACCCAGTTTGCAGAACAGGTTGAAAAGATGTGAGCTTGATCAATTGTGGACCAGGGAGATGAACTGCAACCAGCAGTCCTGTTCGGCAAGTGTTGTCAGACATATATAATCTCAGTCGGTGTATTGATGTGATGCTTGCATAATTGTTTACCCTAAATAATTGACGCCATTGTGTGTATCTTTTTGGGTCTTTTTCGGAAGGAAAAAGAATTCAATCATCGAATGTGAAGAGAAGATGTGCAAGTTTTTGAGTTCAGGTGTAAACTTTACACGTCATTGATCTCAAGCTTTGTTGTAAATATTGCTTTGTTGGCTGCTGTTTTACGTTTGAAAGAGTAAACACAACCTACAAGTAATGTTTGGATTTTTTTTCAACATACAACTCTACACAAATTACAATTATAGCATATAGCAATATTTCTCCCCACGAAAAACAGAACTGTGATGCTTTTATAAAGTTTTGTTTCAGCTCAGGATGCTATCTGGACTATTAGTTAACTTACATGAGATCTGTTTTACACTTTTTTTTTCTTTTCATGATCTGCTGGCACTGTGAACTCACCAAAGAGTGATGGGCAAATTAAGTATGATTTCTTTGTTAAGTTACTGTGTAATTTGTGCTGTATTTGATTAAACTGCCAGTTATGTGTCAGGCTGTGGGGAAAAAGTATTTGTATGTATTGATGTTTTATATCCAAATGGTTTTGATTTTGAAGACCAGGTGACAAAATAAGTACACATCGGTTTAAAAGAAAATGGGGACCAAAACATTGGAAGCATAATTCAGCCATCTTGTATGGCCTTTCAGAAAGCACATAATCATTCAAATGATAATGTATGCTTAGAGTACAGTTCAGCGATGTAATGACTTGCTCAGTGAATCTGCAGACAAAAGAAATGTAGACACGCTGACACAATCATTCTAAATTTCAAAATATTTTCAAAGGCAACTTTTGTGTTAATAGTATTGTATAATGATACAAATCATGTTACATTACCTTATTTGTGATTGTGCATGTAACCATAAACACAAAAGTATTATCAGTGAAAACATTGTTCTGTTGTGCCTCTAAGAATGCACACACAGTATGCACACGCACACACTCACACACACACTCACACACACACACACACACACACACACACACACACACACACACACACACACACTCACATGAACACTAACACACGCACACACATGCACACAAACGCACACATTATAATCAGTAAATGTGCATTTCTTTATGCAGAATGAAACCAGTATCCAACAATTATAACAGACTAATGTGAAAAAGTGTCAAGTTCATCATATTTAATCAATTTCTCCATCTTTCTGCTTTTCTCTATGTATGTGTATATATATATATTTTTTTTTCTTCTAATTTATTATTCATTTAGGTGTTTATGATTGATGTGTTATATATGACTTTCAGAAAATTGAATTTGGAGGAAAAAAAATTTATGTTACATTTATTGTGATGCTGCTGTTGTTATAGCACGAACAGATGAAGAGGAGGAACAAGAGAGTAAGATGAAGTGAGGTGGAAATGGGGGGAGGGAGGTGAAGGGGGTAAGGAATGAGAATTCCTGTACATAGAGTGTGTCAGACTCTGTCTTCTTACCAATCTGTTTTTAACACTTTTTAACAGTCACAGGATTGACAGAAAATCAGTGTATATCATGCAGAGGTGAGGCTGGGAATGAACAGGAAATGTTAAAGTGAAGATGAAAAGGATGCCATTTGTTGTTTCTTCTGCATCTGTGTGCATGTATGAATGCATGAATTTGAGAGCCACAATTCCAATGCAGTGTGCACAGTTTTGTGATAAGTGAGGTTTGACATCAGCAGGCATTTTTTGCTACTGTTTTATTTGAAAGGAGTTGCACTCCATAACTGTTTTATTGTCAAAGTATTAGTAAAAAGCCAGTGATTTTTAGAACCAGTACTATTTCTGATGAGCCATATAACAGTTACTAGTCATTTTGTTGTTTTTTGTTCGTTTGTTTTTGCTGTTTTTCATGGAAAGATTTTTTTGTAAAAACAGTTCAAGCATTTTCCTTTATTGCATACAAACAGTTCCTTCAGAAAATAATGATGAAGGATTTTTTTTTTTCTGTAGCATTATCCCTATGCCGCTCAGTCCGCTTATACAACCACAGATGCATTCTGGTTTGTCCCTAAACAGCCCTTGCACCAGCAGTCCATAGAGAACACTCAGTATCGAATCATCATGAAGCAACCCACCAGAGGAGAGACTGCACTGCTGCCATGTCACCTCTGTGGTGTGGGGTCTGACCTGACCCAACATACACAGGATACCACCAGCTAAGCTGCTCTCCAATGACAATAATTGCTGAGTCATGGAGCTAGCATGAGTGAGCCAGCACACAGGAGGAAGCCCCAGCATCAGTCCACTCACAATCCCCATGAGCTTGCTGATATTGGCGACCTCAGCATGAACTTATTGAGGGCATAGGTGTGAAGAGGGAGTTGAAACTTGAGATCATCTTGACACCGGTGACAAAGTTTTGAGTGATTGCGAAATCATCAGAAAGTACTGGACTTCGGAACAACTGGCAATGAAAGCATTCATCTATCAAAATGAAGGGGATTTGTTTCTCATCATGTGCTCAGGCAGTTGGAGTCACACTCCTTATTTGGAGGCTGGGTGTACAGTGATTGGTTTATGCTTCAATAATGATTGGACATAGATTATATTAACTTGTGTCATGGATCTTGAACAACATGATTACACATGTATACACGTACATTAAAGGGTGAAGGGAGTGGGAACCAAATATCCCCTCCCCATCCTCCCCCCACTCCACCTCACCCAGCCTTCCCACTCCCATCTCTTCAGCTTAGTCCATCAACCAATGTTGAAATTCAAACCCGGACCTTTTGGATGTTAGTTTGATAGGTAAGCAAGCTGGCTGCTTCATTGTAAATTTATTTTTCATTAGTACATCACACATCTACCTCTTTATCTTGATCTGCTGAGGGCTAAGAGGGCGAGGTTGAAAATTTCTGAAAATTCATACTGTCTGACTGGTTTGAGAAGAGAAAAGGTTTGGTCTTCATCTTGAAACAAAGAGATACTAATGGGCTGTAATGTGTATATGAATGTACTCTGTTCAGATCATCAGCGTACCGCAATAATTTTGGAAACTTGGATTTATAATGCAATTCGTGTTGTGATTTGTTATGTATTTTTTAATGACAGAACCTTGAAGGAAATGTTTAAGATAATTAACCATTTGTGTGTTGCTATATTAATTAGCCATTTGTATATTGCTATAATAATTTGAACGTTTTTGCATTGTGCAATCATGTTTGATTGAAAAAAGTCATTTAATATTAGGTCAAATAAATCAAACACTGATCAAGTATTAAATTGTACAATATTACATTTTGTATTCTTTGTTTATTTGTTTGGTTGTTTTGGGGTGTTTTTTTTTGTTTTTGTTTTTTGTTGTATAAGGTGAGTGATGTTGAATGACATGTGTGAGTGAGATAGAGATGTTTAGAGAGAAAACTCCTAACAAACATTTTAGAAAAATATGCAGACGTCATCATCAATGACGTTGGAAACTGGAAGCTTGTGAGTTTTCCTTTTATAGTCTACAGAATGTTAAGTTGGAAGCATCAATATGTGTGGATACAAGTTTAGATGACAGGCATGTAAATAATATTACCTTTAAGGTAATCTTTTCATAAGGTTGCCAGAAAGGCTTAGAATGATGTTTGCTGACCAACTGATTTTTTCCCTTCTCTTCAGTTTAATTTCCATTCACAACAAAGTGATTTAGACCCATGCATATTCACATTTTAGGAAAAGGGATTTTTTTTTAAATAACAAAATCATGACAAGTTTCTCATTTCACATTAATCTGCATGCCCAAGAAGATGTTTTGGTGTTTGTTTCCAAGCAGAATGTGTTCATAATCTTGAACCTAATTGAATTTACTTTTGAGAAATCTTTTACCATGCTATCGAATCTTTAGTGGCAAATGGTCCACAAATCCAGTTTTCCAGCTTGCCAACCACATCCATTCTGTCCTTTATCATCTATTTTGAAACGATCACCAGACAGGAACACAGCTTCATATTGAGATGTGTATGCCCGGCAGCGTTTTTTTTTCTTTTTTCTGAGCAACAGTCCATTTATTTTGAACATGTCTGCAAACAGACAATCATGCACACACACACACACACACACACACACACACACACACACACGCACACACACACATGCACATACAACACACAAACACACACACACATACACACACACACACACACACACACACACACACACACACACACACACACACACACACACATACACAGAGGTGCAATGTCTGGGAGGCGTGTGTGTGAGAGAGAGAATGAGAAACAAGATGCAAAGCATATAAACATACTCCCAGTTTATCCTGAATACGCGTGAGATATTCCATAAAGAAGAAAAACCGTCCTGGGCTGGTGTAACCGTTAGTAATGGCTATTCTGGTAAACATCAGCCATCATCCGTGACCCATAATGAACATAACCTACAAATTTTCAAAATATTGGCCACGTACTTTCTGAGATATTCCATGAAGAAGAAAAACCGCTAGGGGCCGTTATAGCCGTTAGCAACAGCTATAACGGTAAACTAAAACATCGGGCATCATCCGTGACCCATTATGAACATACCTACAAATTTTCAGAAAGATCAGCCGAGTACTTTCTGAGATATTCCATAAAACAGAAAAACCGTTATGGGTCGTTATAGCCGTTAGTAACGGCTATAACGGTAAACTAAAACATCGGGCATCATCCGTAAACCATAGTGAACATACCTGCTAATTTTTACAGATTGGCCAAGTAATTTCTGAGGTATTCCATAAAGAAGAAAACCGTTACAGCCTTTAGTAACGGCTGTAACGGTAAACTAAAACAGGCATCATCCTTGACCCATAATGAACATACCTGCTAAGTTTCACAAAGATCGGGCTTGTACTTTCTGAGGTATTCCATGAAGAAGAAAAACCGTAACAGCCGTCGGTAACGGCTATAACGGTAAACTAAAACATCGGGCATTATTTGTGACCCACAATGAACATACCTGCTAATTTTCAGAAAGATCGGCCATGTACTTTCTAAGATATTCCATGAAGAAGAAAAGCCGTTACGGCCGTTAGTAACGGCTATAACGGTAAACTAAAACATCGGGCATTATTCGTGAACCATACTGAACATACCTACAAATAGATCTAGTTGCAAAGCGAGACGACTGCAGGCGGAAATCTAAACAAATCTTAAATAAATGTTAGCGAACCGCCCAGAGAACGTGGACAAACGAGTTACAAGACAAAACACGACGCGTTTCGACCTCTTAGGTCTTCGTCTGGTGATAATTAAACGAATAAAACAACGAAAATTCACTTAGCTTTGATCGCTCAGGCTTCAGCGCAAGGAAGAAGGCGTTGAATGCTCATTCAACGCCTTCTTCCTTGCGCTGAAGCCTGAGCGATCAAAGCTAAGTGAATTTTCGTTGTTTTATTCGTTTAATTATCACCAGACGAAGACCTAAGAGGTCGAAACGCGTCGTGTTTTGTCTTGTAACTCGTTTGTCCACGTTCTCTGGGCGGTTCGCTAACATTTATTTAAGATACCTACAAATGTTCAGAAAGATCGGCCAAGTACTTTCCGAGATATTCCATAAAGACGAAAAACCGTTACAGCCGTTAATAACGGCTATAACGGTAAACTAAAACATCGGGCATTATTCGTGAACCATACTGAACATACCTACAAATTTTCACAAAGATCGCCCAAGTACTTTCTGAGATATTCCAAAAAGAAGAAAAAACCGTTACAGGCCGTTACAGCCGTTAGGAACGGCTATAACGGTAAAACTAAAACGTCGGGCATTTTCGTGACCCATAATGAACATAGGGCCTACCTACAAATTTTCAGAAAGATCGGCTATGTACTTTCTGAGATATTCCATGAAGAAGAAAAACAGTTACATGCCGTTACAGCCGTTAGTAGCGGCTATAACGGGTAAACTAAAACATCAGGCATCATCCGTGACCCATAATGAACATACCTGCTAATTTTCAGAAAGATCGGCTATGTACTTTCTGAGATATTCCATGAAGAAGAAAAACCGTTACAGCCGTTAGTAACGGCTATAACGGGGTAAACTAAAACATCGGGCATCATCCTTGACCCATAATGAACATACCTGCTAATTTTCACAAAGATCGGCCGAGGACTTTCTGAGATATTCCAAAAAGAAGAAAAACCGTTGCAGGCCATTACAGCCGTTAGTAACGGCTATAACGGTAAACTAAAACATCGGGCATCATCCGTGATCGGCCCGTCTGGAGCGAGTGGAACACATTTTGACCACGGACGGACGGACACACACACGCACACAAACACACACACACACACAAACACACACACACACACGCACGCACGCACGCACGCACGCACGCACGCACGCACGCACGCGCGCGCGCGCAGCATTTCTTCGTTCCTATTCTTAAGTACCCCCTGTTCTATAAGAACTGGGAGTACAAAAAAGGATGAGGGTGGGGTGGGATGAAGATTCTGAAGCCAGAGAAACAACTAAATGAAGTAAAGGACATTTTATTACAAAACTTGATTCGTGATGCAAATCCAAACCTTCAAACGCTACAAGCTGTGTCAGACTGTTTTAGAAAAACAGTTCACATCATCGGACAACATCACCAATAAACATGTTGTTAAATCTACTTATGGCTGCTGTAACAGCTGCTTTTATTTTCCCCCTCCCACGGAGTCCCCACCCTAACCCCACCCACTCGCCTACAAAATTTCCTTCGCCCCCACTCAATCCTGTCTCTCCATCCAGCAGGTAAGGAATGCCTGTTCTGTGCACTGAGGCACGAACGTTGATCACGTGCAATGAAAATATCAGAATGCAATGTAGTGTTCAGCAGTTTGTTCCCTCTCATAGTCGGAAGAGAGGATACTCTGTTGACAGAAAGAAGGTCAACAAATAAGTCAGAAAACTTTCTTTGTCAACAGTTTCTCTCACAGGGGCGCTGTCAATGTATTGCCCTCTCTGTTTATGCTGTAAGTTTTTGACCTGCAAGAAGCCTCAGGAGAAGGGCAACCAGGAGTTATGAACTGTATGCAGCCTGATCCGCTCAGAATGAATGGAATTAAGAGCCAAATCAGCTGCATGATAGGAGCTTCTCCCCGGATGAACACCTCTTCTCCCTTTTTGGGACGAGTTATTTGGGCGCCGTCAGCTCTGTCAGTTTTGTACTGAGGCCTGGGTCTCTGTAGATGGTTTCAGTCCCAATCTGTTCTGGAATGTCGTCAGTCCATCGTTTCGTCATGCCCCCCCCCCCCCCCCCCCCCCCTTCCCTGTCTTCCTTTCTCAACAACTGCCTGGAGGATTATTTTAAAAGTTAGCAAGACCCAAGCATCTTGTTACGCACCCATATGAACGTAGGATCAAAACAGTATTTTATTTCATTTTGGCCGATTCACATCTCTCTCGGGTGCGACATGCTGCTTAATTGTGGGCTCACGTGTTCAGTAAGATCTGTTCAGTATCTTGTAGTTACCCTTCACTTCCATTGCTTGGATTCTTCTTTCCTCGTTAATATTGTCCGCCTGCCGTTAAACGTGTCATCAACTGGACAATTTAGGCTAACAATGCTTCAATTGTCCTCCCACCCACCCCCATTTTTCAGCCTGGATTGTCCCCCACATATCCAAATTGTCTTCCATTCCTAACCAATGTCAAATGCAATGTAACTGAACAAAGTTGGAAAATGCTTCAGTACAGTAGGCCTAAGTGCCAAGCAAAGTGAACATTTCGGAAAGTGCCCCCCTCCCCCCGCCCTCTCTCAAAAAAAAGTTTTCATTGCATATGACATCTATTGTGTGACATCTTTTTCTTTCGTTGCTTTTATTGCGCCCTTAGAATACTAGAACAGGTAAAATTATCTAAGTTCTGTACGGAAAATCCGGTGACCCACCTGTATCAAGAGATGCAGACAACAGAAAATGGTACTGGCAGGATGGTGCAACCTCCAGCTGGAATTAAAAAGGTATGAAAAGACGGCCTGATCATGAAACGTCGACGCTATGCCAGTAACAGCTAAATGTTGAAATGGATCAGATCCTACCTGCACAATGGGAGAGAAGCGTATCCCTTGTAATCGACCAGAGCAAGAAAATACGTTTGTGCCATGGAGAACTACAGGAAATGCCCCCTCTCCCCAACTCTCTCCTTGATATTCATCAACGACCCAGCCACAGACCTACTGATGCACAGAAGAACATGAATCCACAGCCACTACTAGAGAATGCATGGGCAGACAATTGGTGGATCATCATCAAAAAAGGGAAATCGTTTATAACCCTCTTCATCCTTTCTACCAGGCAGAAGGCAGGGAGTATCAAGTTCGTGGTTACTTCGCTGATGATTTACAACAAAACCACTTAACTGGATGTCACCTACGATGAACGCCAAATATGGAACCAGCAAGTTCTCAACAAAGAGGCCAAGGCCAGGAGAAAACCTGTCGTAAAAAAAGCACCGAGGAACCAATGCACGGATCATGTAGACAGTGTACAAGGGTGCAGTCAGACCATGTTTGGAATATGGGACAAGCACATGGTTAACGGCTCTTATGGTGATCACTGGCGCCATGAAGACCACACCCATTGCAGAGATGAGGAAGCTATCCTGTATACCTCCATAGTCAGAGAAGGGAAACGACGATGATGCTGCAGCCAGAAAACTTCTGCAATCAGCTTCAACACCCCCCCCCCTCCCCCCCCTCCTCCCAATGAGAGAAAAGCCGGATAACTCTATGAAATGTAATTTCAAAAGACATGGCTTTGTGCACAACAGCGGAAGATTGACGAGATATAAGCTAGCACTATGGCCAATTTCAGGCCACACTTCCTGTCAACAGTATATTCCCCACCACTACTATGGGATGTCCTGCCATGCAGCAAATATGAGATCAACACCAGACTGATGTGAAAGGAAGAGGACTTTTATATAAAGCGAGCGTTGACACTAACTGGCAGTTATTGCTGAGACTTTCCCAGGAGCTTGGATCCGCCATAAATGAAGAAGCCACCAGAGTCTGCGCCAGGTGTCCTGATCAGGCAGCAAAGACAAAGCACCTCCTGGCTCGCAGGATATATTTCAGCTTCAAAGCAATTGTGGCTCTCATTGTCAGCAGCAGTGGATCTAAAGGGGCCCCCAAGGAGTGGTTGGTTGCGAACAGAAGGTCATCTTCATCTAGCCCTGTCGGTCTTGGAAGCCCTGTCTTGAGACAAATTGGAGGAGGTGAATGAAATCAGGCCAACATAGACAGATGGGTGGTGGTGTTGTGGGTACTCTCCAATAGGACAAATGGGAGGAGTTGAGGGAAATCGGGCTAGCATAGGTAGATGGGTGGTGGTGATATAGATACTCTCCCATACGACTGATTGGAGGAGCTGAGGGAAATCAGGCCAACATAGACATATGGGTGGTGGTGGTGTAGACATTTCCCTATTGTAGTCTCATAGGAATGAATTCTCGGTCCAAACTGATTAGCAGGGAGCATCAGGCGATCAGCCAGAAAGATCGGTCACCCTTCATGAGCAAAAGATCGCCATTGAAAAAAAGGAAATAAAGAAAGAAAGAAAGAAAGAAATGAGGAGACAGAAGGCAGAAAGAGGTATTACACATTTCCTGATCAGATCAAATCAGGTCATATCGATTCGCATAAGAGATGCATGACCGCTTAGGAGCTATATGTGTACAGCAAGCTGAAGATTACCCGTGCCCTTTTGTGTCAATGAGGGCTGATGGAGAAGAGAGTACAGCACATAGACCGGACTGCTCTCTCCATGCTGACCAGAACCTGACCAGATGAGACGACAATGCGATGAAGCTGTGAAGAAGACCAGAGGAATGCTAAGCTCATCTCAGAGACGGTACTATGCGTGTGACGGCGAACGAGAAGGTAAAGCAAGCTTTGTGCAGTGGCGGTGCCATAGTCGATGAGAAGGTACAGCCTATATTGCCTGAAAAGACATTGTTGCTGTTTTCAGAAGAAAAAAAGACGCAAATAAATAAGTGTGTGCGATGAAACGTTTCGCCATAGGATGATAAATACCATTCCATAATGGAATGTCTGCAAATGTATTTTTAAATATCAGTTTTCGGCTTGGAAAAGAGGCATTCAGAAGTTTCTCAAATCACATTTGATAGACCTCCAGAGTACACAGTCATGTATTTCTTAATGACTTGCAACAACCCCCAAGAGAATAATGACAAGAGAAATGATTTTCATCGCGAACAAAATGCTTCATGTTTGTTCCGGTATCTATTCAGTCAAACAGCTGTCTTATTCGACCATTCAATTTGCAAGTTTATTTGTTACACGTCACACTGGGTGAGACAACTGCTGGTCCGCCGGGCTTCCAGTGGCATATCTCCTTTGTCTGTTGCAGATATTATTTGGGACTCAGTTGCGTTAATATTCGTCTTTTTCAGAAATGTGAGTAAACTCTTGGTTTGTGGGGGCCGGAATAGCTCAGTTGGTAGAGCGCCGGACTCGTGATTCTGGGGGTTGGGTTCGAATTTTGGTACAGGGGGGATTTTTCCCTCGGAGTTAACATTGGTTCTGTCTGACACTATTCCCCACACAGTCCTTCGAATGAGGCTATAAACTGAGGTTCCGTGTGTGAACGCACGCACAACATCTTGCACACATGTAAAATCCCCTCACCAACTTTTGGAAGAGAAGGCCAGTTTGGCCGTTGGTATGGATGACACGTTACACATAGCATGCACCTTCCCCGAAGTCGGAGTATGGCTGCCTTAATGGTGGGATAAAAAACGGTCATACACACAAAACTCCAGTGCTTGTCTATACAGGCAGTGTCCGCAGGAGTATCAGCCTGTGTACGCAGAAAGAAAGAAGAACCCTTGGTCTGTGCTTTTGTTCATACAGAGATGTATCATTTTATCATATTCTTGCTGGTTGTCCGAAACGTCCAATTTATCATTTACAAAAAGCGCAAAATAACTGTGCCTGAGTTGTTTTCAGAGGCTCTTAACTCCTCTGCTTAATTCTCTTCACTGGCTTCTTGTAAAAAAAATGTATTGATTATGAGCTGTCTTTGCTTTATTGCAAGTCACGGAACGATCGCGTCCACTGGGAGTGAATTTTACATAATGTTGGCCAGTAGCCTTTAAGGAGACAGTGTACCACACCAAAGTCTATAGTTTTGTGGCAGGATATCTAGTCATCAGCAGGAGTCTTGGGCGTGGTTCCGGACGGGGGCTGTTCGTCCTGTCTTGTTCTGGTTTTCGTTCCAGACTGGAGTCTGTGTCCTCTTCTTTCTTCCTGCTGAACTGGTGTACAGCACTTGGTTTGGGTTCCCTGTGAACTATAATCCACTTTGCCGTGTTGGTCGGCCGACTGTGGGCATCGGTACACATCGCCTCTTCCCTCTTCAAAGCATGTTTTCAGGGCCACCAGGCGTTCTTCTTCATGCTCGGATGGCGATCAGTGGTCCTATGCCGCGCGAGGCCGCCTCAAAGAAGGAGCAGGACGGACGTTGCTGGAGCGCTGCATGAGTCCCTTCTATAGTCCTTACTGACCACATCCGAGACGAAAACATTTCAGTGCAACCTCGAGAGGGATGCCCAACACTGACTTGAAAACATAATTTTGCAGGCCGCTGCTATCACAGTCAGGCAGCGCTCCATCGCCGACCTCCCTCATCTTCCAGAGCCGTCCCCTGGTGACACAAGCTAGATTCGCCGTCACCCATAGTGGATGGGAGGTTGACTGCGCTTCCTGACACTGACCTCTCACATCAGCATCGCTCAAGAGAGATTAGCTGTCTCTCCCTCAGCACTCCCTGCTTTGCCACCTCGCAGTGGGTGATGCTCAAGTCATAAGAATTAACATCTATTGCTTCTTGTGGCCAGATTAATGTACGTATTTCCTTTCAGGCGTATTTACTGATATTAAAAAAAAGGAAGAAAAAAAAAGAAAAAAAAAAAAGAAAAAGAAAAAGGAAACGGGAACGGAAGTTGATTAATTCCTTGCTCTCCTCTCTCTCTGTCTCTGTTGAATGTGTGTATGCGCGCACATGTGTGTGTGTGTGTGTGTGTGTGTGTGTGTGTGTGTGTGTGTGTGTGTGTGTGTGTGGTGTGAGGTGTGCGCATATGCATCCTGTGTGTTGGTGGTGTGTGTGTGTGTGTGGTGTGTGTGTGTGTGTGTGTGTGTGTCTTCTTCTTCTTCCTAAAATACTGGTTCATTAAAAAACGAGTAGGTCACCAGTGTGTGTGATTGCATATTTTAAGTCTGGTTTCAACGAAACCAAAGAATAACTTACAGTGGTAAAAACCAGATGCTAGAAAAAGTAAGCTTTGAAACACTCGAACATAAAACAAAACAAAACAGACTACTGGTTGCAGATATTTGCAAAAATTCTTTCATTCATGTCCGAGAAAACAAAAACAAACACACTTGGAATGAAAACGTCTTTTGGACAGAAAACGATTCCAAATTATCATAGTTTTTGCATTCGACGAATAATCATTTTCTGTTACTTTACACTTGCTGGTTAAAACAAACAAAACAAAACAAAATGGATTGGACATATGTTGTTTGCTTTGTTTGAAGAGGTCGAAATGCATCGTGTTTTGTCCTGTAATCTGTCTGTCTGAATTCTCTTGCGGAACTAATAACTTTTCTTTTTAAAATTTGCTTCGATTTCCACCTTCAGCCACCTCACTTTGAAACTAAGTGGACGTAGTAATGTGAAAAGGTTTCGTCAACCTCATGTCAGTAGTTATCAGAATACATAAACAGAGGCAATATATTTTTACTTTTGATGCTGTAAAGGTTTCATACAAGTGGAACCGCACTTGCATTACTCATGCGCAGACAAAAAAATAGAGGTTCCCCCACCCCACCCCCCACACAAAGGGAGATCAACAGCACTGCCTATGACAAAATCCGCAGCCAACTGCTTTGCTCGTAACCTATGAAGACCAAGCGTCTATCCGACTGATCACGATGAATTCCGAGTCTTGGGCGCTGAACAACGTCGATCTGCTTCAGCAGATCGGAACGTTGGTGTGGACAAGCACAGGGAACTCCTCCTTGACGCAGCAGCTGGCCAAACTACGAGTTGGTTACGAGCTGTACCAGCGTTTCAGTGGAGAGAGGGACGTGGAGGCCTTGCGCAACCAGACCATTCTCAACATCGCCAAATGGCTTCAGCAACACCCGAAAGCATCTAAGGATGAGATTGCCAAGAAATTGGACAACAGATCACGCAGTTTGCTGAACTGATAGAAAAGATGTGAGCCTGCACAACAGTAACAGCAAGACGTAAGGATTAGCTGCCTAACGTGCTTTTCTGAATCTCCGTCAGTTGTGGTGAACATGTTCCAGTGTACGTACGACTGTGGCTTCCAGTACCTCCGGTCCAAATTAACCGTATATTCATATACACATGTATTCCTTTTCTAGGGTCCATAATGTACACCAAATGGACTGAACAGCTGATGTGGTGTCAAAAGCCTTGCTAGAAGTCTTCATACCTTTTCACCTCTTGTCGTTTAATTAGTTACCCAGGTTTGGAAGCGAGGCTTTCTGACCATGAGTTCACAAAACGATGTAAATTCTTGTTGTTGGTCAAATGATACGTATCAAAGCAGAGTGTGGAAAGAGAAAGACACTTCTCTCAACCCAAAATTTCACATGGCTCATTTCTAACCAAACTACACAAATCTGACACCAGGATGGTTACCCCTCTTTGTGACATTTCAGTGTTGGGATGTGGTCTAACATGACTGATGGAGTGTAATCAGATAGTTGGCAGTGGGTGTGGTGAAACAGAACTGATAGAGTATATTGAGATGGTTACTGTTTATTTGCTGTGTACTTATAAACATACTGTTGTCTTTTATCTGCATTACTCCAATTACTTTGATGTTGTAAATCATAAATTGCCTTACTGTACATAATTGGAAAAAAAAGTGTTCAGATCATTTATTCATTAGATGTCTATTGTTCTTATTTGTTTCATACAGATTACATTGTGAGTTTATACTTTACATGCTTTACCATACATAGGCTCTGGTTCTGGACTAATGAACGCACAGAAAATCAAAGTACACTAATTTAGATAACTTTGATTAAGACTACAGAATTTTTTTTTACATAATTTTTAGTTTTGTTTTGTATGATTAATTGAAAATATCTTTTCAGTTTAGTTATTTATTATATCAGACGCCTTTTCATTTTAAAATGAAGTTCATTATCATTTAACATTTTGATATTGTGTGTGTAAGCTTTGCAGTACACAAGCTTTATTACTAGACTGCTACAATTGTGGCAAAAAGCAGGTTAAGCTTAAATTTAAGATGACACAATCCAAATTGTAGGACAGCAAAGTGGAGCAAAGTCACCAGAACAGAATTTACTTGTGATGACAGCCATGCTTTGCTATAACGAAAGGATTCCAGTTATGATTACTTTCCTTAGCATAACCTTAGCACTTGGTGAAGTTAAATCTTTCCCAGGTGTAGTTTTTGACTACACACTCAATGATATGGGTCGCTCATAACTCACACAGTTTGCAAAAAGCCTTAATATCTATTTTCACTGTTTATCCATCTTTTGATGATGAGGGTCATACTACACCCACACTTGTAAGAGTCCTCAAGGTTTTATATCTTAAGGGATGATGCAGGTTGCCCGTAACCCCAACTCAATGCACTGTTGATTATTACTCTTTTAAAGTATGGGTCCTGCAAGACCCTTAGTATTAGAAATATACAGTTCAGATGATGCAGCTGATTACTTCTTCCCCTTTTGAAGCATACACATCCGAAGCAGCTGACAGATAGTTTGGGGTTTTGACAAAATCCCAAATGTTCATAAGATCTGACATAGTTCCAGAGATTCATTCAAATCATCGTATCTCTAGGCTGTGGGTGACCTAAGAAGTGTTGCAAAGTTTAAACAGTCTATTTGATTGGGACAGAGTATAGATGTAGATGGACTTGACCTTCGGACTTGTTCTGTCCCAGTCAACCATAAACTACATAATTTATTGGTATAGAAAGTTATGGTGGTATCATAGAAAAGGCTTGACAAGGAAACATTTGTTTCGGGAAAATAATTCCATTTAATGGGAAATAGTAATAAAGATAATCTTGTTGTTGTTATGTTTCATAGTTGATGTATATGTGTGATTCTGAATGTTCAATGCAAACATGTGAGCTTGTTTATATTATCTAATTATGTTATCGGTGTAATGTCAGTACTTGTTGCTGCATCTTTTTCTTTCAGTGCCCCAAGAGGGGTACAAGAAATGAACTTGCCTTGCCTTGCCTTGCCTTAATTGTTTAAAGAGCAAGTTGGGTTTCACATGCCTGGTTTTTATTGTCTTTTCCTAAATTTCTTTTTTTTTTTTTTTAAAGTCCTGCATTCAAAGCAGCCACTCTTTGTTTTGTGGAATCATGGTGGATGGGTACAATGTGGGAGGGAGGGAGGGGATGTCATAGGAGTAGAGATGAATCTGTGTGCTGGATGTTCATGTGGTGTTTGTTTGAATGTTTCTGAACAGGCAGCAACACTCCATTTCTGTAGTCAGGAAATATAGGCACACTGAAAAAGCAGTTTTTGAGTCTGCTCAACAAGGGGCTTGTGAATGATTGTGCTTCTATAACGCAAGAGATTTGGACACGGTTCAGGATCTTGTACACACACACACACTTGCAAAGAAACTAAAACCAAGACATTTTAAGTGTATGGAGCTCTGTTTAAATTTGAACCCTACATCTTTTGAATGACTCACCATCCACTGGAGCTTTGCACCACTCAGTTTGTTCTCCTGCCAATTTCACAAAATTCTTTCTTTCTTTAGTTCTCCCAATGGAGGGCTAGTGCCTCTGAAAGCCTTACAAATCCTAGACACTCATTCATTTGCAGATGATTTGGGAGAACCTTGGACACAATTTATTAAAACAGGAGTGTCCGGTGGAGCTACATGAGTATTTGTCATTCATATTATCACCACATTGCACGTTTGCTCCTAGCTGCAGGTATTTCAGAAATTCAGAGGCATGCATAGAATGTTTGTTTTGATACTTCTGTTGGGCTTGCGTGCATCAACTGTGTGTTTTAAGTTCAAAGAGTCACAGTACCAGGGTAGACAGTTATCTGTCGTTTGTAACATTTTGCTATGTGTGGTAAGTTTTGTGTTCAATCCATTTAATATGGTTAAAATGTAAAGCATTGACATGCTAGAATGTGATATTTTGTTCTGTTTGTTTGCTTCCTTCAGTTAAAGAATGAGACTGATCAGGATGTTTGAAATTTGGGGAGGAACTGCACAAGCAGCATGTGTTGTTTAGGTGTTTTTTTTTTTTTTCTTTTTGTCACTTTGTCGATTTGTTTGCATGTCTTAATGACAGTCAGGCAGTGGGTAAGAATCTGCACGGTTCAGCCTTGATTAATTAAAGTTATGTATTTTTTCCTTTTTATTTACTAATTGTGGCATTCAGGTTTTCATATTAAATGGAAGGAATTGCAAATCAAGTGAATTTGGGGGGATTGTTTCATATGCCTAATTAAACTTGGGGAGGAGAACAGCGGTTGTCAGAGTTTCATATTCAAATATATTTCTATTTGTTTGATGCACAATGTGTTTTAACCATGCTGTTCAAGGTTATGCATTTGAGAAGCTAAATGCAAAGCCTTAACTGATCTGATGGTGAATGGAACCTTCCCAATATAGAAAAATAAGAATGTTTGGGGAAAGGACTCTTGTGTTGTTTTCCACCCAAGTAAATCCAAACATCAATCATTGTTTCTTTTGATGTCAGTTAACCTAACCTTCTGCTGTTTTTATTTTATGCAGCTTAGATCCCTTGCTGTGAGTTCAGCACACTTGTTCATTTTTAAAAATAGTCTTTTATTAACAAATTCAAACTCTTCCATACTTTTTTCTGTACATGATTTCTTATTTCATTTCTCATTTATATCTGCATCGCCTGTAAAGTGACAAATGATGTTTAAAACATCTTCTGTAAAAGGCAGTATGTGTTGTTGTTTTTTGTATACACATTTCTTTTGTGTTTTTTTTCTAAGGCATACACATCTTGGAATAAACAGCCCGCAGATGCTGTTGTATTTTTGTGTGTTTTGCATGCTATATGTTCAATGTGTGTGTATGTTGAATTATATATTACAGCACTCACTGCACAACAGCTCTTGTCGCTGCATGAGTAGTTTATTTTGCCACTTTGTCTCATAGTGTTAGCCACATCGACAGACAGCTTTCTAATACAGTTTTTTTTCCCTAAAGTGAAGCTCAACTAATGTAAACCTCACTCCAAAACGAAGTGTGTGCGTGTCTGTGGCAAATTTTAATTTTTTAAAAATTTCATTTTAAGTGCTAGCAAAACTAACCTTGGCAGACAAATGGGTATGACGAGACCTTTCTTGCCATTACCAGCACAAAGGTATGGCAAAAGTATATGAGGTGGTTAGCGACTATATATATTGATAACATTCATTTTCAAAAAAGGTAACTGATGTTACAGATGGTGCTATATAAGTTGCTTACATCTGGTCAAGATCACATTGATACGATGGAATGCAACAGATAATTGAATCTCTGAATACACTTA
This sequence comes from Conus ventricosus, assembly GCA_018398815.1. Taxonomy (NCBI): domain Eukaryota; kingdom Metazoa; phylum Mollusca; class Gastropoda; order Neogastropoda; family Conidae; genus Conus; species Conus ventricosus. The sequence goes on from CM031605.1 coordinate 57,176,091, forward strand.
AGCAGGTGTACATTAACAGGCAGAACAGAAACAATCCCCATGATCCCAGGTTCCACTGTTCTTCAAGCACAATGTCTGCATGGAAGACTTTTAAGGCCAGACAATGACACTGGTATGCTGCAAGCACTTGTGTGTATTTTCTTCACCTTGGCAGTAGGTTGTTGGAATTCAATGGCACACAGTCATGATTTTCACTTATTAATGAGTCTATTTTCAAGCAATCAACACAAAATTTTATGACTTTGACATGAAACCATGACCTGCATCAGTACCAAAAAATTGTCATCAAGCAAAGGAGTAAACAAAAAACAAACAAAAAAACACAGCAAAGCTTTATTCCTTAATTAAGTAGAAGTATTGGTCCTGGAGACCTGCGTCTTACCACAAGGATTTAGTACTTAAGAAAAAGCATGGATCCTAGGAGACCATGATGTACAGCAAAACTTTATTTCTATACAAAAAGCATTGGACTCACATTGGACACATGGCTCCCAAAGGTTTAGGTGACTTATGCCGGAGACGATAAACTGAGAGGACAACAAAGGTGCTCAGGTTCAAAACCAGCTAGTTGTGTAGCAGCCAGCATAGCAGACTTATGTGTTCGGAGATTGTGGGTTAGAGTCCAATCACACTCTGAGGCATGTCAGTCTTTGGATTGTTGACCCCAGAAGCTTCCTCCTCATAGTTAGTGTGTGTGATGGGAGTCAAATGAGAAGACTGGAACCACACAGTTGAGTTTCATCACTTATTAGATGGATCACTTTGAATGTTGCTCAAATTTCCTCATCAACCCATGTTTTAATCTTTCAGGCCTGTTTGAATCTGAATATATTTTGAAAGGTGTAGAGTTAAACTCTGTCATGTAATCTGTGATCAAGTGAGAACTCGTCATCTTCATCCATGCTGATCACCAAGAAAGGTCAGATTTTGTGTCCCATCATGCCATGGTTTGGTGGTGACCTCAGTTTCAATTTCCCTCTCAAAGTCTATGCCCATGCCAAGTTCATGTCAGTATTACCAAGCTCATGGGACTGTTGTTCAATGGATGTGGTGGCATCCTGTAGAAGGATCCACTCGCACATGCTGGCTCTGCAACCTGGGAATTGTCATGAGTCATGGACTTCGCAGGAAGTGCCCTGAACATGTTTGATCAGAGCATTTCACTGAACACCACTAAACTGATTTAGCAGCCATGCAGTTCTGTCAGTGTCTCCTTAGGTGATGCCTTATAATGACCTGATGTGACAGACCATGGTACTAGAGCTGCAACAGGATGAACTGGGCACAAACGTGGGGAGTTGGAATGAGTGGCAAGAGAATAACATCACTGAAGGAGCTTAAATATTTCTAAAGAAAAAAGCACCCATTTACATAAAGAATACAGAAAGCCTGTGGAAGTATCAATATCTGTCACCCATACTGTACGTTATAAATTTTTCTTCTTTTTAATAAGTCTAGTTGACTGTGTACATGCTACACATGTTTTACGTAATTTGAATCTATATACCTGATAAGACATGGAAGTTTCACTGAAGTCTCATCAAAAACAAACTGAGCTCATGAATTGGAGAGTGGGTGTTTTTGTCATAGAGGAACAACAGAGAAAAAATAAAAGCAAATATATATATATATTTTATATATATATTATATAGATCAGTATATTTAAAATGCCCAAAACAATTTTTTAAGTGCTCAACCCCATGGGGAGCAACATTAGTTAAAACAAGTTAAAAGAGGAATCTTAAAACTATCTACAAATTTGTTTCCAGCGTGTTGCGCTGTCATCAGGATGACAGGATCCTGATGACAGCGCAACACGCTCGAAACAAATTTGTAGATAGTTTTAAGATTCCTCTTTTAACTTGTTTTAACTATATATATATGGGTTGTTTTGGTGACAAAGATTATGAAATGGGTGGCCCACACTGACTGCAAGTATGCTCGTGGCTGACAAGGCCAATGCAGGATAGGCCGGCTCAGCCGCAAGTTAAGGTCCGATTAGGGTTTGATGTATCACAGTTCTTCCTTCTGCATGTTTTGTCCTCGAGGGTGGCCCTGCTGGCATTTCCAAAGGATGAGGCAGCTTGATGGTTTAAGGGCTTAATCAAGCAGCCATCAACAGTTGTTAAATGCAATCTTGGGATAATAGTGCAACAACGACCACACAACTAATGAAGATGTGAAAAGTCATTACTGCCATGTGTTTGTATGTTTTGGCATTACAGTTTTCTATCTGCACAAATGCATGTGAAACTAGAAGGGCATTCAGGACAGTTCATGTCTTTGGTAATGGATCCAAAATTTCACAGGTTTGTCCACGGGCCGTGCTTAATCTCTCCACAAGATTAATACTGGTGGAGTAGTGTTTGCTTGGTGAACACATTTGAGACCCCCCTTTGATCGAGATCTGCACCAAAATTTAATGGGTTTGTAGTTGGACTGCATTCTATCTTTCCATCACATTTTGATAAAATTATTTTGGTAGTGTTTGCATGTTTTGTTAACAGACAGACAAACCATTGGATGGATTGACGCTAGTGAAAGCATAAACTCTTGGTGGAAGTAATCGTACAGTTATTTTTGTTGACAGCAGAGCTGAAAAGGAACGGTGTGGTAGTGAAGTCCTAAACTGAACTATGTTCTGTTATTGACCATGTATGTCACCACAAAACACATTATTTTGTTCATGTGGAATCAACTATATTTTCCCAGTAAGCTGCTGATTTCTTTTATTTTGACGTCAAAGTCAAACTTCTTATAAATGCACAAAGACATCATTTAATACATTGATGAATAAATTGATTACTGGTACAAAGTCAATTTATAATCTCATTGAAATACAAGGTGTGAGCTAACAACAGTATTCCATTATCAAATTTTAATTTGTTAGCTTTAGAGTGGGTATATGTTGTTGTTTTTTATTGTGTATGTAGATGCACATTTGCATGCAGTAGTTGCAATAGTGTACACATGGTGTCCATTAGATGTGTGGCTGTACACTTGCGCATGCATGGATGTGTGCTGTAAGGAATGCAGGCTATTATCAAGGACAGTGCATGTGTTTGCGTATGTACCTGAACAGCTTGTGTTGCTGTGACTGGAAGCCAGATAAACCACCCTCCAGTTCCTGAACTACCCCAAGCTACTGACAGGTACAGAAACCAACACACAAGAAACAGATAACTAGCAGAACACACAAGGTTACTTACAATTCACTTGTGACAGAAGTGACTCTTGTGTATTTGAACTTATCAAAACTCAGTCTCGATACTCAGCAGGGCTTACAGCTGTGACCACATAGGACCGCCTCTACTGACCTTTCGTGATGGCATATGCTCATACCACATAGATTACAATCGTCAAATTTTCACATCTTAATAGCAAAATGGGGAAACCTACCAAACAGCAAAAAGATAAACCGAGTCCAGAACTCCACAGAGATTGACTCTGTGACCCAAGGAACCTCAAAGGGCTATGCAGTAAAAGTTGTCTGCACGATACAAGGCAGCGATAACCTTGTTAACCCTTTCATAATCCTGTTTAACCTTTAACCTTTTCGAGTTCACTGCCTGGGAAGCCTCTCCTGCCTGGCTAGTTTAGGCTGATCTGCCTGAACCAAAGGGGTACTTCACTTGAACTCCACTGTCTCAAAAATGAAACTATTTTGCTGTCAAGGAAAAAAAAAATCACATGGTTTTACCAAGTGATTGTATAGCAAGATGTTACAACTTCATTTAACAATATCGTGTGCTTTTGAACTTTTCATGCTTTAAGAAACAAACAAAACTTGTTTCATTCTTACATGAACAGACAACTCTAAAATATCTGGAAACTATTCAACTGAGATGAAGATGAGATTAACTCCACACTATTATAACAAAGAGATTAACTCCACACTATTATAACAAACCTGTTAGAGACAGCATATTACAATTTCATACCAAATTGTGTATCTTTAGACTTAGGATGCTTCTACAAACTCAAACCTTATTATAAAATATCTTACACAAGTCTGTTTGAATGTGAATGGTAGACTCAACTTCTTATGAGCAAAGCTTTTATTTTCAGCTCTGCCAACTTTGGAAACTTTTATACTTTCAGAGTAATACTGGTTTGAGTACATCAGCTCTGTTGCCCAAGGTTTGCTCAGGCGCAGGTTTATGGGGCTGTTCAGCAGCGCAAAGGCAATAGTGGCGCCTTGGCATTGCTTGGGTGCAGTGTTGAACGAGTAAAACAATGTTAGGTTTTAAAATCCCCAGTTTGGTGGTGGTGTTTTTTTTTTCTTTCTTAAATTTTTTTTTGTCCATACATAAATTCATACATTGTTCTTGCAGAAAAAAAAGTAAAAACATGAGCACTCTCAAAAGTGAAAATCTGAATTACATATTTAGGACCACATGAGAGGGCCAACTTTTCAGATTATAGGGTCGATGCCCACCAAGAGGCTTGTTAACGGTCCGATATGACTGCACTCTTTTCAGACCTATCCGAGAGGTCTGGCAGTGGCGCAGCCTTGCAGCCTAAGCTTCTTCAGCAAATGATCTCTTCACATCCAATGCAGGGTTCACAAGACTTAATGCTTAAGAAAAAAAAAGTCATTTTTAATATGAAATCAAGGACTGTATTACAGAACATACAAGCCTTCATGCATACTACAATGCATCATATAAGCAATATTCAGCATAATCAAGTTAGTGGCAGTCAGCAGGAAAGTGAACACTTTCAGCAGCTTTAAAGTGAACTCTCATTCTATACATCATTTATTTCTCAGTATAATTTTGTTACCTTCTCTCCAAGATAAAAACCGTCTTCATCAAACTATCATTTTTTTAAGGGCTATCAAGGACACTGATGATTTTACAATGATTACAGTCCACATTTCAAGGACTTTTTTAATTCTGGAAAAGGGGTCCTCAACATTCATGGACTTTTAAGGACTTCACAGACTTGTATGAATCTTGGAAGTAAATATTCTGTTTACCATCTGCTTGCTTACATAAACTAATTATTCTTTTTTAACAATCTCTTTTTCCCCCACAAAAGCTTCCTTTAATTAATTATTATGATTCATGGACTCATACAAACGCCTGTAATTCCAAACACACATTCCAAAGAAACATCACAGTCATGACTGGCATTGGACACTGTGACCATGACAGAAATGAAAACATCAGCTGCCCAGTGGTAACAATGACAACAACTGTCAAATCAGCAATGACAGTGACAACAATGCTGGCGTATAATGATGATGATGTCCTGAATTGTGCACTGTTCTGATCCTGTGTGTTTGTACATGGTGCTGTGAATTTTTAAAACAACAGGGCTCCTTCTGTCACAATGCACACTTGAGCCTATAGGACTCCTCACACCTTCGTAAGCACAGCTTACTGGGGTGCTGTTCAAGAACTGCAGAGCAGGTAGTTGGTGAGGGCTTGCCCTGCACACTTCTCCATGATGAACAGTTCACCATGAGCTCTACAAGTCTGGTTGAGCCATTAGACTACAAGTTGCACTGTGCACGCCTTGACTTTCACACAGCTGACTGGGGAGCTGTACAAGACCAGCAGGATGAACACCAGGTCGGTCACAGTGGACAACCCGGAAAATATTACTAGGGGTATCCTAGCTCCAGCCATGCAGTCAGTAAAAGCAAAGACACCGAACAACTCACGACAAAGTGCAGAATGACGCCAAGCCTGGAGAGTTGACCACTGAGATAGAAACTGCTTTTGGTCAGAAAGGACTGACATAATCTTACACCATGGACAGACTGAAACAGCTGCACCTGGTTCTCCACTCAGCCCAGGACATAAGGAGACTAGCGAACACAAAAACATGGAGAGCTCACTGATGCGGGCTCTGCAACTAAGCAATTGTTGTCATCAGAAGGGGGGTTAGTAGGTGGTGTCTTGCATATGTTGGATCGGAACAGGCACCACTCAACACCACCGAAGTGACTCTGCAGCAGTGCAGTGTATCCTCCAGTGGGTTGCTTCTTGACGACTTGACATTGACTGCTGCCTGTGGATTGTTGGTGCCTGGAATGCAGTGGGCTGGGCTGGGTTGTGGCTGTGGACCGGGGCTCTGAATGAGCTGGCCCAGAAGACTGGACAGAAAAAGAAAAAAGCTACCATAGAAAGCACCATGTCTGGCAATCACACACAATCTCACAGGAACAACACTGATAACAATCGAAAACTGGTAACAAAGTATCAGCAGACCGATTCCAAGTTCTGTGACTGAAACCGTAAAATGTATGAGTGAACAGTGAATCAGTTGAATGACTAGCCAACTAAACAGATTTCCCATCCTTACATGAACCTACTAAATGAGCAAGGTGGAAGCACTTGGAAATGTAACCCTCATCACGGCATTCTCCTTGCAAAAAGACATCTTCATACTTAGCAAGGCAACAACAGATGGCCATGCCATATTCGTGGAATTACAACCAAGATCCACACCTGTCTGTTAACTTATAGTTTAAATCTACTACAGTCATATCCACACTATTCCTGACCAAACAGGCACCAGTGTACGTGTGACTTTTGATGGATCAAGGTCTACGTCTGCTAGTATGTCTTTGTAATGTAAATACACTCGATTTTTCTACGTTACCTATTGTTGCTTCTACACACACAGATACATCAAGTACATGCACACACGTCCATACAATCTGATATTCAGTTTTGATCTATAACAAGCCAGCTGATCCAATATGGCTTTTCAGAAAAGATGTTCCTGTCCTAAAACTCCCCACAAACATGTGCACCAATTCATGATGCAATACAAATCTGTAAGCTGTGCTGAAGGGTCAACTATTCTGCTTGATTTGCTGCTGCTAAAAACAAAACGCCAAGAAGAAAAGTAACAAATGATTTTGTGAAAAATAACAACAAAACAGAAAAAAAAAAACAAACAAAACAACATGCCCCACCATAAGACAAGCCATATGGATAAATATCTACAGCTCATATCCACACCTGACAGTGTTAACAGTCTCACTTCCTATTGGACCAGATCACAACAGAAAAGCTGGCATATTATAAATCAGAAGAGCAAAAGCATTAAGAATCTTTAGGACACATGGGGGCTGAATGGACCATAAAGGCACAAAACAATACCAAAATTGTCCAACAATAAAGTAAGAGGAAAGTAAAGAGTGAAAAAGAATGACAGAAATTGTGGAAAGTGATAGTAAAGAACTTCCAGAGGTTGGGATGCAGTTTATGCTGAAAGCCCTCAGCAATCTAAAATAATTCACTTTATACATGAACAATACATATACATACAAAGGAGCACAGTGGGTAAAGCGAAAATGATGGGAGAGAGATAAATTCTTATTGAAGGAAAAGATGACAGCAAGATCTTCATCCTCCTCCTTTGACAAATTTCCTTCCTCAAAGAAGGGCACAAAAACATCCGATATATCTTGAAAAACGGACAAATTTCTTTAATTTCACTTCCTCAATCTTGATTATACTTGATTTGTGTAACAATATAAAAAAAAATTGCTCTTAACTTCAGTAAGAAGTTGAGTGTAAAGTCCACTGAATTACCAGATTTTGTACTATTGTCTGAAAAAACACAAAAAACTTTCACTTTCAATTACAAATGAATGAATGGAAAACAAATCTGATGTAAAGAGTTTGGTGCACAGTAGATGCAAAGATTACTCCATCAATACAATGCTTTCTATTATTCTAAACTAAATGCAAGTCAGACCTGTGCACTTACACATATCGATGGTGTATTTCGTACACCATTTCACAATGCCCCACAGCACCTAAATCCTGGAGCCTCCTCTTGGGTTAGCGAGATGAGTGTGGAATTGGTCTTCTGCAAGACTCCATGTGTGAATGAAGAAAAGCCCTGAGGGCACATGTTCAGCAGAAGATCATCCACAGTATGGGCAGGAGTCCACTGTGGGATTCTTCTTCCCCCCAATCGGTCTTCTTCGAAATGACCAATCTTTTCTTGTGCCATACGTGCACTGTCATTCCATGATCTGTAATCCCAAATGGTGTCGATGCCACAAACAACAAGGTCGGCCCTAAGGGTGTCTTTGCACCTCCTCAGCGACCTTACCTGACTACGGCGGTCCTGCTTCGCTTGTCAATGCTGAAGCATCGTTGTGTTGCTGATACCTTAACACAGACATGTTCTGCCCATTAAAACTGCGATGTGATGATGGTCAAGCCACATTCCCCCACAACTTGAAATCTGGACACTTGGTTTTGCTGAGTGTTGTTGCGTACATATCAGGCATCATTGGTGAAGCTCTTCTTGCTGTTGGATAGGCTGTCAGGGTATATTTAAGGTCATGCAGTAGTATAGGAAGAAATTATGAACCCCTAATATGTACACAACACTCAAACCCCAACTTTTCTGCTGAAAAATATAGACACAAAAAAGGCTTCACTTCAGGTATTTAAAAAGTGATGGTAACTGTATAGATCTCTTTTTGATTAAAAATTCAACATATATCAATGCTCCACAAATAGTGCGTTAGTTTTGAATTTATGCTTTTTCTTTTCTTTTTCTCTTAAGCTGCATCACTACTTAATCATAATTATTTGACATTTGAATTCATGTATGCATGTATATCTATCTACATGTCTTGCGTGTTTGTCTTGTCAATGTTGCTTATTGTTGTTGTTGATGTTTTTGTAATAATTCACCTTTTTACACTGATCAGTCAATGACAAGTACTACTGTATTGTAATGTTATTATTATTATTATCATTTTTTGCTTTAGTAATCATTTATTCCTTTACACTGATCAATCAGTGAAATGTATTATTGTTTGTAATGTTATTACATTGTTTTGTAAGCTGCTGTACTTTTCCTTTAAGAAAAAATAAACCTTCCTTACAAGGAAAAAAAAATTGGTACACAGCAATCATTCTGGCAAGCATGATGCCATCGTCATGTGACAATTTCTTGGCCAGCTTACAAAAGATTTTAACATACAGACCCAAAATGTAACAAACAAACAAAAAAAACACACAACCAAAACAAACAAAAAAACCTGCTGTACAGCAACAGTAATGATCAGAAACACTTTTTGCAACTCTTGCCACCAACTCCAGTGAATAAACTGCTAGCACCCAAAAGTTTTTGTATGCTCCAGTTGACTAGAAAATATTTTCATCCGAGACGATTCGATCCAGTCTGAATAAAATGGATCATGACTGAAACTTGCTGATGATTTAAACAGGAAAATATGGTAGTATCAAAATATTTAGCCACAGTAACGCTGAGCCTGATAACAGCAAAAATGTTCAAGTGATGGTTTAGTGCCACAGACACACTGTACTTTGGTTTACAGTGAATGTGCTGTCTGTCCGTCTCCATTTGGATCTAAATTTTAGTACAGATAATCACTTTTTCAATGACGGTTTTACAAATACTCTTCTCTCTCTCTCTCTCTCTCTCTTTTAGATTCTACATTCATTTGCTTATGCCTTTTCTTACTTCTGGGCCATTCGTTGCTCCAACTCATGTATGAAGCCCCACACTGATAGCAAAGCTGATTGCAGACCTACACAGAATGAGCATTCCCCTGAAATGAAGCAGATGATGAAGGGCCATAGAAGTCCCGGACAATTTTGTTGTTGATTTTATGGCAATGGTAAGGGTGACAATAGTGAGGGTAAGGAAACCAGTTTGGGTGAAAGACAACAGTACAGAACTGTACTCTAAGCTTCTCTTCATATTTTAATCTCACCTAATCCACGCACACACAGCCATGCTCTCAAAGATGCAGAAATACTATGGATGACACACATACTTGCCTATGAGGTCCCTATCATTTCAACCCATGGCACATTCAACTTTTGGTGGAAGCCAGCCAGAGCTGAAAAATCAAACCATAATTTTGACTCCCAGCGCAGCTTGTAGAACATGTTGCAACAGTAATTATGCCAGCACAGACATACACAGGCAAAAATATACATTTTACCCCCGCACACAAACCCTCAAAGTGGCTTGCACAAAATGCATGCGTATAAATTGTCAAGTGGCAATAATCACAGATGTGCACAAATTTGTGGCATGTGCAAAACCTATGACAGACAACTATCCAAATGTACATTTATGTTATCAGCAGGCATTTCAGTCTGACACACCGGACATGAAACCATAGAAACAAAATCTTCAAGTGAGTTAGATAATGCTCCAGAACTGCCACTAGCATTAGCTTCTGAGCTGGATGTGGATAAATCTATTTCAGATGTGGATCCATGTCCACCACAGATATTGTCATTGCTTTGGTGTTTCCAATTTTCAAATGTGTCTCTCGCTTTTCCTGAAAAGGCAGTGTCTCTATGCCCAGCAGTGCCCTTCTCACTGCCTCTGTCATCTTTAGACAGAGCTTTTGCTTTCATTCGTTGGAAAATGTTGAAATGCGAGTCCGAATGGCTGTCATTTACAGAAAGGCTAGCATTTGTGGCAGCACGTTTGGAAATGATGCATAAATCAAAGTCTTCTTCATCAGAACTAATTATGCTGACATGTGCCCTTTTGCGTTTCAGTTTATTCCCTGACCCCACCTTTTGGTTCTCTGTTTTCAGGAGTTGGCCAGTTATCTTCTTCACAACTAGAAACATGGAAAGAACTATGATGAGAATCCTCACTTGAGTGGGATATGTACCGTCCTGGGACATCAGATTCCGATTGTGCAGGTGTCGTCTCACTTTCCCTTTTGTTTTCTGTAGAGGCCTCGTCAGAATGCAGGCCCGCTGATTCCTGTCCTTTGACTACACTGTTCTGATTGGACACTCTGGCAGAACCCGCTGTGTGAGGCGAAGAAGCTGGTCTGGAAGTTCTGCTTTCTTCTGCCCACTGATTCCTCATCCTGGCTAACCAGCTCTGCCCATCCCCACTTCCTCCTCCTAATACCTTCCCTTTGTTGTCTGCATTTTGTGAAGGCAGCGAGTCAGAGGAGCCCGATTTGAGTTTGATCTCTTTGTCGTTCTTTGTTTCTACCACTGTCCAGTTTTTCTGGTGACTAGAGTTTGAAGAAGCTTCTCTAGAAGGCACATTTAAGTCATGCACATTGCCAGTGTTATGTCCATCATCATCATTTTTCAGATTTATATTTGAAGTTGTTTGGGGACGAACATTTTTCTCTGGAGTCCATATTCCTCCTCCCCAATCATTAGTCACTACTGAAAAATTGGAGATGTTGTTTGGCAGTGCACCGTCAGTGGCGGAGGAAGTACTGGAACTTTGTCCAGAACCAGTGACTGTGCTTGTGACCTTGTTGGAGCCGGATGTGCTGCTTTTGTTCTGTGAGGCGCTTCCCAGAGCTTTGCCTTTCCCCAGAAAGGAACGAATGTCCTTGTTTGTTCCTGAAACATGAAAGAAAGATCATGATAATGAATGTAAATGATGATCAACAAAGAGAACCAACCTAGTCAAATAAGCATACTCACACACACTGACACACAACTTACAATTAAGGAAGATCTAACAGTACCAAACAGAGCTTTATTAATGTCAGCTGCGGAGTCAGATATGTGTTGTACCACCTTGCTTTGTACCTTGGAGTCAGTCTGTATAGTCTCTTTTATGAAAAAGGCCAATGTGCCAAAAACCTACAAAACAGATTCGAAATTTACACAAAACTGTTGGAACATCTTTACAGAACCTGCCTATGTAAACTGCTGAAACATTTTGACAGAATCGGCCTCATTTTCCTGCAATCTTACAAAGTTCAATCAATCTCCATCAAATATGTGCTGAAATGTCTCTGTTTCCATCTTTTGTGCTGCACAGACTAAATAACATTTCAAAAAGAAAACACCAAAGTATGACATTTCTTTCATACAAACACCATAGGGTCGGAATACAATTGATCTTCCAGACACTGGTAAATTTCACCCAGCCATCCACCTACACTATCAGAGAAAAGAGTTCTCAAGCAAAAGTTGTTCATCGATTTGGAACATTCTAAAATGTTGAGGAAATTTACCTTTTTATCGACTTTGATCGTGGCACATATCAACTTTCACTGTAAGAATCCTGATACTGTACATGTTCACATTTATTCACTTTAATTAACACTTTACCAGCATTGGAACATGAATCTAAGTAAATAATGTTTACCATAATCTGGAGTGTTTTATTAACTTTGTTTACACCACCTCCTCTCAATTTCTAATTTTTTTCTCTGCGTATTAATGTGTGTGAGCCAGTCAGAACATGCTTGTGTGTGTGTGTGTGGTGTGTGTGTGTGTGTGCATGCGCTTGCGCGTGTGCATGTGCGTGTGTGTGGTTTTCAGTACATTTATAAACAGTTACTAAGTGTGACCTGTAAATATTTTTGTGACCCCTGAAAATTTGGAAACGAGTTTTTCGCACTAAGCCTGACCCCCTCTAACTTTTAGGTCGTGAAAATGATCACTGATCACATATTTGCCTTTTAATTTGTCCAGGTCTTTTTCTCTTTGGCTTCCTTCTTCTTGACCCCATATCCTTCAGGTTCTTTGACTTTGATGTAGGTTCCTCCACATGATCGGACATGATCCTCCACCAGGGGTCATTGGCAGATGGGGCACGGTTCATAGCTCTCTTCACCCAGCCATAATATGGAGGTCGATTCCTGCATGGACCATCACACCGCCACCAGTGCTGCCTGTAGTTGTCGACTTCATCGTGAAAGTTATGATAGATCTGTTGAACACATACATACTGATTATCATTCATGTTTATTTTCATCTTGTTAATCTTTAATAACTTTAACTATATTTATGTTTATTCCAACTCCCCATCCTTGACACTGATTTGTTCAAAAAGTTTAAAAATGTTTCTCTTGGTAAGAACCTGTAAAGAACTAGTTCTGTTATGTTCATACAGAATCTTACACATGTTGCTTCATTCATATCATCTGTATTGCATTTCAATCATGTGAAAAGATTATAGGAAACTTTTTAGTACGTAGTTACTTTATGTTTCTCTTTTTCCCCCAAAAAATATTTATGCCCATAACACACAGCTCTATAAATGTCTATGGTCTCAATCAAATGTAATGCGTAAAAACAAACACAATTAATTCAACATAATCATGTTCGTACACAAAAAAGTGCACAATATACAGCAAAAGTGATGTATACTATGCATACAGTCACACCAAGCATATGTTACCATATTGTATCTGACATCACACAATGTTGTGATGAGCTGACTTGCATGAAACTATTCACATGCTAAATGAAACTGGATGAATCTCTTACTGTGATTTTGGCACCGGAAGCTTTGTTGATTCGGTGCATGTGCATCTGGAAATTGGGGCCATGACCATCATGATCCTATAACAAAGGGAAATAAAATTCACAGGTTTCCAAAATGCACTTTTGTATACATACAGTAATTCTGTTCGCAGTTTATTGATATTCAGTGAGAATTTGCGCTAATGGATACACATTTCTGTTTGTCCTGGATGCACTCACAAAACAAGACTTTATGTGCAGACCTTCCATGAAGTTTCTGTCAGAAAATAGCTGTTGGTGAAGTGTTACAAGATAAGATAAGATAAGATAATGTTGCTTATAGCCCAGCCGACCGCAAAGGGCCACATCAGGGCTGTCACCACGTTAAAATCAACTCACCAGTCATTAAAAAAAAAAAAAAAAAAAAAAAAAAAAAAAACTTTCACACATCTCTTTAAATGACATCGTCTAGAAACGTACCAGAAACTTCGTTAAAAATCTTTTCTCCGTAAAATCTTAAATCAGATGAAAAATGTTAATCTCTCTCAAAAACTCAAGGATCACATCAGGCGGGACATCCCTGAACAGGATCTTCATGGACTCCGCCGTAAAATGTTTTGTGTCTCACATCGTGCAAGTCCCAACACTCTAAAAGAACATGTTTCATTGTGAGTGGCGCATGACATGGAATGCACCACGGAGCTTCTTCACTCTTTAAAAGGTAGGCATGGGTAAAATATGAATGGCCGGTGTGCAGCCGGCACAGAACCGTTTCCTCTTTACGACCTCCCGACGTGGATGGGAGGAAGTCCTTAAGGTTTGGACGGATCTGAAAGAGTTTGTTATTCGTCTGTGTGTTCCAATCCTCCTGCCAGAGGTCTCTCACATAATCATTAATTTTGGGTTTCACATCTGAGCAGGGGATATAAGTGTTGGACAGTTTCTCTCTTGTGGCGTTCTTGGCTAAACGATCAACCATTTCGTTCCCGCCGATGCCAACATGACCTGGAACCCAAGCAAGAGTAATGTTGTAACCGTCCGCCTTCAACTTGCTAAAAAGTTAAAAAAAAAGTAAAAGTTCTGGATGCTGAAGGTTGCGGCAGCTATGGCCTCCAAAGCTGACAGCGAATCCGACAGAACCAGAAAGTCCCTCTTCGAAGAATGTGAGATTATCTTCAAAGCCAGTACCAGAGCAGTAAGTTCAGCAGAATAGACAGAAGCATCTGAATGAATATGTTCCAACAGTATCTGAGAAGGAGCCCCAGGGCAGTAGCTGCACAGGCCACTCCATCTTCAGACTTGGAACCGTCAGTGAAAACTTTTTGACAGGATGGAAATTTGGAACAGAGCTCAGCATACAAAGCCTTGTACGCCAGAGAGCTTGTAGACTCTTTGCGAAAAGCTGCAAGATCGAAACGAATCTCTGGTGTGAAAAAGGTCCACGGAGGTTGATCCGGAAACTTGGAAAAATCCGACACAACTCCTAGGTCTAGACCTGCATTCCGCACGTGAGGCTGCATACGAAGACCAAATGGCGGAATACATTTAGGGTTGTTTTCAAACTTACTTTGGAACGGAGGATCAAAGACACAGTCATAGGCAGGGTTTTCTGGTTCCGAGAACAGTCGGATATAATAATTCAACGACAGTTTCAGCCTGCGGTTGGACAATGAAGTTTCACCCGCCTCTGCGTACAGGCTGTACACAGGGGTGGTGCGGAACGCTCCAAGACAGAGACGAAGCCCTTGATGGTGGATAGGGTCCAAGAGTTTGAGGTAAGACGATCTTGCGGAGCCGTACACAGCACAACCGTAGTCCAGTTTGGAACGGACCAGGGCTCTGTAGAGGTGCAGCAAAGTTTTCTTATCAGCGCCCAGTCGGTGTGCGCTACGACCCGCAGAATATTCAGTGCTTTCTGGGAAGCAGTTTTGAGGTTTTTGATGTGGCTGAGAAAGTTCAGTTTCTGGTCAAAAATGATTCCCAGAAATTTGGCCTCTTTAACAGCTGGAATGGGAGATTTCCCTACTTGAAGTTCAGGATCTGGAAAAACTGACGGAAATTATGGAAGTGAATACACTGCGTCTTTGTTGGAGAAAAGGTGAAACCGTTTTCATCTGCCCATCGATGGATTTTATCCACGCAAAGCTGGAGCCTGCGCTGGACACTCGGGTACAGGCTTCCAGTTGCGTAGACAGCGAAATCATCCACAAACAATGAGCAGTCTGAACCCTGCTGAACTGATTGAACAATGTTATTAATCTTGATGCTAAAGAGGGCAGGAGACAGTATGCTCCCCTGTGGAACACCCAACTCCTGCTCGTGGACATCAGAGAGAGTGGTGCCAACCCGGACCTGAAACTGTCGTTCTGCCAAAAAATTTTGAATAAAAAGTGGAAGATGACCTCGAAAACCCAGATCGTGGAGGTCATGAAGTATCCCCGACTTCCAGGTGGTATCGTAGGCCTTCTCCAAGTCAAAGAAAATTGCCACTGCATGCTGTTTGTTCAGAAAGGCGTTCCGAAGTGTAGATTCCAGACGAATCAAATGGTCAACAGTAGTCCGATGTTTGCGGAAACCACACTGTTCTTTCGCCAAAAGGCCATCGGTTTCTAGTTTCCACATGAGCCTAGCATTGACCATTTCTCCATCAATTTACAGACACAGCTGGTCAAAGCTATGGGACGGTAGTTTGATGGATTAGAAAGATCTTTTCCAGGTTTGGGGATGGGAATAATGAGGGCTTTCCGCCAAGAGGGTGGAAAGAAACCTGTAGTCCACATATGGTTGTATACCTGTAGCAGTATGTTCAACCTTCTTGCGGAAGATGTTTCAACAGTTGATAATGAATTTCATCAATACCTGGAGAGGAATCGCTGCAAGAAAGTAAGGCAGATTTCAGCTCGTTTAACGTGAAAGGAAGATTGTAGTCTTCCATGTTGTCAGACGAAAAGTTGCAGGGTGATTTTTCTTTTAGGGCTTTGTTTTTGACAAAAGTGGCTGATTTGTTACAAGAGGAGGAATTCTGTTCAATGGTTGAAGCAAGCAGATTAGCAACTGCTTTTTTGTCTGTTATTAAAGAGTCAGCAAACTTGAGATGATTCACAGTGGGACAGGTGTTTCTTCCCTTTGATTTTCTTAATGATGTTCCACACTTTCTTCTTAGAAGTTTTCGATGTCAGCCTGGAGCAGAAACTTCTCCAGGACCGACGTTTACTGATTTTAAAAGTGTGTCTCGATTTGGCACGGAGTTTCTGATGGGCTCGAGCGTTGGGACCCGAAGGTCGTTGGTACACCTGACGCTGAGCCGTTTTCGAACTTTGGAAATTTGTTGGCAGTCTGAATCAAACCAGGGTGTTTTTGGCATTTGAAGTTTATCAGAAGACACTGGAATACAAGCTCTAGCACACTTGATCACAGTGTTAGTCAGTGATTCTGCTGGGTCCGGACTCTGAAGAAAATCAGTGTCCTGGAATTCTTTTGAAATAGTGGCTGCAAATAGATCCCAGTTTGCTTTCTTATAATTTAGATGTTGAGAGACAGAGACGTGTTCAGTTATTACGGGTTGTAAACAGACAGGGAAATGGTCACTTCCGTGCAGATCGTCATGGACAGACCACTCATAGTCCAGGACCAGTGAGGGGTCACAAACCGACAAATCTAAACACGAAAGTGAACCTGTGGAAGAGTGGAGGTAAGTTGCAGATCCGTCGTTCAGACAACACAAATCCAAATCTGAAAGGACATCCTCAATTAGCAGACCTCTGGATGACGAACTGACACTACCCCAAAGAGGATTGTGACCGTTAAAGTCACCCAACAGCAAAAAAGGTCGAGGAAGTTCACCTATCAGACTGACAAGGTCCTGACGACAAACCGGACAGAAGGAGGTAGATAAAGAGAACAGACTGTCACAGTTTTGTGGAGAGTGACTCTCGCAGCTACAGCCTGAAGGGAGGTAGACAGAGCGACAGGACTATACAACAAAGTTTTGTGTAGGAGAAGGGCAACACCGCCCGACAGTCCCAACGTGGATGGTTGTGCAGGTTTTGAAAGAATATTAAAGCCAGAAAGAGTAAAGGTCTTCTGGCTTTGAATTTGAGTTTCCTGAAGAGCCACGACGGAAGGTTTTATAGATTGACACAGAAGCTGCAGCTCCTCAAAGTTGGATTTTAGTCCACGGATATTCCAATGGAATATTGTATTATCCATGGTGCAGAGGGCAAAAAGGAGAGAGATCAGGTCATCTCCTCCTCAACGTCTGCGTCCAATGGAGAGAATTTATTAGTTAGTTTCACTGGACTGTGTTGGTCTTTGGACCTGCTGGCAGACTTGCCCGCAGGTGACAAAGGCCTGGAGTTTGGAGATGGTGGAGGTCTGGATTTGGGAGATGGTGGAGGTTTCTTCTTCATCTCCACGCTGGGTGGAACTTCCTTGCCCGCACGGGCACTGGATAGGGGAGTTCGAGGCGGAATTGCTGTTTTTTTTTTTTTTTTTTAACAATTTTTTAAATTTTTTTTATTGAACAATTCTTCATTTTTTTTGCAAGACATACACAACTTCATACAGAGACATATGCATTTTCTTCATAAGTTGTAAATGGGGAGGGAAAGAAAGCAACCAAAAAAAAAAAAAAAACCAAAACAAAAAAAACCCATCCTTCCCCCTCCCCTATCTGTATTCACATATACACATGGTGAATGACAGCACTCTCAAATATTACACACTTTCCCCTCCCTCCCTCCCATCTCTGTGTGGGGTATAATTTCTGCCATATTTACAAGAATAAATGAAACGAGAATGAGAAAATCAAACTAAGTATAGATACAGTTTGTACTTTACATCAGTGTCAACATACATCATACTGCACACACTGTACATTTATAGGCAACATGTGCACACACTTTAGTATTTGGGAGTGAGGTCCGAAAGCCATGGGTAACAAACAATTACCTTATACAATAGACAATACATGTGCATACAAGACTGAAGAACAATTGGTGATACTCGTGTAATAAAATAGATATTTGTGGAATGGGAGAAAGAAGGCAATCAAGGAATTACTGTAAGATACGGGGACCAGGTTTCTTCAAACTGTCTTGCATTACAATTTATAACAGCTGAATATTTTTCAATATTATATCTATATTTCAAAGTTGCAACAAAAGCCAACAAAGCAGGATGGACATCTCGAAGTTGACATGTATAAATGTAGAATTTTAGCTAACAGAAGAATGAGATCAATTACTTTATCTGTCCTTGTATCCACCTTGACCCCAAATAGAACAAATTCCTTGTTTATGTTTATATTATGACAAAGTTGGCATTTATCTTTGAACATATTTTCAAAATCATTCCAAAAATTTTTAACAACAATACAGTCATGCATCATGTGAGGAATGGTTTGTTCTTCTTGATTACAAAAGTTACAAATAGGAGAATCAGAGATTTTACACATAAATAAGTATCTTTGAGTTGGGAGCAGCCTGTGTAGAAGTCTAGTCTGAAACCATCTCAGTTGGACATCTGTTGTGGTTTTAAAGCAGTGAGAAAAGATCAGTTTTCCAGTTTAGATTCTCAAAAAGATTATTCCATTTAGTGACACAGGTAGGCATAGCATTGTTATCATTCAAAATATTTTGTACACATTTATTGCCTTTTCTGATAAAAAACCATACTTTCTGATCAAGCAATTTATATCTGTTGGTAAAGACAACATTTACTTTCCTGCCATAAGAACGAACAGCACTGAGAATACCTTCATACAAAAGAAAATTAGTTCTGATTCCTGGAAAACTTGTCAAAAACTCTCTGTATGACATAAAATTGCCATGCTCATTCATTAATTGCTTTACAAAAAAGATATTGTAGTTATACCATTCTTGCACAAATATAACTTTTTTATTTCTTATAATATTCACATTGTAATGGATACATTCTGACATAAAATCGTGAACAGAGGAAGGCTTACATTTTTAAACACAGTTTTTTATAATGTCTCAAAACATCCTTCCAAAATGGATTCTGAACATTCTGCATAACAATATTTACATATTCTGCTCCCAAATACCGCACATCATTGAACATAGGATACATATTTAGAGTAAACATTTTCCAATCACCATCATCACAAAAGAGTCTTCGTAACCAACTGATTTTCATGGAAGACATAAAATTTCTAACGTTAAGCATTTTTAAGCCACCAGCACTGTATTCTTTTTCAATTACTGACTTTTTAATTTTACCCCTCTTCCCATTCCATAAAAAGGTATATAGTTCCCTTTCTAAGGATGTAATGAAATCATCCGGGGGGTCCGGCAGGTTGATCAGGAGATGGACAATTTTTGAAAATACTAAAGTCTTGATAACTGTTATTTTGCCAAAAGGGGTGATTTGCCGTTTCTTCCATGATGTTAGAATTCTTCTTATTTCCAAGAGTTTATCTTCATAATTGATACGTACAATGCTATCTGTGTTAGTAGAAAATTTGAAACCAAGAATTTTAAAAGTACCTGGATCCCACACAAAATTTTTGTCCCTCATATATTGAATGCCACAGTTTCTCCCACTTCCTATCCAGATAATCTGAGTTTTGTCAAAGTTTATTTTTAGACCCGAGATGTGTGAGAATTTTGTGAGCACACTTACAGTTTCATTAAATGATCTTTCAGAACCATCAAGGTATAAGGTTGTATCATCAGCGAACTGTGACAGTAAATTTTCTTTCTCTTTTATTTTGATACCTTTAATATTTTCATTTTTACGGATCAAAAGTGATAAAATTTCTGCACATATTAAGTATAAATAGGGCGAAGACGGATCTCCCTGTCTGACCCCCCTTTCGATCTTAAACCAGGGTGAATACTGACCATTCACCGAAACACAAGTGGTTATATTGCAATAAAAGGTTTTTATCCACTGTATCATATCCGAACCAAAGTTAAAAAAATGTAAACATTTCAAAAGAAAGGACCAGGAAACACTGTCAAACGCCTTTTCAAAATCAATAGATAATAGCAATTCCCGGAATATTTTCTTTTTCCACGTACAATAAGGTATCATAAAGCAAACGGATGTTTTCCCCAATAAAACGTCCTTTTAGAAAACCTTTCTGACACTCATAAATAATATTTGGTAGAACATCTTTTAGCCGGTTAGCAATACACGCTGAGGCAATCTTATAGGTAGTGTTTAAAAGGGAGATAGGTCGCCAGTTTTTGATGAATCTCTTTGATTTCCCTTCTTTGGGAATGCAGGTGATGGAACCCTGTCTCTGTGTTATAGACATTTGTCCTTTTTCAAAACCCTCATTGACAGATCGTACTAAGAATATGCCAATATCAAGAAAGAAGAATTTAAAAAACTCCACTGTAAATCCATCAGGACCTGGGCTCTTACCGTTTTTCATGTTTTTTAATGCTTTAGTAGCCTCTTCAAAAGTAATTAATCCTTCTATTGCTTCCCTATCTTCATTGGATAAAATAGTAGCATTTGGACACTCATCCGGGATGTTAATGTCGCTTACATCTGTAGACTTGTATAATTCTGTGTAAAATTGTCTTACTTCATTAAGTATTATGTCTTGATCCGAGATGATACCTTTGTCATCAGTTTCAAGAAATGGTATGGATTATCTAAATAGTTTCGGTTTTCTAAATTACAAAAGTACTTAGTCACTTTTTCTCCTTGATCAATCCAACGCATCCGTAAGCGCACAGATATTCCTTGAATTTTTATTTCTCTAATTTCTTGTAACTGTATTTTTTAAACTTTCTAAATACGGAACATCCTCTTGTTGTAAATTATTTTCAAGATTTTTTATTTTTTTTTCCAGATCAGACTCTTGTTCACCCAATACCTTTTTCCTATGTGTGGAGTAAGAAATTGTTTTACCTCTAATTTCAAGCAATAATGTTTCAAAGAATAACTGATCATTTATTTGAAAAAATAAGTTTTCATTTGGTATACTATTTATGTTGTCCATGTTATAAACAAGCACCGCATATTGTTTCTTAATCTCTGAAATAAGATTTTTTATTTTCAAAATATACTGTTTGTCTTTTAGAAGGCTATTATTAAATTTCCAAAAGGGTCTATCCCTTTTAAATTCATCTTTTCTTCAAAGCTAAGGTGACAAGAGAATGATCTGATCTGTAGCCAGGGTCAATATATACATCATTAACTATAGACAAAAATTCTTCACTAATTAAAAAATAATCTAATCGTGCCTGTTTTATTGAGTTAAACCTTCTCCATGTGTATTTTCTTTTGTCGGGATACATTTCTCTAAACACATCAAAAAGGTTGTATTCTGTCATGATACTGTAAATCTTTTTCCGTGTCCTGGGACGATTCACAGTACTAGAATAATTACGATATCTAAATCAATATTTAGAGGGCAGTTCCAACCCCCTGTAACAATTACATGTTCATTCCCAATATTTTCAATGTGGTCAAAAACACCAGCAAAAAATCTGGCCTGTGGCCACTGCTAGGGCCATACAAATTGACTAAAGTAAATTTCTTTTTAAGAGCTTCGATATTCAACACAATATAACAACCATGCTGGTCTTTGATTACATCGTGCAGTTTGTACTCAAAATTGTTATTAAATAAGATAGCCACACCATTTTTGTTGGTTTCACAGCCACTGAGCCAAACCCTATAACCCCAGCTTGCCTGTATATAGCTCTCAATGTCTGCCTTCAAGTGAGTCTCTTGAAGACAAAAAATGTTAGCCTCTGTCTTTCTTAGAAAGTCGAATATATCTCTTCTTTTAGTAGAGTCGTTAAGCCCATTGCAATTGAATGAGGAAATTCTAAATGCTTTATTCGATGCCATTGTGCTGAATAAGGAGGCAAATAGAGTGTAAGAAAGCATGATAATAGGTCGAAAAAAATGAGATCATATGAAATCGTAGAATGAGTGTCAGCCCATTGCTCAAATTCAAAATCAAAGCCAGCCAAAAGTACCACATTACAAACTTTGCAGACACTGACAGACCATCAAAGTATGTTGCTCAACGTTGCAGTACAAAGCATGAAAATTATGAAGTAGCTTCTTTTTATGACCCACGTGAAACACACATTGCGATGACCCAATTTCTACCTTACCCCTGCTCCCTTTCTCCCAACCCCGTAACCCTTCTCTCTCACGCACACATTCAAATAATGCAAAAACAAGAATACAACAAAAAGACAAATAACACTTACTTGTTTGATTCATCCATGGGTGTACCGCCAATACTCCAGCCCACATTATTATAAGAAATCGGTTTAGAGAAATTGCAACACCTTTTTACAAGTTCCAGCATGACTTCTCAGCATGCAGACCTTTGCAGCAACACACGTGATGTAAACACTGAACGTCACGTGATCAAACAAAACTAAAAGTCCTCCCAATATTTTGAAGCCCAAGTAGAATACAATGCAAAGTGGAATATATACTACCAGCTATTGCGCAGGGACATTCAATCAGATGTAAAAATTAACAGAACAATCGGGGGAAAAACAAAAAACAAAAAAAAAACACGAGTACGCTCGAACAAACTAACCCTTGACCTTGAGGACATGCACGAAAGAAAAATGTAAAATGTACCAAACATTATGCCCTGACGTACAGACAAGGAATGGCAGAATTTCAAAGATTTCCGTAACAATTAACCGATAGAAACAATCCGTCAACAAGTTTACGAGTAGAAGAAAATAAGTGAAAAATGAAATAAAACAATAGTAAGGCACACCGAAAAAATAAAAACTAGGAATAGCTAGCTACCTGAAGCAGACGAGGGATGTCGAAGCAGACGATACACTGGACTTCCGGTTCTAACGGGGCGGTGTTTTCTCTGGAATGCTGTCTGAAATCAGCGAGTGATCTCACAGGCACCACTCTCCCCGTTTGTCGTCTTTGCCCAAACAGTCCCGTTCTTGGTCCACGCCTGCTGACAGGCAGTGTCACTTTTCACACTACACAACAGTGAATAAGTCCGTGGGTCAGATCCTCAATAACGACAGTTCCACTCCCCTTCAAATTCTTCCTGGCATACAGGACAGCATCGCGAACGCGTCGGGACACAAAACGTAATATTATGCCCCTACCCGAGTTCCCAGAACCGCCAGTGGCACCCCCGGAACGTTGGACACGGGCACCCACACGGTGTATAGCCTCCAGGTCCTAAGGTTTCACTTTGACCTTGAGTTGACTGGAGATCAACAAAAGGACCTTCTCCTCGCACTGCTGCGCCGTCTCACCTTGGTCTTCCTTCATTCCGTAGATACGTAGGTTGTTCCTACGGACGTACGCCGATAAGTCCTCCGTTCTACGGTCGGCGGTCTCGGCAAGGTGACGGGCTTCCCTCAGCTGGTCCCTCAAGGAGTCTTCCCTCTGTTTGGCGTCCCCCACCTCCTTCTTCAGCTTGTCGTTCTCGTTCTGCAGCAGCAGAATGGCGGTCGTCAGTTCTTCTACCACTGTGGACAGTTTTGCGAGAGCAGAGCCGTTCGCGCACAATTTCTTCATCAGGTCTTCGTTAGTAATGGCACCCTGATGAAGATTCGAACTGTGTTCAGGGGAGAAGACCGCGTAGAGCTCCTCGGATGTTGACAGAGGTAAGTTGTCTCCCTTGTCAGTCATGTCTTCGTTTGCCGATTCGGAAACGTAAACAAACTTTGACAGCTTCTCTTTCACCGATGTAGGCGTGCTTGTCACAACTTTTTGTTTCTTTGGCGTATTATTTGAATTGTTTAAGTCACTTGACTTTCCCACCGATGCACCAGAAGAGTTTGATCCCGAGTTGGAGTTTGTTTTTCTGTGTTTACGTTTCCGTTGTCCGCCGCCGGCCATATTGACTTGTAACGGTTCGACTCGAGTCTTTCATTTTCGCTTGAAATCGCGGTTGCTGCGCTCAAAAATTATCTGACATCTTTGGTGGAGATTGGCAGTGGTCGCACTATTAATCCAGCGGCACCATCACACTTTCTTCATTGATTAATTAACAGAAAAACTGTTGATTAACACCACTGTTTTCAGAACGTGTCCGACCTTGCTGGCGAACAGTGCTGACCTCTCAAATTGCTGGTTTTTTAGTCTGCCCAGCAGCAGATGTTGTAGACTGCTGGGCAGTCTGAGGGGTGGCGGATTTTTTGTCTCCACCAGGGGCAGTCACTTTGGGTTGGAAGGTGGTGGACCTGCTTCCACCAGAGCTGACAATTCGTCCTTGCAATGTCTTCGAAAAAGTGAAGTCATCAGTCTGGCAGCAGACTGACCGAGTGGAAACTTTGGGAACTGTCTTTACGGCCGAAGCATATGAAGCTGTTGGAGTCTGACTGCCCACAACCTGCTTGCGGGCTTCAAAAAAGGAGATCTTCTTTTCCGTTTTAACGCGTTGTATTTTGGATTCTTGAATCCAAAGAGGACAGTTTCTGGAAGAGGAGGGATGGTCGCCACCGCAGTTAGCACAATGTGCCGGATCCTTGCACGGCCCATCGTGGGTCGCCTTGCAGCAACCACCGCACACCTCCTGCCCAGAACAACGGTCTCTGACATGGCCAAACCTCTGGCACCTGAAACACCTCAACGGGGACGGCACATATAGCTGAACACGAACATTCAGGTAACCGACTTTGATGACCGGAGGCAACACAGGGTTGCAGAATGTCAGAAAGAGGGTGTTGGTGGCCACTCTCTCTGAACCTTTCTTTACCGACACCCTGCGCACCTCCGTCACACCCTGGGACGCCAGTTCTGTTTTGATCTCTGCTTCCGAGACACCTGCTAACTCTCGACAGCGAATCACACCTTTTGACGAATTCAACTGTTTATGGGAGTCATCCTGATCTCCCTATCCACTAGTTTTGTTGCTTTCAACAGCTGTTCAGATTGTTTCTGTGATCGACATTGAATAAGAAACAATCCATTCCTCAACCTTTTTATGGACCTAGGTTCACCTGCTATACCATGAAAGCCCTTTTGGATAGCAAAAGGGCTCAGAGCTGAAAGGGGTCTTTCCTGCTCTGTCCCTTCCACCACGAGCCAGGAAGCCCAGAAACCTGTCCTCTGTCTTACCTCACTGTCAGAATCGCTGTCTGTTTCAAATTCCCCTGAAATAGGGGATACTGCCTTCCTCTTCCTTTTGGGGGGTAGTTTTTTGAAAAGGCCATATTTTGTTTATTGTTTTTCATCCCTCCCTTACCCACCCACCTTGGAGTCCAACTAAGGGGCCAGGGCCAAGAAACCAATGTCTTGACCCCTTCCAGGCTTCGGGAGAGACATACGACAAACAGAAGCCACCAACCCTATCCCCCCTGATCATGCTCAACTCCCGGGAACAGAGAGCTGAGCACTGCAGGGTTTACTTGGCCAGCAGGGAACTGTCTGTCTTGACCCAACCCCAAGAAGGGGAGCCGATTAGTACACCCGGGCCAAAGTGTACTTCCTGTCTAGGAGAGGTCCGAGCCAAAGTGATGTGTTGAGAGCGCTGGCCCTCTCAATCACCAGGATCTCATTCCCCTCCGACACAGGTCGCACCGCACGGCAAACGCGGCGGATCTTAAGGAGACCACAGAGAGAAAAGGAGCGTGGAACAGAAGACTTGAAGGGGAGACGAAGATAGAAAAGGGCCAAATAAGGGAGGCAGAAAACAAGAAAAGGAGAAAGGCGGGTTACTCTTAGTCAGGATCCTTACCCTTAGCCTATCTGACATGGGAAGCCCTACCAGGGGCATCAACTCCTTACCACGTTATGCTTAGGCCAGACAGCAACTTGGCTTTTCGGACCTAGAAGCAGTTTGAAAAAAACCCAGCCTATTTCCAAGTATTGATGCCCCCGCCAGCAAAGCCTAAGGGATCACTGGACCGCGCAAGCCCTCCGACCACGACAAGGTCGCAACCCCCGGAGGGAAGTTGTTACAATGCGCATTAGTGTATCATGGCATCATTATCATGAATGTAATGCACAATATTGGTGAAGACATTTGATATGTAGACATCATAATTGCGATTCAAATGGACTTGTTTTTTTCACACACAGGAGTACAAGAATACATCCTTGCAGGACATAAAACTTCCTTGACTTGCATTTATCATATTTTATGAACACAGAAAACAGGACAGTTTTCTTCCATACGTGGAGAAAAGATAAATGGTTATAATCTTTCTGCAGTCTTTGCTTTCTCATTCCAAAACAATAAAGTCTCTCTCTTCTCTTTCCAACTTAATATCAATGAAGTGAAATGTCACATGTTTACACACCACTACAAAAAATACTTTCATCTTTCTTTTTCACTATGAATATTTTTCTGACATAACAAAAAGATCTAAATCTGTCATAAAGTTTCAGTCTTTTTCCCTGAACAGTCTTCTTCTGGCCATACTTCACTATTCAAATATACTGTTACAATTCTCACCCTGTCATTGTCAGTAACAAACAGGAAGGCGTGGATCATTTCATGCTGAAAAACAAACAAACAATAGCTTGTGATTAGTAATGCCTGCATACAAACACTCAGAGCCTATGCACGCAGAGTCTCACACATGATACGCACACATATGACTATGAGAAATCACACAGTCACATACACAAAAATGCACACAAAAACGCGCCCAAATTTACACAAACACACCATACTAAATAACCCTATCTGACACAAATTATACCACTCAATTTAATACTTTTTCTTATCACTAGACTTTAAACAATAATTCAACAGATATTTTATTTTTCTGTCAATCCTAATCTTTTTTTCTTGATGATGACCCCCCCCCCCCCCTCCCAATCCTTCTTCTAAACCAATTAAAAAAAAGAAGAAAACAAACAAACAAAACACACACAAAGAAAAAAATCGTACAAACCAAAAAAACCTTAAAAATCTTTCATCATGTGAGCCACCAAACCTCAAGAGGGGAGGCAATTTCAATATAATCTCCAGTAGCTCGCCTTCTGTGTATTTTGTATTGATAAAAAACAAGATCTTTTCTATTTCTACTTTCATGATTTGTTGCGGTCGACTTACAGAGCAGAGCAGTGATTTACCATCACTCCTCTGGAAATATTGTGAATAGTAATGTGAATAGGAGTTAGTACTGAACCCCCCCCCCCCCCCAAAGTTTTGTGGAAATATGTAATAAAAGCTGGACGCATTGCTGAAAGGTTGAGACAAAAGAAGTCTATATACATTGTACATTGCGAAGACTCAACTAAAACAACAACAACAACAACAAAAAACCCTAAAAGTTTGACAGAACTTGGCTACCTACACTAGGCCGTATTATCTAAAACGACATCTTTTCTCCCTTTTTGTGGCCTTATAAAGTCAAAGGTAATCAGCCTGAACATGACGTAGGATCGCTGAACAGACTGACACAGCACTGTGCGTGGTTAATAATACCAAATTAAAAAAAATTATCTATACACACCAGCAATGTCTCAACAAGATCCTTTCTAGGTCTCAGCTTAAGCAGCGGAACACTGAGACGAATGGAACACAAACCACCCCGTCCTTCATAGTGGCAAATACCTGCACACCTATTGGACAGAAAGAAAGGAGGGAAGGAGGGGAGGAGTGTGGGATGCGAAGGTATTAACTGAGAATGGCAAGGATTAATGTAATGCATTCTATTCAAATCAATGAACTGCAAAACAATTTTGAATATATATATTTGAAACAACTGGCCAGCTACATGCATGGACAATAACTACCAATTCAGAGATTTCTAAGTTTATTTGACAGTCAACAGTTTCATTTTCTTCTGCTGGTAATGGTGATCTTACATCAGAATTGTCAGCACTGAGAAATTCATGGTGACTGTTGTTGGATGGATGTGGTGGTGCCCTTCAAAGAAGAATGCTCAATCTCAATGGCTCTGCAATGACGCAATACTTAAGCAAATTATTATCATGTTAAATATGCAATCTATGAACACTATGTGTACAAAAACACAGCCTCATTCATGGAAATACCATCACAATTTATCATCATCTGGGCAAATCCTCACTCCCATATCCTGGTTATCAACATGTCATGTATGGATCCCCAATCAGATAATTGCTGTTTGACTAAGGTTTGACCCAATAGATGATATTCTTTTAGCTTGGACCAGTATGATATCCACTCATTAGGTTTAAGACAAATCATGTATTGGATATAATATCAATTTAAAAAAAATTATATCCTTACAACCTTCAATGGAAAGTAATTAATCGCAAAATTTATTAGTCATGTGACAGAGCTTGATGTTTCAGTTTCATCAAGGTGTCACTGTGTGCTAACTAATCCAAATATGCTACGCCACATCTTCTTAGTTTTGCGACCGCAATGCACATGATTTAAAGCTGATGAATGAACAAATATTAATCATGACTAAGATGTTATACTTTATGATGAGGGTCTCATACAGCTCTACGACCTAGCAGATGTCCGTCTGTACATAAACATAAAAACAATTTGAGAATGCTTACAATGTCATTCTGGGACTCCATCTGACTTCGACACCAGACAGTTTCCCCCAAAAGTAATGGTCGTTGAACTGTAGAAAGAGAGCGCGCACATCTGGATTTGGGTCAATTGTTTCCAAGCTAGGATCAATAACCGATAGTCTCCCGAGGCCAGAGTCGAAGCGTGTGGGCACCAAACTTGATCTTCCACTTTCATGCCTGCTGATTTCCTTATCCTTGGTCGTCAAGATTTCGACGCTTTCTCGGTCAAATTCTTCCTGAAGCTGTTGTGCGAGAAGCAAGTCATGGTCATCCATACTTTGAAATAGTGTGTAGGTTACTTTCGATTACTTTCGTAAGCAGTGTTCATTTCCGCCTTGAAGAAGAAATCAGCTTCCGCTTTATATGACAGTTCCTGTGTCATAAATGGTTCATTCTTACACGCACATCACATCATCAATTCACCACCCACGGCAGTAGATGGTACGTAGATCTGGCGTCATTGTTCTCCAACTCTGCAAAGGGATGTTGCTGACGAAAGTCACAGAATTAAATCGCCTCACAAATATTCTATAAAAGTTAGATTTCAAAGCAACGAATTTGACCGCGACAGTGTGACTGCAGGCGGACAACAAAACCTGAAAGCAAAAACAGAATTATAGAGCCGCTGAACGAAGGAGCAAACAGATTACAAAAGGGACACAACGCTTTTCGACTAGGCCTAGGCCTATCGGGTTTTCTTCAGACAGGACAAACAACATTCAAAACAATGGAAATAAACGTGAAAAAGATTCCGCCCAACTATTTTATTTCATTCAAGGGATAACCCAAAATGCAAATAAACTCACAAAACAGAGCAAAATAAAGCCTATCTAATACACAATACAAAACATGAAAGTGATATTGCGACTTTTTCAATTTAAAAAAAAAAAATCAGCTGTCCCCTATTAACAATTAAAAAAAAAAAATTCAAATAACCCTTGAAATAGCAACCAGCATGAGAACGAGAAGACGAGTTTGAATGAAAGGAAAAGGAGGAGTGTCACTGTGGAGTAATGTAATCCAACGGTGGGGTCTCTTAATTTTAGCATGAGAAGAAACGGCATATGAACAATGATATGAAATATGGTTAAAAAAACAACAACAACAACAACAAAAACCCGTTCCCACATTCAACGGGCCTATCTTCACGGTCGGTATATCAATGAACTAACATTCTGACACAACTAATCTTAAAGAGAAATGATAATTAATCCGCCAGACAAAAGGGACAAACAATTTACAAGATAAAACATGACTCGTTTCGACCTCTTTGGTCTTCATCAAGTAAGCCCGACAAAACCATCAGCAAAATGATGTTGGATCGTACAAAGGAAGAAGAGGTAAACAACATTCACAGAATCACAGAATCACAGAAATGTATGGCTATAGGCTAATAGCCTTTTGCCCTCATAATCAGTATCTGTTTATGTGCTTTTGGATCACTTTCTCGTGAAAGTCCCAATGGCTTAAGTCAGGCATAGTGTATACTACATTTATCATCATCTTAATAAAGATCCAACTCAGTGGAAAATACCTGGTCTTTAAACTTTTTGTCAATTTGATTTTTAAATGCGTTTACTGATGGCGCGTTGATAGTGTCATCGGAAAGGTTATTCCACAGATTAATGATACGGTTAGTAAAAAATTGGTGAAACTGGTTAGTTGCAAAATTAGTTTTGGTTATTTTGAAGTTATGTCGAGTCTTTTCATAGTTAGCCATAGTGAACAAGGAAGAGGTGGTGCAAGGATCATAATATTGTGCATAATTTTGTATACTTCAATGAGATCACCTCTTAGTCTTCTGAATTCTAGGCTAGGCAACCTAAACAGAGTTAGGCGCTCCTCATAACTAAGATCACGAGTACTCGTTCTAGTTGTACACTTGGTAAATCTTCGTTGAACACCTTCAATCATATTTATATGTTTTTTAAGATAGGGGCACCATACTGAGTTTCCATATTCAATAATTGGTCTAACTAGAGCTTTGAACAATGGAATCATAATTTCAGGAGATTTATTTGTAATAGTCCTCACAAGAAGACCAGCCATTTGATTACCTTTTTTCACAATGTTGTTTATATAATATGAGTCTCAAAGTTCAAATCTGGATCCATGGTGACACCTAAATCCTTCTCAGCAATAGTACTTTCCAGTGTTCTATTAACCCCATTTTCCAGTATTGTGTACTGATAGTGTGGATTATTCTTTCCAAGGTGCAGAACTTTGCATTTCTCGCTATTAAACTGCAATAGCCAAGTATTTGTCCATTTCACTAGATTGTGTATACACAATTGTAAATGATCTCTGTCTTCTATATTTCGGATGGCAGAGTAAGCCTTGGTGTCGTCTGCAAAGATTTTTACTTTACAATCTACCTCCTCAGGCATATCATTTATAATGTATATGAACAAGGTCGGTCCGAGAACACTACCTTGTGGTACTCCACTAGTCACATTGACCTTCGATGATTTACTACTGTTTACACTTACAAACTGTGATCTTCCTTTTAAGAAATCTCTGATCCACGATAGTAACTTGCCTTTTATACCGTAGCCTCCCAGTTTATTTATCAGTCTTTGGTGTGGAACTGTATCAAATGCTTTCCTCAAGTCTAGGTAGACTGCGTCAACTGGTATTTTCTCATCCAAGGTAGCTAACCAATCTTGTAAAGTAACAAGTAGTTGTGTAACACATGAACGCCCCGTGGTAAATCCAAATTGTTCTCTAGATAACAGGTCATGTTTGGTTAAGTGCTGGCAAAGAGCGTCTCGAATAAAACCCTCGAAAACTTTACAGACAACAGATGTTAGGCTGACTGGACGGTAGTTTCCTGCTGAGTTCTTGTTTCCTTTCTTAAAAATAGGATGTACTTCTGCTTCTTTCCAATCTTTCGGTATTACACCCTTTTCTTGTGTTCTATCGAATAATGTCTTCAATGGGTAAGCGATGACGTTAGCCAGCTCCTTCAGTACTCTTGGGTGAATCTCGTCAGGACCTGGGGACTTCGATGGGTTTAAATTCTTTAATGTTTTTTCCATCTGGTCGGTTGTGATCTCCACTTTTGTTAATTCTGTAACCTCTTTTTTACATGAAAACTCTGGAACGTTTATGTTACTTTCCTCAGTAAAAACACTGGCAAAGAAGCTGTTTAGTACACTTGCTTTTTCAGAATCATTTTGCTTTTTCAGAATCATTTTGTGTTAAGGACAAATGAAAACAAAGAACGAGCAGTCACCTATCTTCTCAACTTGGGGGTAAGATTTTGTAACTTGTTTGTCCCTTTTGTCTGGCGGATTAATTATAATTTCTCTTTATAATTTGTTTTAATTTCTACCTCCAGTCACCTCACTTTGAAACTCACACAACTACTTCCTTTATAATTACAAAAAAGTTGCTACAACATGCTATTCGTCAACCATTTCCTCACTCGCACTGTTGCAGTGGTTATTAAACCAATGCTGTTGTTACTTTACTGTAACGATCCCGTTGATATTTTCAAAATGTAGACGAATCGTTGCTGGTATATGAAACTAGTTTTGTATTTTAGGCTAAATGACCTTCACCCCTGGTCGACTCGATTTGGCAACCGGAAGTGTTCTATGGTGATCGACATACCTTAGGCAAAATGACATGAATTATCATAGATGCTGTGTTCTTATTTGAGAGACCTGACGCTTGACTGTTGCGAAGGATGCCGCGAGTTTGACGGTAGGAGGCGACGCTTTATTTTTGAAAATGTTTTTATTTGACGAAGGAGGTTTTGATGATAAACTTAATCCTTCAGAATCTGAGGTGATGATGGCAAACGCTAGGCAACGGAGATGCTGCAGCATAAATGTGTGTTCTGCGGCTCTCTGGTTATTTGTCAAACAAATGGCGTCTGCCGGACAAATTAGTCGGAATTCAATACACATGTTCTCCAGAATTTCGCTAAATCTGTTGGTTAACCGTTTGCAAAGAAAGATGACTTTAACGGTTGATCTGTTTGTTATTGTTTACCCGAATTTAAGCACAAGATGTGCTGCAGTAGCTCCCGTAGGACCCAAATTGCATGAGCATGAACTTGATGAAGAGGATGATTCATCACCAGGTTTCATTTGGTGAAAATGTGTCCAAAATCAGTCATAAGTAGGTAATATATGAGGCACAAATTATTTTGTCAGTATGCAGAGCAGGCAACATGAACAGGAAAACAAAAGGAATTAACATCCAGCTGTGTTAGACACTGTTACCCTCTGATTTAAAAGAAAAAACAAAGTATAGATCTGCTTATAATTTGATGTAGCACAATTAAGCAATATTGATGGCAGTGGCAATGAGTGTACACTTGGTATGGGCTTTACTGCCTTTAGTGTGTATAACATGCTTGTGCATAACATAGATTTGTTGCTGTGTTTTGATGGATAACTACTGTGACTGACTAATGAACTATTGTCTCCTTTTAGTGCAAAGCAATTTTTATGCAGTTTGAAGGTTCCTTAGATCAGGAAGTAAACTTCTATGTATATTTCTGCTTATAAAGATGGATGGTAAGAGATAAGATAATGTTGCTTATAGCCCAGCCGAAAGATGGATGGTGGTTCATGTGGATATAAAACAAACTTGTGACAGCGGGATACGGGATGGATCTTTATGTACTTCCTGTTGCACTAATTTGTTTCGTTTCAAGTTCGACTTTATATATATAAATGTGTATGTATATATAATATATATATATATATATATATATATATATATATATATATATTACATATACATATAATATAATATTTGTAATGTTCTAGTTTATTGTAAACGCTTAAGGCATTCTGTTGGCTAGGCATATAAGTGTTCTTGATGATGATAATAATAATGAAAGATAAATATACCAGTGGTAGAAGCCTGCCAGGTGAACATTTTGTGTGCTTTGTTACCCACCATTTTTCAGTTCGGTTGCACATCAGAACATCTTTACATATTATTCTAGCCATTTTAACAGGTGTCCGGGGTTTTTGTTTGTTTTATTGTCTGTGAATTGAGTACTTGCAAGTGCATACAGGTGTTTGGAATTCTGCATGCACTGTTAGTACATAGTAGTGAGAGGCTACTTCTGTCTGTGTTTTTTTATGACTTAGTAATAATGTGTTTAAAAAAAATTGCATTTGGATACGCTGGTCTGGGTTTATTCTTGCTTGAGAGTAGGTTCCAGGTACTTGTGTTATTCATTTGATCTTTAAGCTGTTACAAAACATAACGGTTGAATCATGGACAGATTTAAGGTTGATGAATGTAGAGGGGTAGGTGTATAAGTGTAAGAATCCATATTTGAGTGAGCATATTTGTGTGCGTGTGTGTGTCACTGTGTGTGTGTGCGTGTGTGTGTGTGTGTGTGTGTGTGTGTGTGTGTGTGTGAATATGCCCGCATGCATATGTGTGTAGCAGCCCTGATGTGGCCCTTTGCGGTCGGCTGGGCTATAAGCAACATTATCTTATCTTATATGTGTGTAGATGCGTGCATCTGTGTGTCTGTGTTCCTGTATTTCCCACTCTGTGTCTCTCTGTGTGTGTGTGTGTGTGTGTGTGTGTGTGTAGGTGTGTGTGTAGGTGTGTGTGTGTGTGTGTGTGCAAATGAGAGAGAGAGGGTGAGGGATCAGGGAGAGAGAGAGAGAGAAGGCGGCATACATTTCATATTAGTCAGGTGACTACGTCACATTACAGTCAGCACATTCTTAATGTTACAAAGGGTTAAATATTTTTATAAATAATAATGATAAATTGAGATAGGATGGATAGGCAGACTTACAGGTGTATGAATGGGAATGAACAACACTAGAAAAGAAATGAATAAGAGAGAGAGAGAGAGAGAGAGAGAGAGAGAGAGAGAGAAGGTGTTTATTAATTCATTTTGCTAACTGTTATTTTCCCCCTGTCCATGGGTACTTGTTTACTAAATGAATAAGAGAGAGAGGTGTTTATTAATTCATTTTGCTATCTGTTATTTTTCCCCCTGTCCATAGGTACTTGTTTACTATATTCTTTCATTGTTAATCAAAATTGATATCTGAGTAGTTATTCAGTCTTCAGTACTCTGCTCTACATTTGTTGCTAAAAAAAAAAAGGTGTGAATATTGGTGCATTTGCTTTGTTTTCTTCTTTATACTACTAAACATTTTCTCTGTGAAGATTATGTGGTATACCGTATTTTGCATTTGGTTATCATTTTCACAAACATCTTTCTCTTCTCCAAATAGTTCAAAAGTCAGACATATTTTAAAGTTCATACAGATTCATGTCTTGGTGTATGACCATAGAAATCTCACAAAGAAGTGGCTCTGATGAGAATCATACCCATGATCTCCCAGTGTTTCATGCATTTCCTGCCTGCCCTTGCTTTGAAATACTCATTGCTTTAAATTGTGTGAGCCTCCTGGAAGCATTGTGACTTGGGCCTTAGATGCCAAATGAAAGTCCTGGTAAGGTGAGGAATTCTGTATTGGTGCCTTTGAAATTTTTGGTTTTGGACAGCACAACTCATTTGGTGTCAGTATGAATGGAAAGCAGCTCATGCTGTGATCAGCAAAATGTAAAAGTTGTATAAATGTTTTGTTTTTATTACATGGTAAAATCGTTTTTGGTAACATTTGTTGGCAGACCCAAGGTTTGGAACTGTTGACACAAAAATGGTCTGTTTGTATACAGAATGAAACATTTATCACCATCATTCGATTGTAACACTAACAATGAACATTTACTAATTTAGAGACATGTCCTTATGCAGCTAGTGTAGCTGTATAAATGGACACGAGTATGTAAAGAGAGTTTTCGTCATTTAGTATTCCTTGATATCAAATGCAGTCAGTCAGTGTATGTTAGTTCAGAACACTATATGAGCGTGTAGCGAATCTCTGATTAGACTTAATGAGAATAGCTGGTATTGTGTTCCTTTTCAAGTTATTTTCAACAGTAGATATATTAATTTTTTGAAATTGCTGGAAATGCGTCTTATGTTTTGGAATTTATTAATTTTTTATTTATTTAAGTACAAAAGATGTTCTTCTATCTCTCTGTAATTCTTCTTTGTGCATTGACATGGCTTGATTAAGAAAAAAGAAAAAGAAAGGATTTGAAACATGTTGCCATATTTGACTGAAAATTGTGCTCGTCTACCTGTTGTTTGGTTAACCACTGACCTGTTGATATGATGGTTTTGGTTGTACTTTTACAAAATTTACAGACCTATGAAAAATTATGCAAGAAATGCTGCAGACGGTGGTTTGCGCACTCTCCAGTTTGAAATAACTACCTGGGGAGAGATCCACGTCGGGAGGTCGTAAAGAGGAAACGGTTCTGTGCCGGCTGCACACCGGCCATTCGTATTTTACCCATGCTTACCTTTTAAAGAGTGAAGAAGCTCCGTGGTGCATTCCATGTCATGCGCCACTCACAATGAAACATGTTCTTTTAGAGTGTTGGGACTTGCACGATGTGAGACACAAACATTTTACAGCGGAGTCCATGAAGATCCTGTTCAGGGATGTCCCGCCTGATGTGATCCTTGAGTTTTTGAGAGAGATTAATATTTTTCATCTGATTTAAGATTTTACGGAAGAAAGATTTTTAACAAAGTTTCTGGTGCGTTTGTAGACGATGTCATTTAATGAGATGTATGAAAGTGGTTTTTTTTATTTTTTTAATTTTTTTATGACTGGTGAGTTGATTTTAACGTGGTGACAGCCCTGATGTGGCCCTTTGCGGTCGGCTGGGCTATAAGCAACATTATCTTATCTTATCTTACCTGGGGAGAGCGTGACAGCAGAAGGTACTCAGAGAAGAAGCCTCTCTCATACAAGTGCTTCAGCCATGAACTCCTGGGCTGAAAAAAATTGTGTAAGGGAGGAGGGGAAGGGGGCTCCTTCTAATAGTAATGATCCAATAATCTGATAGTCTAACAGTCATTATCCTTTTAAAAAAAACTTTTTTTTAACAGATCTGGGATATATGCATTTGAAGTGTGTGTGTGTGTGTGTGTGTGTGTGTTAAAAAGAGAAAAACAAAGAGTGTGTTATAACCTCTTATATATCTAGAAAGGGGTGGGGGGTGGGTGGGGGGGCTGGAGGAGGGGGGGGGGGGAGAGAGAGAGAGAGAGAGAGAGTAAACACTTACAGCAAATTCACCAAAGGGCTCGTTATTAAATGTAACTATTATATCAGATATGAGCGGGTGTGCGCACGCGTGTGACTCTGTATGTGTGTGTGTGTGTGTGCACGCATGTGCATGCGTGCGTGAACACGCACGCGCACACATGTATGTGTGTTTTCCAAGTGTGAGATGTGTACTACAATTAATTGCCAACCACCAATTCAGTACTACAATTAATTGCCAACCACCAATTCAGTATTTGATCTGGTTTTGAGAAAATTAAGATGTAATAAATGACCATGTAGTACAAGTTGTAATCATCAAATTAATCTGTTATGAAAAACAAATGCGTTGAAGTGGCATGATTGCATCAACGGAAGCAAAGAGACCAGAGTATGTTAATTGAAGATGATGGATAACCAGTTTAGCATCAAATTGACTAATGCTTTTGCTGTATAGTGCTTTTACAGTTTGAAAGAAAATGATTGTACATGAAACATAACTTTAAAAAAGTAGCAATTTATTTTGGGGATCTGTGTAAACGTAATGAAATGTGTCATTTACACTAAGTATACTTATCATGGAATAAAGAATGCGAGAAAACTTACATAGAATTTCACTTAAAACTGTAATGAATTTATTATTTTGGGGGGAAGTTTCAACTGGTCAGACGTACTCAAGACACTTGAACACAAAAGCCTAAATATATGTTTGAAGGATTCATAGTTTGTCCTGTACTCGGTATCTACATGGATACCTGTAAAGTTAATGAATGATTTCTTGTGAGTACTATTTAATAAGATTGAAAATATCGGTGAGAGACGGTTCACTCTTGAAGTTGGCATAGTGTTTCCAATATAAATTATAATATCAACCTTGCTATCCCTGATGCAATCAGTTTTAGTCTCTAATTGGGGGCTATTGATCAATAATACAAATCTAACATGTGAATAGCCAAGTATGCTGCTGATGTGCTTGTCTTGTTCAAGAAAGTTTTGCATTGAAATTGCAATTACATTGAAGAACATGAAGTTAGGTATCAGGATATTTCATTAAATGGCTGTAAAAACAACCTAGAAAGATGCAGAAAGTTCTTTAGAAGTGGTTATCATAATGTTTTTTTGTTTATCATTTATTATCAGTGCTACATGATAATGGGCTGTAGGGATGCTATGGTGGACACTTAGAGAATCAGGAGCCTCCCCCTCCCCTGAATCATGCACAATGGAGCAGAGATGTTGGGATGAAATTAGTTCTTTATGAAAACTATTTAAGTGTATGGTGTAAAGTATTATGTAACGTCAGTTTTCCTTCAGCCGTCTGTGTCTAGATTGCTGAAGTTGTTTGTTGTTTCTGTTGTTGTTGTCTATTACAGTTAGTTTCTTTGTCAGTTTCTCTTGCTAATGAGTTGAACTTGAGTAAGAATCAAGGAGGCTTTGTATGTATTTCCCATTGTGATATTGAACCTGAATGTATGAGTCACAGAACAGGTAGAAAGAGGGTTGAAAGGGGAACTTGTCACAGGAGGCCGGTTATGGCAGCCAGTGGTTGGTTTCTCATCGATTGATATTAATGTAGGGTTCAGATAATCCGCCCTGATATCTGAAGCGGCCACATGCCACTGATTGCTTTCCATTAGCTCTGTTTATTGCTGTCACAGTGTGTGCATTGAAGGCTAGACAGTGAAATTTAACTTTGGCTTGTGGTGCTCCATTCACAAGCACAATGATCAGCAGTTCTTGTACAGATTGTTTAGGAGTAAGAGTTCGGAAGTAAGAGAGTTCATTCGGTATGATGTTTAATATTGATATATATTGATAAAGGAAAGCCTGTAATCTGCATGACTGATGACAAAACACTGAGAAAAGATAATGTTGCTTATAGCCCAGCCGACCGCAAAGGGCCACATCAGGGCTGTCAAAACACTGAAAAAGGCCAACTGAAAATAATTGAGTGCATGCAAACATGGATGTTTTCTCGGTCTGACTGACATATACATCTGAGTTAGTGATATTATGTATTGCAAACTTGGATGTTTCCTCAGTCTGACTGACATATCAGAGTTAGTGATATTATGCATGCACTCATGTTTGCAGTGTGTGTATATGTAGAGATACACTTGTGCATGCATGCACACACAGTGGCATCCACATATGCGCCCACAACCATGCATTCGGACGATGACATGCGCGCACACACACATTCACCAATCTGGCCACTCAAGCACATGCAGCCAGACTGAGAGACTAACAGAAAGATAGACACATAGAGACAGACAGACAGACACATACGCACGCACACACACAAACATACACACATTAAAATAGACGTATTGCAGACCTAGTGGAAAATAATAGGTCAAGGAAATTATAAAAAAAAAGTTTTTTCTAAAGCAATTTGTAGCATTCTGTTCATGTGACTTGATCAGTTGTCTGATTTATCACAAGTTGTAGTGGATGATGTTTTTTGAGCTGCAGCACCAACATAAATTTAATTTGGTTTACTATGATCTGAGCATTGAAATACTTTTCCAAGCATTTTTACAGTATGTTTTTGTACTTTGTATTATTAGAGAGAAAATGTTGTGGCCTTGTGATTGTGAGTGCTGAGTGGTCTTGAATGGTATCCTTATCTTCTGGGCTGTCTTCGCTATCATTTGTCTCTTTGGCATGCATTCTGGAAATTCTGTGCTTAATTTCTCTGTGTGTGTG
Organism: Conus ventricosus; assembly: GCA_018398815.1. NCBI lineage: Eukaryota > Metazoa > Mollusca > Gastropoda > Neogastropoda > Conidae > Conus > Conus ventricosus. The sequence goes on from CM031605.1 coordinate 57,215,596, forward strand.
TGTGTGTGTGTGTGTGGTGTGTGTGTGTGTGTGTGTGTATGTGTGTGAGTGTGTGTGTTTGATTTCCTATTCTTTTTTCTTTTTGTTGTCTTTCTCTACTGTCATCAACTGTTTTTGTGCCTTTGTGGCCCATTTACCTGTTTTAATGGCAGAAAGCATTTACAGTTTTCCTCCCCTTTTGTTGGAATAGGTAGCATCCTATTTTTTGTTGAAATATGGCAACTAGGTGGTGTTTTTACCGTAAACATTTTCCAGAATACACATTTTTGTGGCACCATATGTTAAGCGTTGTTTTTCTCCTTTTTGTATATCAGGCGTAGTAGGTCAAGTGTAGTGGCTGGTACCATAAGCATGGCTCAGTTTATCTTAATGATGCTGATTGTTTACTACCATGTTAGAAATTAAAGATGTTTTTCTGTTGAATTTGTTGTTCTTTTTCAGGCAGAACATTTGTATGATGATGAAAACCTTGTAAAGACATTGTCTGCTTGGCTTGTAGGCTATAGTTAACTGAAATTGAAAACTTTTCTGTTACTCTTTTGTTTATTTTTGTATATTTTACTTTCTTTCTTTCTTTTATCTCTTTCTTTCTAATTTTCTTACCGCACTTGCCCATTCCCAAGTTTTTAAGAAATCCTGAAATTGCTAACCATTGATATGAAAAGTGCTAAATTCAGTCTAAAAAACATGGCTGTTCAAGAGGTATTCTAATGTAAATACTATCCTCTCATCCTTTCGTACATAATGGGACAGTTTCTTTTGAGTTCCTCTTTTTTTCAGGTCAGGTAGTACTTTCTGTTTCCCTGTGGAGGTGGTGACCTTTCCCATGGTTCTCCTGGTTCACTTCCTGTTGATTAGTTTGCAAAGTTGGGTTTGTTTTAGTTTGTGATGAAGGGAGGGGAGGCTGCACCCCCTCTCCCCCCCCCCCCCCCCCTCCTTTTTGTTTTTTTAACATTAATTTTCTTCAGCCTTCACACATATTCCTCTGATTCCAGACTGCAACACTTCACACTGGTCAAACTCTCCACAAAAGGGCTAGCGCGGTCAGTTTGTGCCAAGTTCTTTCCAGCCCCTTTTTCCTTTGGCACAGAACCTGTGCGGTAATGCTGTTAATTCAGCCTAACAACCAGAACCGGCTTCAGAAGAGCTGCAGAAGAGAAATACAGCAAGCGGTGTTTTCCTGGGGTGTGAGCTAATTGGATTCAGGTGGTTTGGTTGCAGGTACTGGCCGGGGCGGAGGGGGGCAACAGTAATGGGGTAAGCGGGCCCTGGGGGAGCCCAGCCTCTGCTGTCCAAGGTGTGCGAATCCAGGGGCAGCGGGGTCAGTTCTCCACTGCACGCTGTGTGCATCATCCTGATCATCATCATGACAACGGAAGACCTGCTGCAGGTTAACCAGCTGGTCAAGGACAGATGGAAAGTGGTGGGTCAGGGGAGAGTGGTGGAGGGGAGGGGGACGAGTGGGAGTGGGAGAGGGGTGAGACTGAGGGTGAGGATGAATGGTGGTGGAAGATATCTTGTTCAGTGGTGTGTGATTTGTTTATAAGTGTGTGTGTGTGTGTGTGTTTTCATGGACATGTGTTTTAAGTGAAATGCTGTATGAGTGTGAGTGTATGTGTTTATCCGTGTGCATGCATAAGTGTGCATGCCTGTGTGCAATTGTATGTGTATATGTATGTGTGCGTGATTTTTTTTTTTCCGCTACAAGAATCCACATCTTCCGCAACAGAACTTTTCATTGGCAATTTTATTTTCTATTGATTTAAGATAATGTGCAAAATCGCTGCTGCTATCATAATAATAGTAAATTATGTGCATAATTTATAGAATGTTTGTCCTGCAAGGAGGCTACGAAGCATTTAACCAAGACTGAAAAATGAAAATTCACCAAAAATATTTTGCAGTGAAAAAGGGTCTTGGGAGCGTCAGCTACAGTTGCATTCATACATAAGGTGATGAATGCATACTGTTCGCAAGCACACATGTATACACTTAACCACTCTTGCAAACTCTCATGTAGTTTGTTGGTTTGCTTGTTTGTTTTGTTTTTCCAACACAGGCATGAAGCTAACAGAGCTCAGGAAATCAGTGTGCCAGTTGATGGGAAGATCAGAGTGTGGTTGTTATGTAAGAGAGGGGTCACCCCCCCCCCCAGTGTACTGTGAGGGATTTAAGCATGGGTGAATCACCACGTGGCAACACACTGAGGTAATGCCAGAGCCAGACTGGACATGCCGCCAGAGTGTTAGCAACAGTCATTCTAAAAATATCTGACATTGTCAGTTTGGAAGTGGGATCCTCATCCTTCCTCCTGCCACTCCCGCCACTGTTTTTGTTGTTGTGTGTGTGTTCCTTTTTTGTTGTTTGTTGTTGTTCTATATGTTTATATATATATATATATATATATAATATATATATATATATATATATATATATATATCTGTGTGTGTGTGTGTGTGTGTGTGTGTGTGTGTTGTATAAATGATCAAAAAGTGTTCATCAAAAGGCCCCCTCTCCTCCATAAAGATCATAAAAAATCAGATAAAATTTTCTGCTCTAATTTCAGTCAATATTCACACGTGTGCGCAGTCCTTCCCAAGTCGTGTGACATGAAGGGCAAAGTAATAACAGTAGTTTTATGAGTTAGTCTGAAGAGAAATCAGCTAGTATAGCTATGTATTGTGCGTGAAACGTGATGGCATGATGTCAGATCCTCAGCTGTGTTCAGGTGACAGAACTTGGTTTACAGCAAGACTCAGAAGAAGTTGGTCATTACTTAAGATGACGATTTTTGTTTGTTTGTTTGTTGAATAGTGATGCCCCTAAAAATGAAATAAACGAAGCCTTTCTCAGTGGATCTCTACCAGGATTTATTATTTTTGTTTATAAAGGAGGCTGTTTTCAACTTTATCAAACACACACAACTCACTTTTTTTTTTTTTTTTAACCTTTGAAACATATATCATCATAAAGATAAAAGATGGCTCTTTGTCATTGTATAAATGTAAAGTTGCTGTCAGCTTTAGGTATTCATGGAAAGAAAGAGCTTAATCCCCAAATGGATAGTCCTGAGGTGATTTCTGAGCTGTGACTGCAGTCATAACAATGCATACTGTAGTCCTGAGGTGATTTCTGAGCTGTGACTGCAGTCATAACAATGCATACTGAATGGCCTGAGGATAGATGTTGGTAGTGTTGAAGCTGGAGTTAAGAGAAAGATCTAGGATGAACTTTTCGTCTAAAATTGAAATGGAAGATACTCCAGAGTTTGGAAACAGAAAAGGATTTTTTTCTCTCTGTCATTTGTAACCATACAGACTTAAGTTAGAGGGAGGGATCTGATAGCTGTGACTATCAGCAGAGGAATGAATAAGTTTACAGGGATGTAAACTTTTAACATTTCTCAGAAATAATGCAGAGAAGAATTTGTCAGCATACCTGTGCTTATGCTGGCTGTTTTGGAATGATATGATTTAGGACTGTACGTCTTCAGGTACAAGTTTAAGATTCGGGGTATTGATTTTTGCACTCAGTCAACATTCTTTAGCACATCTTCTGTGTCACCTCAGTGGCATTGCACCGACGACTCCCTGTCCACTGCCACAGCACCAGCTGTCCACAGGGAGCAGTCAGTGTCAAGTTGTCGACATGCACTGCGGTCGAGTCACTTCGATGGTGTACAGTGGCGCCTATTCTGATTCAACGTACGCACACCACCACCTACTGAGTCCCTTACTGACGACGATGATTGTGTAGTCGCGGAACCGGTGTAAGTGAGCTCTCCCAGAGGGTGCCACCACGTCCGTCCCAACGACAGCCCCCATGAATTTGCCAATACCGATGACACCGACAGAATCAAACCAGGGCCATAGATGTGGAGAGAACATCAAAACTGAGGTCGCCATTAGAGCAGGGATGAAGGGCTACAGAATTTCAGAGTGTTTGTTTGTGCTGATTGACAATGAGGATGATGAAGATGATGCTATGGATTTCCATTCCAGTCTGACACTGCATAACAAGGCTGTACTCTGTGCTTACTCTCATAATATATCCCAGTGTCAACCAGGCCCCAGAGATACAGACACATGCAGTGTTTGTCAGGAAATATGAGCAACAGTCTCAGAGACGCATCCATTTAGTGGATGAAACTCGACTGTGTGCTCCAGTCTTCCCAACTGAGCCCGTAGTAAACTCAGTTCTGGGCAGAAGCTGGTTGGGGCAGAAAAATCCCACATGGGTCTGATGGAATCGAACCCACGACCTCCTGGCCAAGAGTCCGCGACGCTAACCACTTCGCCATGGCGGCTGGTTGAGCACATAGACTTATTTTTATTGAATTGTATATGCAGTAGACTATCAGTGTAGTTTGAGTAGATGTGTACAGCTCTGATATTTACAAACTTTGAAAAGAGCTAGACTCAAAAACCTGTACATACTTTGGCAATGTGTTGTTTTATGTTTCATTTGAGACACAGAGAAAACAAAACTCTCTGACATAATTCACAAACGGAATGTTGGTATGGCCAAACACTATGGAGGCTGGAAGACAGCTGTCTCTGTTTGTTTTTTAGTTTTGCAAGGCAAACTGCCTGCTTTGTATTGTCCCTGGACAGAATTGACACTGTAAATACTGAAATCTCTGCCATTCCTCATAGATATTTATTTATCTGAATGTTGAACTAGCTGTCTTGGTATGGTGCTTTTTGTTGATGGCTGCATGTTTTGAGGTCGCAGGTTTGAATCCCATCAGTGGCACGCATACATACGTACATATATAACATATGTATATATATAACATATGTATGTATATTTGTTTCTTTTGTTTGTTTGTTTGTTTTTAATAATCACTGTTCAGTTACTGAGTGTGCTATGGAGTTTGTTTGTTTGTTTGTTTTTAATAATCACTGTTCAGTTACTGAGTGTGCTATGGAGTTTGTTTGTTTGTTTTTAATAATCACTGTTCAGTTACTGAGAGTGCTATGGAGTTTGTTTGTTTGTTTGTTTTTAATAATCACTGTTCAGTTACTGAGTGTGCTATGGAGTTTGTTTGTTTGTTTGTTTTTAATAATCACTGTTCAGTTACTGAGTGTGCTATGGACTCAAGTGGCAAGTCTAGAACTACATTTGTGGAATCTCTTCAGTTACTGAGTGTACTATGGACTCGAATTGGATGACTGGAACTACATAGATAAATATGTGTCGGAGAGTGCTGCTCAGATTTCTCAACCAACAATTTGGGTTTGTCTTGATCTCTTTGGTTTTGTTGACACACGTCCAGGGCCAGGATATCTTCCTGGGTAACATAAACACACACATAAAGTATGTCCAGAGTGGAGCCCCTTAGCATAGTCTACATCATCCCCATCCTCATTGATGAGAATTAAAAGAAGGGAGGGAGGGAGGAGGGGGAAGAGGGAAGATGCTCAGATTCTGTGATCCATGTTTTGCACCCAGGGTGACCTTCGTTTTGCACCCAGGGTGACCTTCGTTTTGCACCCAGGGTGACCTTCGTTTTGATTTGTTTTCTCTCCACGTTGCCTGCAGTGGCTTTGTGTTGAAGTCTTACGTGTCGGTGAGCTGATGGGGACCCTTGTTGAATGGATGTGGTGGTGTCCTCCCAGAGGAGGGTGCTCACACCCTGTAGCTTTGTGACAAAGCAGCTATTGTCATCAGAGGGGAGTAGGGGGATGGAAGGGGATCGAGCCTGTGATGTAACGGTCCTTTGTAGAGCACAGGCACCACTGAGCCACCACTAAAATGTCCCAGCAGCAATGCTGTATATCCTATTGGGGCTGTGGAAGGTTATGTGATGATGATCTGTAGGCTGCTGGTGCCGGGGACAAAAACGAGCCTGGGAGTGTTTGTCTGTAGGGGAGGTGGAGAATGAGTGGTTTTGGAGTAATGCCACTGAGGGAGTATGTAAGATGAGATAGAGGAGGCAAAAAATGGTCTTACTGTATGCTTCATCTATAAACTGAAAAAAGAAAATCTTCAGTATGAAGGGCACTCAAGTGAAAGCAGACTTCTGACCGGGTAGAAAAGGTTTCTGATAATTTTCTTAACCCATACTTTGTTACGTATCCACGCCAAATCTTGGCCACATCTTTCTACCAAATTTGGTTAAAATCTGTTTAATAGCATTTCACTTTTTTGTCCCCAACAATGTCATGCTGGTAGACAGGTAAACCAACAGATAACGATAAAAACAAAATTTTAGTGGAGGGAAGAAGTGAGAACGAGTGTGTGTATGGCAATCTGACTTTTCTTGTCCATGTCTGAATACAATGCATATATATCCCTCTCTTTGTAAAGAAGTCCTCTTTATGTCCCTTTTCTTTGTATACAATATACAAAATGACAAAGTCAGTGTTCCTGTTTACAATTATGGGCAAAATGTGACTTTCAGAATTTTGTTCCTTACATTTTGTGTCATTTAAGTCTACTGTTATGTTTGCTTTCCAGTATGACATGCCTAAATACAAGAACAATGAACAACAGATGATACGTATAATGTTGTTTGAAAATGTTGACAGCTCAAGAAGATTGGGGGTGGGGGGTTTGGAGAGATCTACGAAGCGGTGGACATGGTGACGAAAGAGTCTGTTGCCCTGAAGCTGGAGTCGGCCAAGCAAGCCAAGCAGGTGCTGAAGATGGAAGTAGCTGTGCTCAAGAAGCTGCAAGGTATGATTAGTGACATGAACAGCGGCTCTTTCACAGTATTCTGGGACACCAGCGATTGTCAGAGTTGAAAACTTTTGAAGTCTTGTAACATATTCAGTATTGGTGGATAAGATGAATGAAATTTATGTTTTCAAAATCTTTGTTTCTGTGTGAGGTAGCGATACAGAATCTTTGTTTCTGTGTGAGATTACCATCATTGCTTTCAGTTCATTGGGAAAGTGATCACAAGAATCAAATTAGTTTGCCCAAGATCACCATTATCAGGTCCCATCCTATTTTGGTGATGCTTGCATGCTGTTTTGGTTCTTTTTTATGATCAGTGTGGAGCATTGATGATGATACCAATACCTCACACAAAAATACAGATTGTTAAGACATCAAGTTTATTTCATCTCATCCACCAGTGCTGAAGTTTCATATCTTCAAAAATCACAACCTTGACAGGAACAAATGTTCCAAAATGCCATGACATTGTCCCTGGAGATGTTGATGACTTTTTGGAGGGATAATATTGATGAGTTCACACACGTTTGTGAATGTGTGTGTGTGTATGTGTGTGTGCGCCTGTGTGTATGCCTTCAGGTGTATCTCTAGGTATATTATTGATGAGGCTGGTTAAACTTTCAGTTCTTGATCTAGAACCTGAGAGTGCTTTCTTCTTTATTCTGTCAGAAAGTCATCATGCTGGAAACCAAATCATTTCTGTGATGCCTTACAGGACGGGACCATGTCTGTCGCTTCATCGGATGTGGCCGCAACGAACGCTACAACTATGTGGTGATGTCGCTTCAAGGGAAGAACTTGGCCGAACTGCGGAGGAGTCAGCCGCGTGGATGTTTCTCCCTCAGCACGACGCTGCGTTTGGGATCACAGATCATGAAGGCTGTGGAGTCCATCCATGCAGTCGGCTTCCTGCACAGAGATATTAAACCAGTAAGAGATGGGGAACAGGAACACTGTCGGTCTGTAGCTGTCACAGGTCATTTCTGAGTACTCTCAGCTTGTATATTGCCCAGAATGGTTTTTTCAGTTCTTTCCTAAGCTCTGCAAATGCTGAATATATGCACACATGCATGCACACACAAACACAATCTCAATAGAACAGAGTTCCATACATTGCATTCATGTAACTGATGGTGAGGCGTGTCTTTGGTTACTATCAGAAAGCTTGCAATTTTAACCATCGGCCCAGTGATTTGCATCTTGGACTTGCTACTATGATTAGAATTTTTTTACATTTGGCAGGTCTGCATGAGCAGACATGTATGCTTTTGTGCATATTTACCCATTCACAAAAGGACACACAGATACACTTGTACATGCCCTTTCAGGTGATAGTCTATAAAAGAATTTATTGAATGAAATTATATATGCAAGTACAGGTGCAGTCACATGTTTCAACTTTTGAGTCATTTCTTTTGTAGGAAATAAATCATACCATTGCTGGTTATGGTCTTACAAATAGACTTGTCATTTTTGTTTGGCTGTAAATGAAGTTGGTCATTGATTTTACTTTAAAGCTGTTCTGTTCTTTACTGTTCAGTTTTAAACGTATCCTTCTCTTTTGCCCAACAGTCCAATTTCTCCATGGGCAAAGGGGCCAATTCACGGAAGGTGTATATGCTGGACTTTGGCCTGGCACGACAGTACACTACAGCCACAGGGGAGGTTCGACCCCCACGCACAGCTGCTGGATTCCGAGGCACTGTCCGCTATGCCTCCATCAATGCTCACAAAAACAAAGTGAGTTTTGTGTGTGCGTGTGTGTGTGTGTGTGTGTGTGTGTTATATTCAACACTTTATCTCTGGACATGCAGATAGGAAAGGGTGTAGGAGCACACATAAGTCATCTTTGTTACTTTGTCACTGTGTATTCAGCTACAAAATAGTGTTTATTTTTACTTCATGACTTCTTGAGACAGAACTCATCTTCTTGAGAGGCATGTGGTCGGGGTGAAAAATAGTGTGGGTATACTTGTGCGGTTAAGAAAATTGTAACACGGTTGATAAATACACACATTCATAGTCACACATACAACCATACATACTTGCTTTCTGTATCTCTGTGTCATTACATGTACACATGTCCAATACTTCATGTTTTGAACTTCCAAATTGCAAAACTGAGAGATAATTTGGGAGAATGATTGCATCATTTTTCACTGAAATGAAAGATGCTGTGAACATGAGAACTTGATTGTTGTTTTGTTTTGTGTGTCTCCTTGCCTTTTGGGTATCTCCCTTTGTGGTGGGCGGGGCCATAAGCAAGTGATCTGAATCGAATGGCTGAATTCAAACACCTAAGATGTATGGTCAGTGTTGATTTGTCGTTTGACTTTGTTGTCATAGCTGTATATGATTGTTGTGGAAGAGCTTCTGTCTCATCCTTTCCAGTGATCTGTCTCTTTGTGCTGTTGGTTCCACACCACTTGTTCCTGCTTCCCCTGCACAGTCACTTCTCGGCTTGTCCTCTGGCAGTGCCAGTGTGGGTAGTCGACAGGGAACAAATTAGAGAGTCGACTACCAACAAGAGACCCTGCATTTGCAGTAGAGTCACTTTAGGTGGCCTTTGATGATGCCTGGTCTTGATTTATCTTGTATGAGGCTACTTACCAGGCCCCTAATAATTTGTTTTTGTGTGTCTGGGGAGAGGTGCCCCCTGGAGAGCATACTCCCAACATCCCCTCAGCAATAGCCGATGGCGACTAAACAATAGTAAAATACTTTGACATAAATTCAAGACGGGTGTGGAAGTGGCAGATGAATTTGAAATGGAGGTCATCATGACAGTGGCAGATGAATTTGAAATGGAGGTCATCATGACAGTGGCAAAGGAATTTGAAA
>CM031605.1:57230120-57302620 GCA_018398815.1 Conus ventricosus
AACTCGCTAAAGACATTGGCAATCGTATCGGATCTCCTCTCAAACAGGGCCCCTCTAAACTGCTGTTCAAAATGCGGGAAAGTGAGGAGAAAAAAGGTGGTAAGCCAGCCTCCAAACTGGTTGCCACAGGCAAGCCCTAGTGCAACAGACTTTGAAGAAAGACAAGCCGTCTGAGGCTTCCAAACCTAGTGCCAGTGGAACCTTAGCCACACAACAGAGTGCCAGTGCAATGTCCAACGAAGCTGAAGACTTAACCACCAAAGACGCTGATATAGGCAGTGTAGTTAGTAGTAACAGTGCTAGAGACAAGGAGGGTGTAGACACTTACAACTTGGCTTCTCACTCACAGGTAAAACCATTCTCAGAGACAAACATTTAGACACTAATGGTAAAGACAGTCCCAAAGAACTCAAATCTATTCTGAAAGACAAACGCTTTGAAAACGGTGATAGCAGCAATGGTGTCAGGGATCAAATCCATCCTGAAAGAACGAACAGTGGAGAGCAACGGTGGACAGGCCACTACCAACATTCCTGTAGCCAACGGGGCCAACGGCACACTGAGAAAGTCATCAGACAAAGATGGTGTTCCCTCGCAGGGCCTCGGTACCCATAGAATCCAAGATTCCTGTGTCCAGCAGTCGTTTAGCCGACAAGTCGGGTGTTGCCGAGGAGAAAAAAGAGCCCCCGCCCACCAAGATCCCAGTGAGGACGGGAGCGATGAAGTCTGGGTCCAATCGCAAGAGGTCGGTGTCGGCTTCGCGCTTGGACCGCTCAGCCAAGGAGCTGGCGGACATCCCGGAGTGCGTGTCACCGCTGAACGGGGATGACGACTCCCCGTTGCCACGGCCGCCTCCTGGTACTCCCAAAGTCACTATGAGCAACGCCAGGTAAGGCAAATGTTCGCACTCTCTCTTCACTTTTCCTCAGAGCTGCCTTTCTGTTCCACACCTTTATTGTGCTCTTCAGAATTTTGTTGTTTTAACCCATGACGCCTCATGATGTTAAGGGGGAAAAGTGAGGAGGGGAAGCCTGATAAGTGTAGTAATCTACGATAAGAAAAGCAGGGGTGGGGTGGGAGAAGCTTGTGTGTTATCGTGAGAGAGGAAGAGTCAAAATGTCTCATGTTGAATGCTTGCTAACACTACGTAGAGGCAGTCCATGGGTTGGTTTGATTGTTGGTGTGGCATGAGGAGCATGGTCAAAGGAGACATTGGATCACATCAGGGTGTGTTTCTAGTTCAGAATCTCAGAAAAGTGTTGAAATGGTTGTGTGTGTGTGTGTGTGTGTGTGTGTGGTTGTGTGTGTGTTTTTAACTAAAGTGAAGGAAAAGGGTTTTATTTTATGATGATAACCACAGGTGTTTCATCAACCAGAAAATGGTGGATCTGTAGTTGGCTGCTGCCACATGTGACTAATGCATGTCACCATCAACAATTCAAAGACACTGACAGGGTGTGACTTATTATACGTAAATTTGCTGATTGATTTAATAGGGTTAATTTTTTTTCTCTTTTAAATCACGTCACACTTTGTCATGTTGTCTGAGATGTCATTTTACTCAGTTATCGTCATAAATTTTCTTTTTAAATTGCAGTGTTGAATTTCTTGACATTCATTTTTCATATAGATGTGCCTCTGTGTCAGTTCGTCCTGTTTTCACGGCACATGGCCGATCTTCAGTGACTGCTGTCAGGACAAAATCTTATCTACAGGGATATGTGTTTGATAAAACTGCCAGTGTGCCTGTCTGTCTGTCAGTCTAGTTTCACATTTTCTTTAGATCATGTCATTGTTTAATTGCATACCGGCCTATGTTTCTATCCTTCTCTCTTCTTTTCTTTTGTGAGTTCTTTTTACTTTGAGTGTTTTAGTCTCATATGACAGTCTGTATGTGCGCACTTGCACACCACACACGCACGTTTGCATGCATACATACACACGCATACACACACACACACACACACACACACACACACACACACACACACACACACACACACACACATACACATTCGAACACACACACAGTTAGACACATTCACATTTACTCTGAAATGGTGAAATGTGCACCTTGTTGCACACATTTACTCACTGACGAGGCTTTATACTGATACTGTGAGAGCTGTCAGTAGTGATAGATAACAAAGAGCAGCTCATTTTTCTTTCTTTCTTTTTTTTTTTAATGAATTTTCACCTACAATACTACTCTCAGCAGCAATTTCAAATAAGTATGGCCAGATTGTTGACACCCTGGGTGTATCCAAGCGTCTCATTTTTCGGTGCTCTGCATTGCATTGTGTGTGAATTTATGTGCCATGCCTGCCTAAGTTTTTTCAGGGTCTGTGAATGGTGTGTGGTTCTTTCTAGATATTGTGTGCATTGAGTGAAGATTGCCTGGGGGAAGGCCTTTGTGGACTTAACCATGGGAGCAGGTTTTTTGCAGCGGAGTTGGCAGTTCGTTGCTCTGTGTGTGTGTCTGTGTGATTTCTCTCTTGCTGAACCATGTAGTTTGTGTTTTCTATTAACTGGTACAAGTTTCTGATGTGCTGCTGTCGGCTATTGTTGTTGTTGTTGTTGTTGAGCTTTACCTTAAATTCTTTGATAATGCCTAGTCACACAAGACAGCGAGTCGTTCTCTTTCTCTTGTCTGTTGTTGTTGTTGTTGTCGCACCCTGGCTAAAAGACTCCAAGGATCATCCAAACAACCAAAGTACTTGAACACTATGGTACAAATGCATCAGCTGGGATAAGAACATTATGTGTGTGACCATTTTTGATTACCCCGTCACATGGGCAGCCACACTCCGACTTCGGGAGATTTTTGAGACTGATAGTGATGATGTTATGCTAGGAGTTTGTCACAACTGAAGACAAACCCCGCATAACTATGCAGAGCATAACAACATTTTGATGTAGCCTTGGTGTTTCCAGCCTATGTCGGTTGGCCTGACACAGCCTTAAGCCAAGGCAGTCTGTTATTGCATGGGATTTCTAGGGCACACATGTAGAAATAAAGAAGTTCAGGAATTCTAGTCTAGAATGCAGAAACCTTATGTCAGGTAATATTTGGGGCATACGTCATCATCGTTAATGTGGATTTGTTATTGTTTGTCATCATCATTAATGTAGATTTGTTATTGTTAATGTAAACAAAGCCTTAAGTGCTTACAGTCTGTTGATTTAGGGAAGGAGGTGGGATGGGGTTAATTACACAGTCTGCTGTTATCTAACACGGTTAAAATCAGCATAGCAAGAAAATCCAAAACAAAACAGAACCAAGATAAGGGCATAGTAGTATTCCTGAAAGGAAAAGAATTGAAGACTGCTGTGCACATGTGCATGTGTGCATGCACACAGAAATGTGGTCAGAAGCTGTAGGATTGGACAGACAGCTTCAGTTAACAGTGTCAAAACACAGGCACACATGCTAGAGCGCTGGCAGTGGATTTTGGTTGTGAAAGAGGAAATGTTAAGACATGTGTGTTAATGGAAAAGCTCAGTAGCTGTGAGGAGTGTAAAAACAGATGTCGATCTTCTGTTAAACATTCAATGACTGGTAAGTGGTAAGCCATCTTGTACTGCACACCCCCCCCCCCCACCTTATTCTTTTCTTTTTTAAGGGCTTGCACAAGCAAAGGAGAGAGTGGCAAAGAAGAGACATTTGTTTTGATTTGGACCGATTGAAAATATGATAGATCTATATATAGATATATATATGAAATGGTCCTGATCAACTGCAGTCAGTATTTGAACTGCCACAAATGAGGGAGTTGCAGTGATCTTGGAGGTTAAAGTGTCTTGAGAGAATAAAGGCCCAGATAAGAATGAAATGATCTCCTGATCAAGAACCGAGTCTATGAAATTTATCACAGATTGAAAAGAAGACAGTTTCCTGCATGCATGGTATGATGTTACTGATTGAGTGTCCAAGTACTGTGGTAAAGTTTTGTCCCCCCAGAAGTTCTGTCAGTAACTGAAAATCAGGGCACACTTACTTAACAATCAGTGATTGAAACATTTTATTCTGAATAAACTGCAGGAGAAAGACCAGTTGGTCATGAAAAGCACACAGACACACATGTCGCACCACACACACACACACCACACACACACACACACACACACACACGTGTACACACACACACACACACACACACACACTGACTCCCACAGACAGATTTTTATACACATACTCAGTTGTGCACTCCAAGTGATATGCAGTCAAAGCAGAAGAAAGAACTATTTTGAAACTTCCATTAACAATATGAACAATTTACGCACATCTGCAATTGGTAGGATACACTGTGAGAAAATAAGAATGCTAAACATGCACAGTTGTGCCAACTACCTTCACATCTTCCCCCAGGTTAAAAAAAAAAGACACACAAAAAAAAAAAAAAAAAAAAAGAGAAAACCCTACCCATATAGCATTGGAAGAAATATAATGGAAATAAGTTTTCTCCCTTTTTTTGCTTCTGCACGTTGATAATTTTTTTTACTTTTATGGTAGATTCACCATTGCCCATGTAGCATTTCAACAATATTCCTGATTCCACAGCACTGCCCCGATTGTAGCCACTTCACCCAGCCTCTCCATTTTCCTTTCTAGTTCATTGACCCCTGCCGAGGAGGTCATGTTTTCACCCCAGCCTCATGGTTTTGTCAGTCTCTGTGTCGGCAAGATTACGCAAAAGCTGAAGCACCAGCTTCTACCAGACTTGGTGGATGGATGGAATGCGGCCCCCAGAAGACACTCAGTAAAATGTTGATGCAGATTCAGTTCAGAGTACGAAACCAGGATCTGTTTTGACCTCTGCGGAGAGGTCACTGTGGCGAGGTTTGCACATGTATTCACGAGTGTCCTTCTCGTTTTATTGGTAGACAACTCAACATGTGATCTTTTTTCATTACTCAGCGACTTAGAGGACAGTTTGCCGACATCAGAGACGAGCGGATTCTGAGTTTGTAAATCTCCTGTGTTTGTTTTTTTGTTTTTTTTTCTGCTCCATTATTTGAGGTGGGTAGACATCTACTCGAGTAGTGATCTAGGTGCTAGCGTTTAGAGGAGACGAGCAGTGACAATGACAACAAGCAGTCTGATAATGGTTTACTGGTTTACTTCTTCCCATCCCTCTGTGTCAGTCATGCCCTGCCTCCATTTGATTACCACATTTCTAAGTTGATTTTCCTCCCAATGAATTGCTGGCTTCAGGGTTTGGTTTCTTTCTTTCTTCCTTTTTTTTTTTTTTTTTCCTTTTTTTTTTTTCAGGCGTCGACGTTACAAGGTGGCCAACAACTCCAGAAGCCCCAGGGAGACAACTCCCTAGCATGCACTGTTCTGCTCTAGGTCCAGCCTGCACTGCCAGTAATGCCCCTTCCTTCTTCATCTATCTCCCTTCTCCTTTCTCCCGTCCTGCTCCTGCCCACCTCGCTCCTTCCCTTGCCTGTCCTGCCTCTGTGGGTTGCTGTAGTCTCTCCTCTCTCTCTCTTCTTTTCTTTTCTTTTCTTCTTTTTTGGTTTTGTTTTATGTTTTTTGGTCATTTTGCTTGATTTAGCTTTCTCTGGGGTCTGTTGGTACAATGTGTTTTGATCATGACTTAACAGTGGTCAGGGCTTAAAAACCTTTGACAGGAGAGATTCCGCCATTGAAAACACCCCTTCCCCCCCCCCCCCATCCCCCATTTTTTTCAGAATAAAAATGATAGTCTTAAACAACATTTGGTCAGAGAGTAAAGGATCCTCCACATTTGGCAGATGGTTCATAGTAACATTGTGAGAAAAAAAAAAGGAACTCTCCAGATTGCACAGATTTGAGCCTTTTTTTTGCAAACATTTGGAGGGGGATGATTTGAAGGGGAGGGGGAATAAAGCGGCATGTATCTGCAATGCGGCTGCACTTTTTTTTCTTCTAACACACAGTTTCCTCCAGTTTTATGCCTGACCACTTCTAAGCCCTGACTGATATGCATTATCTTTTTCTTTGTGTGTGTGTGTGAGTGTGTGCGTGCATGCATGCGCGTGTGTGTGCATGCATGCGTGTGTGTGCGTGCTTTTGGGTGCATTTTGTTATTCTGACTATGGGTCATTGAGAGTGAGTTATTGTTTGCGCTTTGGCATGCTTGCTTGCTTGCTTGCTTGCTCATTTGATGCACCCCAAACACGGTGGGTCCAAGCTCATGTCCAGTCTGTCATGTTCTGTCATGTGTTCAGTTTTGTATGTTGATATGGGTCATTATCATTTTGAATGTATTTGCATGATTATCATCATCATCATCATCATCGCCACAACTGCCATCACTTTTACAAGATAAGTGATCAACAACTATAAGTATGCGTGCATGCTCTCTGTCCATCAGGTATGTGCTTGCACTGTGCACATAGTACGCACGCATGCGCGCGCACACACACACACACACACACACACACACACACACACACACACACACACACACACACACACACATATACACACACACACATACACACATATACACACACACACATACACACACACACACATACACACACACACATATATATGTGCATGCTCGCACACTTACACACACACACACACACACACACACACACACACACACACACACACACACACACACACACTCAAAGACACACATTGTCTGTTTCTCCTTTTCCTCTTTCTCTGTCTTTCCCTTTCTCTCTCTCTCTCTTTCTCTCTGTGTCACTCATGTCTGCGCAAGCATAGTGCATTCGTTCCTTCACCAACAACAGAATTGGAGAAATAACACAAACAATAAAAACAATGAGAATGGCATCTTTCACAGGCAGATCAGGTTACCATCACAAAGAGACATGTCAATCCCAACTGGGATTTGGTTGGGGTTTTTTTTGTTGAACTAGTATTGCATTTTTTTTTCTTAACCAAGTTTCTTTGACTCTTATCAAGGCCAAGATCACACAAAAGAAAGAGTTATTTACCCCTAGCTCTGTGCCTTCTCTCTGTGTGACATTACTCCCATAATGCTGATGTGGTGCTCTTCCTGACTACACAGTGACAGGCTGGTTCCAGCAGGGCAACCTATTCAGCGCATAGTTGCAAAGGGAGGCGACTGCAGGTGGAAATCTAAACAAATTTTAAATGTAATTAATAGTGAACCTGCCAAGAAAACGTAGATTTATAAACGAATCACAAGACAAAACACAACGCGTTTCGACCTCTTAGGTCTTCTTCAGGCAAGATGCAAAACAATCAGGACATTGAAAATTTCGTTGTCCTGATTGTTTTGTATCATACCTGAAGAAGACCTAAGGGTCGAAACGCGTTGTGTTTTGTCTTGGGATTCGTTTGTCTACGTTTTCTTGGCGGTTCACTATTAATTACAATTAAAATCTATTCAGTGCAGTTGTATGTCTTACAGGCAGTGACATTGCCATATACGTTTGAAAAATTCAGACCGAGTAGTAGGAAGATGTAGCAAATCTTTGCCTGTACATATACATAACAAAACTGCATTTTATATCAATGTTGCATGCGTCCAGGTTGACAGGTTGATGCATGAGCTTGAATCTCGACCAAAATCATGAATGTTCTGTTTGAAATGTGCTGTTCACATTGGAATACAACAGAACGCATTTGCCATAGGTTTTTCTGTTATGTGTCATCAGTATAAAACAAAAGGGAAATCATTCACATCCAAATAAAACACCGAATGAGTAAAAGATTGTGAAGCTAGCAAGTGCTTTCATTTCCATGAAATGACAAAGCGACCAGTGATGCCGTCACTGAATTGTTGTCTACAGTGGCATCAAGCTAGGAAAAAAAATTAGGGGAATCCATCAGAACATCTTGGTTGAAATAAGCATGGCAAGAAAAACAGGACACCAAGTTGATCTGTGGAAACTGTGTTGCACACAAGACAAAGCCAGCTGCCAAGACCACAAGATGAAATGCTTTTATCAACAAGTCATCAAGGTTTCAATATTTTGGCAATAAGAAGCCTGATACCCTGTAAAATTAAAACTGAGATATACATACTTTACATGCTTAAAAAAGAAGAAAAAAAAAAGAACTGCCAGGGGGCTAAGCAACCTCCTGAAAACAAAAAAAAGTGAGGAGAGCACTCCTCCAAGCACCAGTGCTCCACAGAAGATTATCCCGTAGGGTTTTCAGAAGGCAACCTACTGGAGAAGAGCTGTACTGCTGCTTGGTCACTTTGGAGATATATATTGTTGTCTGCTCTGATCCAGCATACAAAGGACACTCACTAAGCCTCCCCCCCCCCCCCCCCCCCCCCCCTCTGAATGAAGAAGTTTTGGAAAAGAGCCAGACTGAATCAGTGTGTGCCCACCATTAGGAAGGCCACCGCCATACCCCCTCCACAGTTCCCATGAATCTGCCAACACTGACAGCTGTGACTGACACATCCTCCCCTGAGGCATGAGTGTGAAGAGGAGACAGACACTAAGGTCACCGAGGGAGCAAGGCATTGGGCAGGGCAGCAACAGAAGTGGTCTGCCCTTGTGAGGATGGTTCATGAGAATGGAAAGTATGACCATGACCAAACCAGAACATGAGTTCATTTGAGAGCGTGGTGCTCACTTCCGTAAACTTTCCCATCATCATTCAGAGCAGGTATCCTTTGTGTCAGGTTTATCATGGTGTTCTGCATTATTAGGAATGATATTCTAGGTTAAAAAAAAGAAGTAAATTGACATTCTGATCGTGATCTGCATTAATTACTCTGCTGATCATTTTAATCACGTCATAGTTAAAGATTGGTTTATGGAAGCTCTCAACAACATGAAATTTGATTGCTGAAGAAAAGTTACTATTTATTTCCAAGGCAAGAAATGCGTTATGCTTTTGCATAGATTCAGACTCGCTTGTTTTCAAAGGCTGATCACAGATGTATAGAAGAAGCCAAACTCAGTCTTCTCTTCCCAGCACTTCTTTGTGGTTTTCCTGTCTCTCCAAGCTGACTTTTCTTCTGATGAACATTTGATTTGGAATTTACATTATGACAAAAGGATGGTTTATCTGCTGTTCGTTTTAACCCTCACTTGTTATTTGTGTATGAAATTGTATTATTTTCCCATTGCAGAGGTATGAAAAAGAAAGAGTAAGGACTGACCAACCACCAGAGACAATCAGCCCATTGGTGAAGGACTTGCTCTCTACTGCTGTGGCTGCCGTGTTGGTCCGCAAGCCTGAGACGACATATCCGACTGCACCCTCCACTCCCTCCTCCACTCCCTCACCTCTCTGACTAGGGCCTTGGGCCACCACACCCACCACCACAACTGCTACCACTAGACCACCCTCCTTCTCTTCAGAATCCGTGTCAGAGCCAGTGTCTTCAGTCCTGTCTCTCTTTCCTTTTTTTTTCCTTTTTTTTTTTTTTCCTCTTCATTATTATTGCTAGCTCCATGGCGGCTTCAACTGTCTCATTTTGTGCACATGAATGAATGGGTGCTGATAGTCAGTGCAGGTGCGCTGGGACTCGGTTTGTACGCTGAAAACCAGTATGTCTGAAAAGTGAATGGGGGTGATGCATGGAAGAGGGATTCACCAGGGAGTCCATAAGGAAAGAGACTTCCAAATAAATGTCAGTAAGTCACTGACAACTTGATTTAAGAAAAACAAAATAAAACAAACAACAAAAAAAAACACACGAAAAAACGGGGAAAAAAAAGCTGTCCTTTCTGAGACGCTTACTGTGCTTACAACTGTTTGCTTTCAGTAGACTACAAGAGGTGGACACATCTGCTCTGTGATGACTCGGGCAGATGCGGATTGGCAGATAATTGACTGGTACTTCATAGTTTAAAGTGTTCATGTGTCTCTCTGACAGCTTGCTTATATGGTTGTGGTGTTCATGCATAGTTTATGTATGCTTAGAGTTTTCAACCTGGAAAGTTCGTCATGGCGAAAACCTGGAGTGAGATTCTTTTTTATTTTTTCCTTTTGCCACACATATTAAGTAGGAGTTTTCTCATGACCCAGATTCACTGTAGACTGTGTTAGCACTGTTCGAGTTGTATGCGAACACATGCCTTTATGCATTCCATTGTGAAGATACCTCTG
Source organism: Conus ventricosus (assembly GCA_018398815.1). NCBI lineage: Eukaryota > Metazoa > Mollusca > Gastropoda > Neogastropoda > Conidae > Conus > Conus ventricosus. Next base: position 57,240,184 of record CM031605.1, read on the forward strand.
ACAGTTCTTTGAGTGAACACACCTGATAAAAGTTTATACATTTTTATCTCAGAATGTGTCAATATTCATAGATCTTTTTGCACATCTATATATGGCTATAACTATGCTCAGGGGAGGCTAAAGAGGAGACAGATTGTAAGAGTATGTTATTAGTGTTCTTACTTTGAAAGTACCTGTGTTGTATTGATCAGTGTGGTTTGGTGAATCCCCAAGAGCTGGGTGATTTAAGTTCAGGCTTGTAGGAGAGTAGTAGAGAATAGTGTTTTAACAGGACAGCACTCAGATGGAATACTGATTAGTGTCGGACACTGTGTAAGATTTCACATCACAAGACGGGAAGATGAATATGGGTTATGGGAGACTCTGTTGACTGTCAGAATATCTCCTGATATTATTTCAAAATCAGTTTTGTTTTCCAGTTTTTCTGCAATTTTGTCTCGAATCATTTTGATGTGGTTTTGACTGCAGTTCTGTGAGAGACTTATTGGAATGTTTGATATGGGGCAGGAATGAGAGAAGTGGTTGCATATATTCATGCATAAATGCAATGAGGTACACTCACGCAGGTATGCTCTTAAGCACGCTCACATACATGCACGCACACAGACAAAAAATTAATCATTTTGTGCACTACAAGGACATGACTGATTGTCTTTTGAAGGAAAAAAAACAACGAAATATCTGGATAATAGAGTAAATCAGGGGATTTTTTAAAAGAAATTCTCCTGATCATTGTTACACATTCAACTGAAATGAAGGGAGTCGGGGTTCTGGGGATAAGGCTTACTTGTTTCAGTGAGATTACCTTTTCATATTCGTTCTCATACATTGTTCACACAGTATTCAGCAGAAATAAATAGAAGTCATTTTGAAAGGTGATGAAGCAAGCCAGTATGACCAGGTTGTGTAAGTGATGTTATCCTTCATATTCATTCTCATACATCGTTCACACACTATTCAACTGAAATCAAAAGAAGTCATTTCTAGAAATAGGGTTCCTTGTTCCAGGAGGTTTGACTTTTTATAGGATGTCTTTAGTATTTGCCAAGATTGCATAGAGATATTAGTCTTCTGCTCACTGGTTAGATTAGTGGTTCCTGGCTGGTCCAACCATGTCCTGTCTTGGACCTCTGTCTCTTTCTCCTTTCTTTGTAGTTGAGTGTGCTAGTTTACTACTGTCGGTGCTTGATGTTAATGTGTCAGTGTGTTGTTGATAAACACAGTACGGCAGAGATTGGGCTTCGATTGCTGCTGCAGCCATGTAGAGAGACACAGAGATTAGCACTTCCTCATGTGACTCCAAAAAAAAAAAATCTTGTTTATTGATATATACTTTGTCAACAGCTGTGCAGTTTGTTTCAGGCTTCAGAAGGCTTGTTCTCCTTTCTCGGTGACTCTTTGTGGGCGGACAGAATTTTTTGTTTGTTCTTCTTTGTTTTTCTTTCTTGAATGGACCCTGCTGCCTTGTTTGACCTGTGATGATGTGTGTAGGGGGCTGGACGGCAATAAGTGTCCGGTCTGCTCTGAACACATGCGCATATTGATGTGTCCTGTTTCGTTTCTTCTGTCTGGACAAAATCCTGCTTCTGTTAAAGGAGAAAGAATACCAGCATCCAATAATGGTCTGTGATGGTGATTGTAATTCCCCCACCCCCCTACCCACCCCCACCCCATCCACTCCCCCTTTTTTTTTTAAATCTTGCTTTCGGCTGGAAATGACATTTTCAGCATGTTTACTGTGGAATGCCAATACATACGTATGAATCTGTGTGCTTGCACAAGTGAGTGAGAGCATTCAATGGAATTTAGTCCATTGAGTTGTCAGAATTGGTATTACGAAAGTTCTGTTTTTATAATTATTTAATCTGGAGATTTCATTTTTGATTTAAGTATTATTTTGCAAATGTATTTGGATGTCTTCTCAGTGTCTTGGCTTTGCCAAGGTAAGAGAATCGAATGTTGCATTGGATAGCTCAGATCCTGCATACATCAGCTTTATTCTCCAGGTGTTTTCCTTCAGTCATTATAGCAGCCCAACCCTACCCCACACCCTCACTCCCATAGCAACTTTTCCATTCATGTACTTCCAGTGGATAGAAATCCAGGTTGTCCCCTCTGCCTTATTGTGATATTGTCATATACATTGTCAGTGTTGTTTTTGTTTTTATTATTTATTCATGGTTGGTAATGATTACTGATGGTGCAATGTGTCGAGAATCCAAGGTGTGCGTTCCTTTCAAGTTGAAAGGAAGCTTTGATAGAAAGGACAGGATGTTTCTGTCTGTTGTTTTTTGTTGTGTTTGGAACATAAGAGAATTGTTGACTTTGGAAGAACATGAAATATTTTTGTCTGCTTCTGTAGTGTGTTTTGTTGTTGTTTGGTTGTTTTTAAACAACATACGTCTTCAGAATGCTTCCATACATTTTATTGACTATGCCCTCACACAAAATGAACATACCTGCATGTAGACTTAGGGAACAAAGTAATGGAGATTCCACCTGCTGCATGAAGCATTGGTTTGTTTAAATCTACAGTGGAGTTCACTTAACAAGTCTCAATCGTGTCAAAGCAAAATCTCGCAAAGTATATCAGAGTTCGAGGAGAACAAATGAAATGTTGGTGTAAGGTAGTTGAGAAAGCAAGACGATTGCAGGAAACACTTGCATGACCCACTTTTTGAACTGCTGTATCTCTTCTCATGACATAAAGCCAGTTTAAACAGAAATTCAAAAGTAGTTTGAAATTTCATCTTCTGTTCAAGCCTAAATTTATAGACAATCACCAAAAGAATAGTCATGGAAACTCAACTCGTCAGTCAGTAGCTGACTGATGGATCAGTCTAAGTATGAAATGCTTGACTTTCTGTCTACTTGTGATGATTATCTCAGTTGATACAAGGAGAGAGATAGGTAAAAATGTTCTTTTTCCAGTATTTTAGGTGAATTGAAATCACTATTTGTTTGATGACTGAATGGCCAAGAGCTCCGTCTTGAAGAATACTGTGTTTAAAGCCAACGACTGATCATACAGTACAATGCAGCAGCCATTTTGGAAGGAACCAATCAGAGAAGAGAAAATAATCATGCTGTTTATATGTTGGAATTCTTTGGAAAGCTGTGTTTTAATGCTAAAATGTCAGGAAACTTGGAAGGTTTTTCATTTTAGAGTCCAACAGGTCCAGTGATCAAATATTTTGCTTGACCGAAAAAATTTGTTAACAGTAAGTGAAAATTTGTGTTCAAAGGCATGGGGTTACCAGGGAATTTGGATTGTGACAAAAGAAGCTCTCGACCCAGAATGTGAAAAATGGGTGTATAAACCAGGTTAAATCTAGACCTGTTAATTGGATGCAATTTATACGCAAGACTTTTGAAAGGTGAGCTGCAAGAGCATTCCATGTACACAAAAGGATTTGGAACAACTGTTCTGTGATAGGTCACCGTAAAGGTTCAATTTAGATTTGTAAACTTATCATATTGCTTTTTTTGTTTTTTGTTTTTTTGTTTTGTAACTTTTGTGAAAACAAACTGAAAATATGTACAACTTTGGGTCGAGTGTTAGCTTCAGAGGGCTTCGTTGTGGTTTCATAACCACATTCAGCATTTTGCTTATTTTGAAATGGAACTGTTGGTTCTGTTTTTATTGGTTGTTTTTTGTTTGTTGGTTCGGGTTTTTTTTTTGAGGGGGGTGGGGAAGGTAGTGGGTGTGGATGCATATGTGTGGAGAGATAAGGATGGGTATTAAAACTTGAGTCATCTCTTGGCAAGGCCTGTGCCATAGAAATCTTGTGGCAGACTGACTGACATTGATGACATCTTTCCAGCCATCCCACACTGAATGAGGTACATTGCTCAAGTACAAAGTCATGAGTCCATTTCAGCAATATTTTTCATCTATGGGTATTCCCCTTAAACTGTTATTTGACTTATTCAATAGTGATTGTGTATATGTACACATGTTTGATGTGACTTTTACACTGATGCATAGAAGCGCAGTAAAGGTGAGTTACCAAAATTGGAGTGTAAATTACATCTCGTTTATGTCGCATATGTGCAGTTTTTGCCCAAACTTAGTGAAAAGCAGGAATAATGGGAATTTGAACAAAGTAAAGGAAACAATTCTTTCAGTATTTCACTTTTTTTTTTTTTTTTTTTTTTGATGTAGGAGAACATATGAGAACTATTCCGTTCTCAGACAAATTCAACTAAATCCATATTCCATCGTGCTCATTCAACCATGGAGGCTGGCAAGGAGTTTTAAGTTGTTTAAAGGAGTTTAAAGAACAGATTCTGGTGCATATACAGCTTTTGAAAAGAAAACAGAAAAAGACAAAACTGAATAGTAACAAAGACAATGCGGCGCTTTTCACCATGATGCAGACCAGTACTCTGTTTTAAGGGATTTAATTGATTTTCAGGTTCAAATTCTGGCCCGCATTCAGTTATCCTTTACCATGTTTTTTTTTTTTTTTCAGATTTAGGTAATGAATTTCAACACTCTCCAAGTTAATTAGATCTATTTGTAAGTTAAAAAAAAAAAAAACTTGGAATCTCTGTGAATTGTCAGCCTTTCAGCATCCTAATTGATGCTATTTTTTTTTTTTAAATACAAAGAATGCACTGTAGAAATTACTTTGAAGAAAACTCGCTATTTTCTTCATCAGGGTACAGGGAAATAATTAGAATAACTTTTGTGTTGACATGGTGTTGACAGTTTTTATCACTTGGTCATAATTCACAGTGCACAACAGAATAGGTTATAGAACACACATTAATGAATGAAAGGAGATGCATATGGTTGACTCTTTAGAGCTGATAGGATTATGATTGGGGCCGGAATAGCTTGGTTGGTAGAGCGCCGGACTGTAATCTTGGGGATTCTGGGTTTGCGGGTTCGAATCTCCACTGGGCCGTTTTCGGTACAGGAGGATTTTTCCCTTGGAGTTAACATTGGTTCTGACTCCATTTCCCAAATAGTCCTTCGAATGAGACTATAAACCAAGGTTCCATATATGTGAACACACACGCAACATCTTGCACACATGTAAAATCCCATCACCAACTTCCAGAAGAGAAGGCTTGGCAGGCCGTTGGTGTGGATGACACGTTACGCATAGCATGCACTCTGCATGAAAGAATGAGAGTTGTCAAATTGACTGAACGATATTGACTGAATGACGTGGGGAAACGACTGAATGAAGTGCCAGCAGGCGGCTCTTTGGTCGGCTCTGCCCAGGTAGGCAGCCCGTTGTGTGAATGAGAATACGGATTGTAAAGCACTACGAGCTTGGTCTCTGACCAGGGATAGGCGCTATATATAATGATAATGATCAGCAGATAGAGGATTGAGATGAAAGTGGAGAGGTAGGAGTGAAGGAGGATTGAACAGGTCAAGGTAAAATGTCAGATTTTGGGCAAATGTTGTGATTCCTTTCCATTTGTCGCTCCGTTCACTCACTACACAAACATCATCCAGTAGCTAAACGTGAAATCAGCCGTTTTTAAAGTTTATTGATGGATTCAGTCTCGCGTATCTTCAATGTGTCGCCTCGTGTGTGAGTAGGTTGTGTGTGTGTGTGTGAAACGTTTTCCTTGGTTAAGAAAGCATGTACATGTGAATGTGCTCATGACACTTAGCAACTGAAATTATGCAAAGTAAAAATTGTGGTATTGCGGATATCAAGCAGTCTTACAACTGCAGTAGTCAAGCAGTCACATATGTGCTCACAAAGAAGTACATGCAGTACACATATCTACAATAGACTATACATTAAACTTAACACATCTCAAACTGGATTCTGTACAACTTGTGCATCGTTTATCTGGCCAGGGCAAGCCACCCATTGTATATTGTGTGTGTGTGTGTATGTTGAGAAAGGGTGGCATAAGTGAACAGTAAGTGTGCTGAAAAGTGTAGGAAGACTTGCCAAAAGGCAAGAACGATGTCATCCAAGACATCGAAATGGATACTGTGTTGTATACTGTGTTATCTTTGAGGTGATGGCAAGATGTGTATATTGTGTCATTCACTCCGCCACAGAATCAAGGGTGCTTTCGTTCATTTTTGTGGTTATGAACATGTTCGCCATATGTATGCGTGTGATTTGGTTGGCATGACAACTTGATATGTTTTTGTTTTATACTATGTTGGAAAACTCGGCAGTTTAGTCAGCTTTATTGGAAATGCCAGTGACAGATTGAGAAAAAGAGAAGTGTGTTTTCTCGCTCATGTTTTGTAGTTGTTGTTTTTTTTAAAATTTAGTCAGTTGTTCTTTGGGTTGTATTTGCTAAGCCTTTTTTTTTCTTTTTATTCAGATTCAACCAAATATGTGCTAGAGAATTGCATGTGTTTGTGAGTTTGTGTGTGCGTGCAAAAAGCACTGATGGAAGAAATGAAGACTTGCTAGTCCCTGTGAGTGGCATATGATATGCTACATTTTTCTTTTTTCATTCAGTATCAATATGACTTTAGAAAATAGGGGGGAAACAAGATTTGTCCTGTGAGTAAAACAGACACAGCATTGAAGATAAAACTTCATCTGTCATTAGACTTATTTTCCCAAGTTGGAGTATGGCTGCCTTAATGGCGGATAAAAAACGGTCATACACACAAAACTCCACTCCCTTTGTTGGGTAGATGGGATTAATCCTTGCCTGTCTATACAGGGAGTGTCCGCAGGAGTATCAGCCTGCGTACGCAGAAGAAGAAGAAGATTAGACTTATTGATCCGAGTTATTTTACATAGAAAAAAAAGTAAATTTCACTCTGCAGTCTCTCTCTCTCTCTTTTAAGGCATCAGAGTGGCAATAGTTTATGTCCATGGTACCCATAATGGTTGTTTCATGCCACCTGTACAACTGAGTTACTGCACTGCCAGCTGCACCTACGAGACAGAATAATGCCTATATGTTATGAAAACTAGTGCAGACTGTAGTTGGCACTAGTTTGTTTTAGATAAAACATATTCATTTAAAAAAAAAAAGAGGCTTAACAAATGTGTAATCGAAAACTTTGATGCGATATCTCAAGTATGAAAATGCAAAAACAAAGCAAAGATTTCAACAAACTGGTTAATCACAAATGAATGCTCAGGAGGGAGGTTGTTAGAAGAGAAGGAACCAGGTCCTAGACCTTTACCAGGATTCTCCTGTCAATCAACTGAAAAGCGAGTGGTCCAATGATTTCACATACACACGCGCGCACACACACACACACACACACACACACACACAAAACGCAAGTGGTTGAATGATTTGTACCCTAAAATTGTGAAATTATAGATTCGAAACATCAGATGAGTTTTGTATTGTGTGTGTGTGTGTGTGTGTGTGTGTGTAATTGTAGACTAATCACCAGAAAAGTGAACTGGAATTTCTAGATTTTGGGTTCTTGTACCTCTGGCAAGTGGCCTGGATGCAAGACCTCGAAAAAATGTAGTGATTGTTGTTGGCCCAGTCCTTTGAAAGTGCAGGAGTTTTATTGTTTATTTACTTATTTATTTTTAAGGAGCAAGAAGTGGACAATTTTTCAAGTTTGAGCCAAGAACATTATCTTCCTTCTTCATTCTGTTCCTGCCCCATGTTTTGTCTGTTCCATGTCACCGAGATGTGGATTCAGACAAGTGTTAGTATTTCATGAAATCAAGGTTGTAGTTTTTGGGGATTGGATTGGATTGGAATATTGAATCATTGGGTTATACTGATAGGGTTGTGGCTTAGTTTTACTTATTTATTTATTCAGTGTTGGCTCATTTTTGAAGAATCAATGTTGCAATTTAGTCTCTCTCCTTTCTCAAGTTGTTTGTATTGTGTTTGCAATAGTTCAGAAATCCCAGAGGTTAAGGTATGCTCCCAACTCCCGCCTGTGGACTGGTATTTTATTTTTCATTTGACTGTATGTGTCCTCCTTTCTAGTCCAATGTAGAAAGAAATACGTCCATGGTAGACATGACCGATGTGTGAACAAGTGCAATCAAAATGTCTGTTGTTGTTGTAGACAAATGTCAATGGGAGTGTGTGTATGGTATGTATGCAAGTATTATTTGCATGGCTCACTGCATAAACTTTTGGTCTGCTTTGTGCATTTGTGTGTGCTAGTGTGCATGTGTGTACATACTTTTAAAAGCAAAATCATGGTTGATATGTACTTGTGTTACTGTTCATCTTTTGAAGAGATTGTTTCTTTTTTTTCTTTTTTTTTTGCCCCCCCTCTTTGGCATGTAAGGGTATATGTTATTTGTATCTTTTGTCCATTTATGTTCTAAAGGCTAGTGTCGATGACAACTGTCCTTTTTGTCCATTTGGAGGTCTGTATCACTTGTGACCACTGTGATCAATATACTACACACAAAACCGGGTATTTTTAAATTTTATTCACAGCCATGTTTCTACAGCTTTAAAACAGATGCTTGCTTTTTTGTTGTTTTCCCTGTGTTGTTGTTTTTCTTTTTTTTTTTTTCAATTCGTTTTCCTGACTGGCATATCCAGATTTGAAGATACCCATTTGATCTGAAAGACAAAGTGATTTTCTTTGCAACAGGAAGAGAGTCTCGGTGCAGACATGTAGATGACTCTGAGTATTTTTTATTTCATGACTCCATATGCTGGATGTAGACCACCGAGGTACAGGGAATCAGCCACTTAGAGGACGCTGAACATTTTGTATCAGCACCTTTTCAGGAAAAGGAAACCAATAGGTTTACTGTGCAGCTCCAAAATGGAACAGTCCATTCTGTAACATTGCACTTTTAAGAGGGAGAACACCTCTCAGAACACTTTCCAAATGCTGTAACGTGTAAGAAATTATTATTTTCGTAACGCTTTGCTTTTGGAAGAGGACAAGGAAACTTTTAAGAGGAAAAGGGGAGAAAGAAGTAAAAAGCAATGTATTCGCCTTTTCTTGACTTCCAGTAATTTCTGCTTGTAACATTTGTCTGTAAACTGTGTCGGCTATAGCGTGATAGTTGACACACATCTTTGTGGTACATCCATAAGTTAATAAAAACTGTACTTTGTACATGCATTATTTGAGCTAAGCAGTCCAGAAAACAGTGGCATGTAAGAAGAAGGCCCCAAGTGCATCCGAGATGTGCATCAAGCAGTCACGTTTTCATTTGAAGCCTGTTTGGTAGGTATCTGATGCCCGGCAAACAGGGAAAGGGTCATGAAGCTTCCTTGGAAGGTACGTGATACCAATGGAGCAGTAAAAGGGTCAAGAAGCCTATTTGGTAGGTTTTTGATACCTGTTGAGTAGGGAAAGGGTTTAGAAACCAATTTGGGAGGTATTTAATATCCATTACGCCTGGAGAGTCATATTTTGGTAGGTGTCTAATGTCTGTCAACTGGGGAATGGGTCATGAAGCGTTTGGAAGGAATCTGAAGCTGTTGAACCAGGAAAAGGTCATGAAGCCTGTTCGATAGTTGATACTGATCGGTCAGGGAAAGGTCATGTGGTTTATTGGTTAGGTAGTGAAACTATCAAGCAGGAAAAGGATCATGACGCCTGTTGATAGTATGATACCTATTAGCAGGAAGTCACCTGTGTATGTGCAAGGGAAAGGGTTGCCTGTTGGGTATCTTACCTGTAGGCAGGAAAGGTCATGTTGGATAGCCTGAGTTTGTGAAGTATTTGTGGAATCTCAATACCTGTCGAGCAAGGAAAGGGTCATGAGTTTACTTAGGAGTCCGATCCAATGAGCAGGGAAAGGTAATGTGGTTGGTTTGTAGGTGTATGTTTGGAGGTATCGTTTGCCTATCAACAGGGAAGAGTCATGAAGTCTATTTGATATGTGATCATGAATCCTGTTTGTCTGGTGTCAGAAGTCTCATGAAGCTTTCGAAGCACTCACAGGACCCCTCTTTGTCATGTTCACATAATCTGAACATTTACGTTCACCATGTCATGGTAGAGCGTTGCTCTTTCTGGAGGCAACTTGCAGGAGGAACAGGTTTCCAGTCAGTGAAGTATTGTTCTTCATGGTTTTTTTTTTTCCTTTTTCTTTTTTCTTTCCCAATGACCTCATGCTGATAGAAACTCCAACTTTTTATATGAATCGTTGTCTAAAATTCCTATGACAGATTAGACGGACATTACAGTAGCGGACTTTTATTTTTGCATTTCACAGCTTAAAAGAAGTTTTGACAAAACTGATTTTGCGTAAAGTATGCTTTTGTGTTTGACAGGGTGTCCGGCCTTTTTTTTGTTATGTTCATCGATGTTTATTGTGCAACTGGTTTAAGAATATACAGTATCTTTGAAAGACTTGCCATGTGTTTGTCAACATTTGCATGGATTGCACGAAGAGCTGAGCAGCTCCTATATGAATTCAAGCGTCGATGAAAAGGCATTTCAGAGTCTTTCAAACACATATGCATGTGCACTTCCACAGACAAAAGTGAAATGTACTTCTTGATGACTTGTAGAAAATGAAGCGTGGCTTGTGACAAATGAATAATTTGCAATAATGAAAATGTTGGCTTCCATTGAAAGTTGTGTTTGGCATGCTCTTCGGGCATGGAAGTAGAATATTTGTCGTAAATCCTAGATAGGTTGTTGCATGCGTAGTCAGTTGCCTTGAATGGGATAGAAGCAGAAAAGACAGAGGGGGTGCAGGATGGTAATTTTGTTTGACAGTAATGAACTCTGTTGCACGTTGAGTTGCAAATTCCTCTGGGACAGGTGTTGTGTGGATGTCTTATTACTCTGATAGTATTCCCACATCCATGCATGCAGTGCATACATGGGTCTACAGTACTATTTTGCAGGCTGTGTTGCAGATGCTTAACACCAACAGTCAACTAAATCCGCCCGATGTCTTGCTAAAAATGCAAGACCAACCCTTGTCCTTGAGGGACTGCCATCTATTGCAGCAGGAGATCTGCCATCTATTGCAGCAGGAGATCTGCCATCTTATGATCTATTACAGCAAAAAAATCTACCACCTTTAAAAGCAGATTTGCCATCTATTGCAGCAGGAGATCTGCCATCTGCTGCAGCAAAAGATCTACCACCTCTAAAAGCAGATTTGCCATCTATTGCAGCAGGAGATCTGCCATCTGCTGCAGCAAAAGATCTACCACCTCTAAAAGCAGATTTGCCATCTATTGCAGCAGGAGATCTGCCATCTGCTGCAGCAAAAGATCTACCACCTCTAAAAAGCAGATCTGCCATCTATTGCAGCAGATCTGCCATCTATTGCAGCAAAGATCTACCACCTATTGCTGCAGATTTACCACCTATTGCAGCAGGAGATCTGCCATCTATTGTAGCAAAAGATCTGCCACCTTTTGCAGCAAAAGATCTACCACCTATAAAAGCAGATTTGCTATCAATTGCAGCAGGAGATCTGCCGTCTATTGCAGCAAAAGATCTACCACCTATTGCTGCAGATTTACCATCATATTGCAGCAGAAGATGTGCCACCTATTGCAGAAGATCTATCTATTACAGCAGAAGATCTGCAATCTACTGCAGCAACAGATCTGCCATCCATTGCAGCAGATCTGTCACCTATTGCAGCAGCAGATCTGCCATCTATTGCAACACAAGATCTGCAGTCTATTGTAGCAGCAACAGACCTGCCATCCATTGCAGCAGAAGATCTGCCATCTAGTGCAGCAGAAGATCTGCCCCCTATTGCAGCAGCATATCTACCATCTATTGCAGCAGATCTGCCATCTACTGCAGCAGGAGATCTACCACTTTTTGCAGCAGATCTGCCACCTATTGCAGCAGCAGATCTGCCACCTATTGCAGCAGAAGATTTGCCTCTTGTTGCAGCAGAGATCTGCCATCTATTGCAGAAGATCTGCCATCTATTGCAGCAGAAGATCTGCCATCTATTATAAGAGAAGGTCTGCCATCTATTGCAGCAGAAGATTTGCCTCTTGTTGCAGCAGAAGATCTGCCATCTATTACAGCAGAAGATCTGCCATCTATTGCAGCAGAAGATCTGCACTTGTTGCAGCAGAAGATCTGCCATCTATTACAGCAGCCCTGATGTGGCCCTTTGCGGTCGGCTGGGGTATAAGCAACATTATCTTATCTATTACAGCAGAAGATCTGCCATCTATTGCAGCAGCAGGTCTGCCATCTACTGAAGAAGATCTGCTATCTATTGCAGCAGAAGATCTGCCATCTATTGCAGCAGCAGATCTGCCATCTATTGCAGCAGAAGATCTGCCATTATTGCAGCAGAAGATCCTGTCACTATTGCAGCAGAAGATCTGCCACTATTGCAGAAGAAAATCTGTCACCTATTGCAGCAGAAATCTGCCTCTATTGCAGCAGAAGATCTGCCATCTATTGCAGAAGAAATCTGCCATCTATTGCAGAAGAAAATCTGCCATCTATTGCAGAAGAAATCTGCCACATGCAGAAACCTGCCATCTATTGCAGAAATCTGCCATCTATTGCAGAAGATCTGCCATCTATTGCAGAGAACTGCTATCTATTGCTTAAGAAATCTGCCATCTATTGCAGAAAATCTGCCACCTATTGCAGCAGAATCTGCCATCTACTACAGCAGATCTGCCACCTATTGCAGCAGAAGATATGCCACCTATTGCAGCAGAAGATCTGCCATCTATTACAGCAGATCTGCTATCTATTGCAGCAGAAGATCTACCATCTATTGCAGAAGATCTGCCATCTACTACAGCAGATCTGCCACCCATTGCAGCAGATCTGCCACCTATTGCAGCAGAAGATCTGCCACCTATTGCAGCAGAAGATCTGCAGTCTATTGCAGCAGCAGCAGATCTGCCATCCGTTGCAGAAGATCTGCCACCTATTGCCGTAGCAGATCTGCTATCTATTGTAGCAGCAGATGATCTACCAGCTATTGCAGCAGAAGATCTACCATCTATTGCAGCAGCAGATCTGCTATCTATTGCAGCACCTGTTGCTGCAAAGGATCTTCCACTTAATGCAACAGCAGATCTGCCACCTATTGCTGCAAAGGATCTTCCACTTAATGCAGCAGCAGATCTGCCACATATTGCAGCAGCAGATCTGTCACCTATTGCAGGAAAAAACACCAATGGCGGAAACGCTTTCTGCGACAAGCATACAGACACATACCACAGAACAGAGCAGACACAGGGAAGAGAGAGAAAAGAAGGACTTCTGACAAACTCGAGTAGCCCAAAAAGATAACTGCAGTTTATTTTAGAATCAACACATGAGTATCACTAGCATTTCATTTTCATCAGGAAAAAAAAAGAGTCTTTCAGCTCTGCACACAGACTGAACACGGCGACTACAAACAATAAAGTACAGGGGGGAGGGAACAAAAGACAACTCTCTGTACGTAGGGTAACACAAAGTGAGGCAACTACATCGAGCAGGAGACACTGAACGATACAAGTATTCCAACATGGTCATAAATCATAACCCAACAAACCATGATAAAAGTGCTGACAACGGCAATAGTCCATTTGTCAACAACCGACACTGCACAGACTGTCGAAGAACACTCGTACACGCATGACATGGTTGATGAGAACAATGAATCTAACGTACACAACTCCCAAATACGAGGAGAACAGGTTGGTAGACGAGAGTGGGAGGAGTCTTATATGTATAGTTCATGATGAAGAACGTACACACTATTTCTGTGCCATTCTTCTTGAGGAAAAGAAAAGGACTGGAGTTATGTGCGTTTAAAAATTATATTTGCACTCGCATTCACTAATCATTCTGTGTTCTCCCATCTAACATGCAATACAAAAGAATGGACTGGAGAAGGGGGGGGGGGGGGAGGATGGAGGGGTGGCAGGCAGGCACAGACCAGGAAACGGTCACACAATCTCTTCACACGTTTGTGTTTTTGTTCTCGCTAGGCTTAATGGGAGTCCGATAACAATCAACAGAAAACTTCACTGCAACCTCATCACACTCGACAATCATAAGGCCGACATTTTTCACCTATATGTTCCACAATACAAACTTTTTGAGTACTTTTCACACATTCACAAACAGCAGTCTGCCGCCGAGGTTCAGTGAAAATGGTGGGATAGTGATAGGGACTTGGAATCTTCAAACACAACACAACACTCGGTGGATCTTCTGGAAATAAAGGCCATACAGGGAAACCAATAACAAAAAAATGCTTACCAAGGCAAAGAAAAACAAATCCCAAAATAATTGCGGTTATTTCCGCGTTGGTTATGAGCCATGCTTTGTTGTTCGCATGCTTGGATAATTTTGTCATGAAAATCCAAACGTGGTGACCAACTTCCATGATTCTATTTGCACGAAGGGGATTCTGAAATTTTTCCTAAAAAGAGGCAGTGTCCATCTATGTGTGAACAAAAATATGCTCCTATCAGCCTTGAGCACTGAAAGACATGTTTGTCATGTTTGCAGACCAGTCTATATGGAAGTCATCGCTGTTCAAGCCCACAACAGGAGGAAAGCCCTTGAAAAAGTTCTACTTTCATACCGTTTACAAAGAACTACAGAAAGGTACTGGATGCAAAAATCACTGTGGCTCCAATAATTCAGTGCTATTCCCCGTCTTTACCTCTGAAAATGTACCAATCACAAAAGCACAAATTTGCCCAACAAGTCTCCAGTATGTTGATGCTTCTCCACCTCACCCTCCACCTCGTGCACATGCACACCCATTCAAAAAGCATGAAGAATCATGCGCTCACACAAACATGCTGAACTGGTCGACATGGTTTGGATTTTCTTCAGGCTGTTCTTCCATCTCTCTTCATATAAAACCTGTCCCAGGCGTGCTTACTGGTAAGTTTCAGGGACCCAGATGAACTTTATTTGAATTTTTAGAATGACTTCAATATGTCACATTAGCTCTCAATGATTTGAGAGACACTAGTTTTAAACTTCTGTTCATCTGTCGGGGAGGAGGGAGGGAAAGTGGGATTTTCTTATCAGTTTTCAAATCATGAGCTTCCTGAAAATATATTTCTTACGTATCACCTTTTGCCTGCAGAGTCTGGCCTGGTGCACAGTATATAACAAAAAATAAAAGCATATTAAAAAAGTTGGGAAAAACAAATTATCCTCAAAGGCTCTACTGTCGAATCAAAAAGGGCTGATTCAGTGAGTGATCATCGATAAATCAAACAAACGCAAGAAAGAAAACTGGACTGGGGTTCATCTGTATGTGAACTTTGGAACCCAACAAATCAATGTATGCTTCCAAAATGTTTTATGGGATCTCTATGAAGTTTGTGAAAATCCCCAAAGCCTCCATTCCCAATTCAAGCCGACAGCCAGAGAAATCATCTGTACAATGTAGGCCATCTTATCTTCGTTCAGTTGCCAGGTAATGGAAACCACATCAATCGATTTAACTTACAAGTCCTACAGTTCGAACTGATCATTGCATGCTTACCTGTTCTCCTTAATCTGCAGACTTTCTAGATGCAATATGGTTTGAATGGATTTTATGTGTCTGCTACTTCTCTTTGGAAATAAAGCGGAAACTTCATACTTACTTGTTTTCAATCCCAAGTCAAAGCGACCAACCATTAGGAAACAAAACTCAGTGATCCTGTCGAGAAGTTTCTATGGAGGAGTGTGCTTCTATCTTGCAGTTTTGGCACTGAGGAACCTTAATCTCTTTTTAGCTCAATGAAAACGCTGTAATGTGGATACACGAAAACTCTGCATGAGCCATACAGGTTCCTTCTTTCCTTCCATTTCTTTCCTTATTTTTTTTTTTTTTTTTTTTTTACAATTTACTGATTAAAAAAAAACAAAACCTCGCACATAACACGCAGTTATTTCATGGAAGGACTTGAATTTGTTAAGATGACAAAGAACAGTAATATTGCTGGCAGCCATGCAGTCCCATTTCACTTGCTGCACATTGTGACATCAATTGTCCATTAAGTTGAAACAGTTAAAAGCAAACAGCAAAACGACTGAAAGAAAAGTATTAACAACACACATTCACACACACACACAACCAACCCCCCTCTCCCCCTCCCAAACATACACAGACCAGTGGTGTATGTAATAAATAAGTGATTGCAAAAGTAGGGACAAAACATACACAATCAAGCACTGACTGATCTAAGTACATTCACCTACGAATAACATTTTTTTTCCTCAGCCCAAACCAAGTCCACTGAGAAGCAAACAAAAGTGGAGAAATTGCAACAAGATGATATTCAGATGTATTCTCTTAAAGCAAGAACAAAAGGAGTGAATTCTTTGATAACTCGGTCCAGGAAACAGTCTTGAACCACCAGATAGGTCTCGCCCATACGAGCTCCTCACCAGTCGTTGTCATGGGCAACAGCAATCAACTGTGTGAGCCACACACCTCGACTTCCGAGATCGTTAGATCACTATCCAGCCAATTCCAGGGAAGGGAAACAAGGTGCTGGAAGGGAGGACCAAGATGCCTGTCATTTACTTTGCATGATTCTTTGAACTGTTAAACGCTGTCAGTCACATACCCTGAATCTGAAATCTAAGCTGTGCGCTGCTCTGATGACAGGAGGATGACCACACCGGCACTGGAGCAGGCTTTCAACACCCAGCATGCTAGTGACGCAGGTCAGATGGATGAACAGATGCCATTTTTTTTCCTGATATAATTATATAGTTCATGCAACTCACACAATGAATACAGCAATGTGAACATGATGATAAACATGTGCTATGTCCAGATCATCGTCCTGTGTCAATGCTTGCAGAAAAAAAAAACTACTGACACAAACCTGAGCACTGCGCTCTCCAGAAGTTTCTATGACACCGGCAGAGAACTGAAGTGTACTACAGCTGCTTATATACAAATAAGAAAACACAGAACAGGACATGAACACACACATACACAGGATGCATGAGCTTTGGGCAAACCCCACAGCATTCTGGACAGGATGGGTGAAGTAACGCAGACTCAGAGATACCTGACAACACATTCAATGTTGACTGGAACAACCCAGGCTGTCTGAAGTGCGGCAAGGAGCGCGGAATCCAAGTACAAAGCATTTGGTTTAGTGACTGCTAATCAGCAAGACAACCAACACACCAGCTGTAACATAAAGGGACAATAAAGTGTACAATGCTCTGGGTTAGTATCATATCAACACTGAATCTATCGACCTGTAATTCATCACTCACTCTTCCTCTTCTGCCACACACATGCACACACAACATGACTGAAAATGCAAGTTGGTAGATGTACACAGGGGAAAAAACACAAACAAAAAAACATGAACGCAAAAGAAATACGGAACTCCACATGAATAGGTGAACAGGTATTACTCATTCAATGTTACGTATCATACATTCGTATATACATGACTATACAGAAGTACACAGATACCAAAATTAGGCTGAAAAGCAGAAATGTAAAAGCACGTGAGAAGGTGAAGAACTGAGACCACGCAAAACTACACACAATAGTAGAAAAATACCTCCCTCCCCCAAAAGATGCGCCACGATGTGCCTAGAGCATCCATCTTAAATTTCACTGTACTCCAAGTTACAATAATACAGAAACATAAATTCATCTTGGTTTACTTAGCACAAGCAGCAAAGATGAACTCATTATGGTTGATATTTAGGTGAAAATGATAAAAAAAAATTTCCAAGCACACCCCAAACATTTCATCCAGGCAAATACAAGAAAACGGTAATAAATTGTGGTACCATGAAAATTAAAACATGCACACACACAAAATCATTCAATATTAAAAAAAAAAGAAAGAAGATTCTGAAATATTAGTTATTTATTGAAAACAAAGATATATCACTGAACAATACCTCAAAATAAGATAACTGGTGACTGAACAATCAGTTGTGCATTTCGTGATGATGCCAGTTACCTCCTACATATAACAACAACTATGAACTGTAACTAGTTTACCAATACACAAGCAGTGAGGTGATTAAAAAAAAAAAAAATCGAACTACACTAAAGTACAAAAACGATGCAAGCAGGTCTTACATGGTTCACTATTATGCAAGAGATAGGTACGCCACACCCGTGTGCACCTGATGTGATTAACACTATGTAAGTAAGTAATATACTTTTCAGTGCACGGTTTCATCCATGAACTTTTCTCTTCACAGGCAGCTTTCTGTGTCTGCATTTAACTCTTGTCAGAGAGACTATTCTGTATTCTCCTTGCTCCCCCCCAGTGAGATTATTCTGTACTCCTCTTCTCCCATCACTCTCCCACTGAGCAACACTGTGGCATTTCAAAGGTTCAACACCAACCAGCCTTGTATGCCTGTGCTTTCCACCAAAATAAGCAATCAGTTAACACAACCAGCCTGTATGTGTGCAAACTAGCATCGGTAACAACCCAAGCCCAAAATTAACAGTTTAGGTATGCTGATCTTACAAAGCATAAGTTAGTGGTTTCAGATGTTTATTCTGAAAAAAGAAAAAAACAACCAACCAACGTTCATTTCCTCTGTGTTTTGTGGTTTACTTCTTCCAAAAGAAAAAAGTAACTAATTCATGAGAGTGTGGGCATGGTCATTATCTTAAACAATACCTGCTGGTGTTTGTTTTATCAAATGTCCTAAACTATCACCAATTTCAGCTGTTGTTCAAGGAAAGCAATAAATCACAGAGGCACTGCCCTTCTATATATTTCATCCTTGTTTATCATGAAATCATAGTGCTTGTACAGAGGCACTGCCATATCTTGTATTTTATCCTGTTTACCATGAAAATCCATGCAGTGCTTGTGTATTCACCTCATTTTGTACGTTTCTCTTTATCATAGAGCTGCCGAGGCTCAAAAGACAACGCATAACTTTTTGTAAAATGTCTCGCTGTGCACTCATGATGGCAACCCAATATACAGCGCAGGTTTTGCAGGTTACTGTGTGGCTTTGATTTGACCTACAGAAAATCAAAATGGCCAACAACAAAAACCAACTAATAACACTGCAAAATTGCAATCATTTTCAACAATTTTTCTTCCGCGTTTCCGTCCCCTCCCCACTCAACGTGGTCATTCTATAATGAAATAAATAAAAAATCTGAAGATCTACAATGTCTTGGTTTGTGTAAGCCATTGTTAAGTCCCTGAAGCCCTTTTTAACATTAAACTTTCATGTTGTTTTTTGGTGCAGTATTTTGCCACAAAGAGTGACAGCTTAGCACTGTCAATGAACTTATACCAAGCTGCGCACACAGCATAGCACTCGGCAGCTTTGTTGTTATATCTATGGCCTGACACATGGCAACTGTACAGAAATTTCTTCACAAGATGACACTCACAAGGAAAGCTTCAAAATATGTCATAAACAAACAAGAAAACAATGGTGCCTGTTTAAAGAAAACAATGGTGTCTTCTTTGCCCCAAGGCTTTTATAACCACAAAAATCTTCCAAGAATAATTCCCGTCATTTTGTTTTTGCAGGTGGACATGCTTAGTTCTACATGCATTACCAGGCCTTTCATATAATATGATGATCATAAATGAAGAAAAGACAATCAACAACCACTTCATTTTTTTCTATCTATAATGCTCATCAAACTCAATGATTAATCAACATCAAATTTATTGTGTGTTCTATCAAAACAAACGATTAGTATCATTAACACAGCAAAAGCGACAGACTGACTGATGTAAACAGAATTGAAACAAAATTGACCAGGGGTAACTATGCAGACCCGTTTACCCTAAGACTGCCATGGGTGTACAAAACTTCAGGTTTCTGTACAAGTGGACAAAGACTGGAAAATTCATTTTCCCCATCCACCACACAGCACAAAGAACAGCCTACTTGAGGGACACCTGATCTTGCATTTAACACAGTAAGAATACGTTCTTCCCAAACAAATTACTTCTATACCTGATTCATCAGCATACTTTGGCACAAACTCATGCTTTCTTGCCTTTTCTTTTATAACATTTCAGTGCTTCTTGTCCCTGCTATTGTCATGTATGAGATGTCAAAAAAAAGATACTGACAGACATGATTTCGCATGAGTCAGTTGGCGAGAGTTGTTGCTCTTTGGTCAAAAAAAGCACAAACCCATCCAACTCACCCCTACCCCTATCTTGGCATACCAAGACAACATGGCTACACTCTGCAGACAGTTTATCACTCAAGAACTTTTGTTTCTAAATTTGTTTCACACCCAAATTTTTTTCCCCAGTTTCTTGAAATTATATATTTGCGAAACGTAAAAAATTAGTTGAAATTGTATGGGTAAATAGATCTGGTAAATACCCCTCTCCCCCTCAACAACAACAAAAAACAAATAAAAAAAAGTCAAAGGTATGTATATATTTCTACACTCTTGAAAAAAACAACTACTAAGGAAACAAAAAAACAAAATAAACAAACCTTTCTATATCCAACAGCAAAAAAACAAACAAAACAAATAAAAACCTTTTCACATCACAGTCAGTATCTGACACACGATTAATCTAAAAAGAAAATAACTAAGAAATCACACACACACATACGCACAAACCCCCCCCCAGCAGAACCAAGGCTTTCTTACACTAAATCACCGACAACTGTTCAAGGTCTCTTTCTGACACCACCACTGCATCCACAAACACCATCAGGCAGGCACGTCCATTCTGAAAAGTGCCCCTTATATGCCCCCCCCCCCCCCCCCCCCCCCCACACACCACATTATCTCCCGAGCTCTTTCTGCTGGTGCCCTGTGACAAGCGACATGCACCTTCAACATCACCAACAAAACACAGTGGGAGAAAAACAAGAACGAAATGTCACGGAAGGAGGGGGTGGGGGTGGGGAAGGGGTCAGGGGTAACAGAAGAGTGACCGATGTGAAGGAAACTGAAATGGCATGTTGTGACTGAAAAGGGAAAAAAAAAAAATCCCCAGAAAATGCCTTTAAGCATCAACAAAGCCAGACAGAACTAACCAAAGGCCAGGAGGAGCAGATGGTGTCTCACAAAAAAAAAAAAAAAAGAAAAAAAAGAAAACGATGTGGTAACTTCATACGATGACATGAACCCATGATGAAAGGGGAACAAAAACAAAAAACAAAAAAAAGCCCAACAGGGGTCAAGTAATAGAAGCAGGAATGAGGAGAGAGAGAGAGAGAGTGAGAGAGAGACAGAGACAGCGGGCACAGGGGAAGGCAGAAGAAGATTACACACTGTCCACTCCTGGGTCAGAGCAGAAGCAGAGAGGGAAAGGGACACACAGTGTCATTTTTCTATGCAACACAAACAGCTGCAGGCTGGCACACTGGCAACGGCAACACCATCAGGGGCGGGGCGCAACACCCCACCTCGCACCGTCGCTGTGCTGTCGTTCGTGTACATTGGTTACCGTGACAGCGGAGTGAGAGGAGGTGCAGGAAGGGAAGCGTTAAGATCGGTGGCCACTCCCTGTTAACTTCTTGTTCTTGTTGTTCAGCTCTAAACGGTCCAGCCGTTTCCATAGCTCCTCGCGATCCTTCTCTCTCTTCTTCTCTCTGAAACGACACAAAATACTTCCTTTGAGTCATGCATTGGAAACATTCTGATCCATGTTACAGTGGATAGCGTTTTACAGTTTATCAAGAATAACTTGGCCAAGAATCAAAGCATGATTAACATCATGAACAAAAATCATTATGAAAAAAATTAAAAAGTTTCATCCAAAAATTTCATCGGAACATATGAACCATCATGCTCTTAGTTCCTCCCCAGTGAGTGCAACCTTGCCGTTGGCTGGGGAGCTTGCGTGTCTCTATGACCCTGAGAGCTATGCTGGCAGGAGATTCGTCTCCTGGTAGGGCCACCCAAGCAAGACAGGTCAAAGGGTAGAGACCAGACAAAGAGCACTCAACTGGCCCTCCAGGTTGGGGGTTTGGATTGGGCTAACAACCCGGTCCTAGAAAACAAACTTTGTTACAGAAACCGCTATGACATTCTCTGAGAATAGCATGGTTGGGGAAGAGTTCTCTCTAGCAGAGCCCATGATGCGAGCTGGTGAAAGCCTTCAGGAAGCCAGTGCGCCGACAACTCTTCTGAAGCAGTACCGACGCAGAAGTGAAGGCGCCGGAATGACGTGGGCTGAGCTGAAGAAGACCTCCCGAAACCGTGTCCGCTGGAAGAGTGTGGTTGCGGCCCTATGTTCCCCAGGGAATTCAGAGGACTAAGTCAAGTAAGTCAGTCATGCTCTTAGTTCACAATTGATGTAATCATAAACACTGTCATTTTTTATATTTAGCCACAATATCTTCTGTACAATTTCTACTGTCACAATGTTAAAACTCTGTAAATTAACTGTCTTCATCTGAAAGAATTTGCTCAGATTTGCAGGCTGCCATCATAGGGCCCCAACCAACACTAACTTTTGTCGCTCAGCCTTGTAGTTGGAGGTCAACTCGTCAAACAGCTTGCTGTTCATCTCCATGAAGGTCTTGAGGACGTTGTAGACCAGGGCCACGATGGTCTGGTTCCAGTGCTCCTTGGAGATGCGGTACAGGGAGGGGAACATGATGGGCAGCACGGTGTTGCTGTTCTCCTCGATGAGGTTCATGATGTACTCATTGTTCCAGAAGTACAGGGCTCTCTCCGCCACCTGCCACACAGCAACACAGACTTGAGTCTTTGCTTGTCAACACCCATTTTGAGGCACTTTCTAAAGCTGTTAAGAAACATAATCTGTGAGAAAGGTCATCTGTTTCTTATTGGTGTTAGTCCTAAGGACATAGCTCCTGCTCAGAACAAACACAATCCCTGAAATCTTGTAGAAACAGGTGAACATCCCTCACGCTCATCCAAAAAATATTTGAAACTTGTGTTGAAAATGGTGCAGTCTGAAGTAAATCTGACCATCAAGTGGTGTATCACCCACTTTCCAGTCCCACTGTAACGAGGACCATTAGTTCACACAGCTTTTGTAGACCTCATTTACTCTCACAGCCTCTGGTTGAAGCATGACCTAAGGGGGCGACACTGCGCCCACAATGACTTCAACCTGCCAGACAAAATGGGGACCACCTGCTCTCCCAAAGAAGTTTTCCCCAGATTTCTGGACGCCAGTGTCGTCTGCTAGCATACCAGAAATGCAACCAGCGATCCATGGATTCCACTGCCATTCCGCCACACGCTCACCTTCCTCCCCACTTGTTTGCCATCATATTATTTTTTCTCTCCCCCCCCCCCTCCCACCCCCACCCCACAGCCTTCCCCATATTATTCTGTCCCTACCCAGCTATAAGTATTAGGTTTTCATGAGGCAACCCACTAGAAGAGAATAGAGAGATGCACAGCTGCCGAGTCACTTTGGTAGTGTTCTATGGTTCAACATATTCCAGTAGCAGAGCAAAAAAAAAAGAAAAAAAAAAAAAGCTGTTATCATTAAGTGTTGATCTACGTTTCATATCACATCTTAGCAGAGGCAAACTAATTCTACTATTTCTAATCTCTGTCAATTGCAATCAATTATTAGGAACTTTGATTTGAAACTGGATCGAACCCCGACAGACTGAATCATTAAGCGTTGACCTATACTGAGGAAGTACAATGCATGATGGTAGACAGAAGCAGTTCAGTGTTTACGCTCAGTTTTACAGGACTGCCTGTCCTGGTCCAACTGTTATCTTTTACCCCACTAAGCAGTATAACTGAAATACTAAAACAATCAGAGTATCACCGACAAGCTAATCTGTAAAGAAATGACAGACCAACATGTGTATTTCTCATTCATGACATTTTTTTTTTCAATGTGCAAGTAGGGAAGAGTACCCAAATCCGAAACTGACGGTAACCATCCTATCAATCCTGACATCAAATTTTGGCCATCCCCGCAATCCTGAAAATTATCACGAAATGATGTGACCTGAAACAATTTTTTAGAAACATGTTGAACAGATCTGGTTTTAAATATAACTTTCAAAAGTTTGCACCAAAAACTTGCCAATTAACTTGAAAGCCACAAAATTTCTTTTCAGGACATTTTTTTCTTCTGTACAATCTATACAGTTTTCGTTCATGATATTCTCTTTTTTTCTATCATAACAAACCAAATAATATGGACAGGGATACAAACAACATATTCTGATTGCTGCATTTGCCCAAATGTCTAAGAGATGAAAATAATCCCAACAAACCCTTGCCACAATGACTCGCAGCCCTCCCTTTTTTTTCTTTCTTGCATCCACAATTATCAGATCCTCAGCTCCGGTTTCAAGGTTTTTCTTTTCCCACTCTATAACCCAAGGCATCTATAACTCCCAAAACCTGTATCCTGCATTACAGCAGTAGTGTCTGGCACTGGCGACAGCCACTGACCTGAAAGTGTGGACTGGACACACAGCGAGAGATGGTCTTGAAGAGGGCCTCCATGACCTTCTGGAACTGCGCGGGCTCTATGACGTCCAGGATCTCTTCAATCTCCCCCAGGAACATCACCTCCTTCTGGCTGCAGGTCTTGGGCCACAGCTTCAGCAAGCCTTTTATCACCTGTGACACAATAGGTATGTATCACAATCATCATAATAATAAAGACTGCAAGTATCGAATAGTAATGAAGACTGTAAGTTCAGCAAGCCTTTTATCACCTGTGACACAGTGGGTATGTATCATAATAATAAGACTGCAGGTATCAATAGTAATGAAGACAGTAAGCTTCAGCAAGCCTTTTATCACCTGTGACAAAGTGGTATGTATCATATAATGAAGACTGCAGGTATCAATAGTAATGAAGACAGTAGCTTCAGCAAGCCTTTTATCACCTGTGACACAGCGCCCACAACGGTATGCATTATCATAAATCGTAACAATGAAGACTGCAGGTATTAATAGTAATGTAGACTTACCCGTATAAATTATAATGAAGGTTCGCAGGGTTTCCCTCACTGTTCTCATCAGAGTTCTTTCAAATACTAACAAGCAAGATAAGTAAAACTTCAAATCCCTTTCACATGAACATATACATCTACATTACCAGAAACACTGTACGCAGCCATTCCTTCTCACACACTAGTACTGAACACACTCATACATTTCCTGCCCACCTGTCTATTCCTTCTCATTCCTTATAATATTCTTTTACCTTTCAAAAATCAAATGTACTTAATATTTCTGAAGGCCTGGTATATCCACCAAAACATTATTTCAAAAAGTGAAAAAAAACAGTTTAAAACAATAACAAAATTCAGAGGACCTGTCAAACTGAAGTTACATAATAAACAAAGACTAAATAAGATTTCATGCTCTTGATATGCTAATTTTTCTCGCCAATTTTTGTATCTACATAAAACAAAATCAATGATGTCAAAATATAACTCTGCAGTAAGTGCAGTAACTGCCCTTGCCTGACAAACTGTTGTTTCAGAATGTTTAAACACTGGAAGAAATCAAACCACCAGTACTGTTTACTGGCCGTAAGTTGACATGACTGTCCTCAACCCTTGGTGCCACTAATGGGAGAACGGCGACCACTGCTGTAGCATGATCAATGCATTATAATAAAACATAACTGCACACAACTGTTTTGCATAGCCTGGGTACTCACATCTTCTGTCAAGACAGCATCTTTTTCAGGAACTGCACAACACAGTAGGCCAGCTGAAACAATCCAGTGCTAATGTTAATACTCAGGTGGGTGGGGATAAACAATTACAAAACAAATAAATGAACACAAAGAATTATGCTTTTCATCTGACCATTTCAAGGTGGTCAACAACAAAAACTGTTATGAAAATGATTTTTGAATGTACATGGGAGCAAGAGAAGAGAATGTGTTGTGTGTGTGTGTGTGTGTGTGTGTGTGTGTGTGTGTGTGTGTGTGTGTGTGTGTGTGTGTGTGTGAGCGAGTGAGTGAGAGCGACAGTCTGATAAAGACCATATGTGCACATGTGCCTGTATACATGCATGAATGAGCTGAGACTCGTCCGGGCAACATTTGTAAAAAAAAAAAAAAAAATTAAAATCCAAGACTCCACCCAATTTAGTTACAACTCAATCTCATTTAGAACAAAGAGAGAGCTGATGTTACAACATTTCAAGAAAAAAAAAGGCCATGAGACAATAACCAAACTTTTTGTCATCCTCAACTATCTCTTATCTCCAGTATCAAATTTCAAAGGTGAAACTATCAATTCACATCCTGCTTGTTGAAGGTATCTGTGCAATCTGTTCAATGAATGTCTGTGTTAACAGCAGGCACACGGAGATGGCCAAGTTCCCAGTCTACATGGGATGGCTAGTCTCTGAAAGACTTATTTATGTCATGACTGAGGACGGTTGAACATGCTTGTTTTGAAGAGACTCAAGGTGGAAGTTTAGAAAAGCTCAGTGGGAGATTCAATTGTGATGTGGAATGCATCCATGAGAATTTCACAGTGTTGACCTGCCTCCTCTCTGACATTTCACTGCATTGATTTCCTTCCTTTTCCTTGTTCCACTGCTTCTTCTCTTGAATTTACCACATTCAATGTTCGCACACAGACAAAATGTGGGGCCTCAACAAGATTGTTTTCCTTTCACTTTAATTACATGTAATTATTGTTCCATTCTGTAATTTGGTTTACATTATCAGCTTTTTTCCATTGATTTCTCTTCCTCAAATCATTTGCACATACCATACTTGTAACTTTTGACATTTTGTTCTTATACACAACACATTCACACCACTCTCTCTCTCTGTCCTTATATTTGTCTGTCGCAAAGAAACAGGGGAAAGGACGAAGCATCACTTAACAGAAAAACAAACAAACAGCTTCAGAATCTTAAAATTGCTGTCCTTCGTAATACGATGTTGTCAGTAGTTAAGATTAATCTCAGCAAAAATGTTATTTCTTCCATATAACACAGACATGCACTCTCTCTCTCTCTCTCTTCTTAGGCTTCAGTCCAAAGAAAAAAAAAGTACATTAAAAGAAAAAAAAAAAAGCAAAATCTTCAAAATCTGAAAATTACTATTCTTCAAATTGCCATGTTGTCAGTAGCACAGAAGTTTATTCTGGGCAAAAAATCAAGAATGACAAGCACTCTGTCACTGTTAGAAAATATTAACGTGAAAAGTGAGGAGGTGCACGCCAGAGAAAAATCTCAAATCCTGAAACCCTAGCAATCCAAAAATTATCACGAGCAAGATGCAATCCTGAATCCATATCCTGGTAGTACTTTCTAATCATGTAATTCGTTTCAAATATGCTTTTAAAAAAAGAAAAAACTAAACACTTTCAACCCACTGTTAATATTCAGAAGTTACACAAATCTGACACAATGATTAAGGAAAGAGTTAAGGAAAGAAAGCAATCTCTAGCAAGAGAAATGGAATATATTGTTGAGCCAAGAATAAAAAAAAAAAAAAAAAAGAAGAAAAGGGGCACACTTCACACTCCTAATCTCTCTAAAAGTGGTGATCCCATATAAGCTTGTCTTTTAGTGGGAGTAGATAAGTAGGTTCCTAGAAAATGACTTTCATGTACACTTGATTATTTGCTTGAGAAGTCATTGATTAGTTCCCTCCTGGAGTGAATGCTGATGTCTAACAACAAGGAACACTTCAATCTTCTGGCTCCAAAGTTTGTGCGCTTTCCTATCATCACCGAGTTCATTCCGCACTTTCCATTCCCAACAATGTGCAGTTTTTGCCAGTTTAAAGACACTGGTGTCAACTTCTGCACCATACTTATCTCTTTTCTTTTTTCTCTCCACTCTCTTTCCCTTCATTACTCAATCACTGTCACTGTTTGGACATGCAAATCTACGGCTGACAGGAAATTCTTTCAGAAACTTTTTTAACTTCTGTAACTTCCTGACTAGAGAGCTTCTAGCGACTGTGACAGTTTTTTGGATTTTGCATCCAAACTGAACAAAATTCAGAGAAAGCCAAATAAAGTTTCCCTTCAAAAAAGGAAAATGAAATATGAACAGACAATTACTTCTACCCAAAATCCAGGGTCCAGGTATACCGCAAAAAATCTTGCTGATCCAGAAGATGACAAAAACACTCTGGCCGATCATGAGAACACTTAAATACAATGTTTCTATTCAAGATTTCCAGAATATTACGGAAGATTTGCATCACTGCAGCGACAAAGAACGTTTGTGACTTTCCACCATGAAGTGAGTTGTTCTGCACCTCAACCACTGTTTCCACCAAACTCAACTAGTCAGAGAATTCTGGCTGCCCATGCTGTGGTGCTGACTGAAAACGATTCAACGATTGTAATGTTACATGACAGTAGCTGCATTTTACTGAAGCTGGTAAAACAAACTGCATAAAAACTTGGTTTCATAGATGCCATCCATCAATTCTGATACTAAAAGGTTAGTTTAGTTCCGTTTTCTCAAAAATTTCTGGTGAAGCTCTCCATCATCACTTTGGGCATGGATCTTAAATTCTATTGGTTCATTTGGGAACTGGTTGAAATAAGCATGAAAAATTCATGCAATATACTGGGAAAAGAAAGAAGAAAAAAGATAAGAAAAAAAACAACAGAAAGAAAATGAACTAGAAGTGAATGACAACTCGTTCCCTGGTGATGGGTCACATTTATGCTGTGCAGGTATCTCCCAGTGATGATGACAATGCAGTACATTAACAGTGTCAAAGAAGGAGGAGAACTGGACAAATAGTTTCATTCAAACCCACCAAGACAGATATACATGTATCCAAAGTCACGTAATCATGCACACACAAACATATACACACAGCAAGGAACACTGACCATGTTCCACAATGATCACATCCATCATCTGGCGGTACCCTACCTGTGCATGGTAGAGACTAAGACTTCGAGACTTGTGCAGCGGTATGAGGACTTTCATCAGAAATGTCTTGTGCTCTGCTTTGAGGGGCAGGGCAAAGCCGTTGATGATGCTGCCTAGAATCTCCAGCAACTCTCCCACACCGTTGAAGGACTCCGTCTCATAGATATACCTGCACACAGCTTGGTCATGTGAGTGACCTGCATGGAAGACGTCTTGCGATCATATAACTCGCCCCCCCCTCCCCCTCTCCCCACACACACACACATATCCACACACACGAATGCACAAATGGGCACACACACACAGAATGTGCACATGGATACATACACACATATACACCAAGCAGGGACAACAAAAATTTAAAACATAAACTACCACTCCTTTCACTCCATATCCCTCCTCTCCGAACTCTCCGTCTCTCTCCCACATACACACACAAACACACACAGACACAAACACACACTCCTTCAAATAACATTCCCATGCTTATCCAACAAACATCCTTCACATTCTCTTCTTCAAAAAAAAAAAACACCAAAAAAAAACATCAAAGAAGAATGGAAAGGAAACAACCAACAACAAAAGAGCAAGAGAAAGAGAGATCAGCTTAGTGTCTTCACTCCATACTGGAAACATTCCCACACACCTGGGCCACCTGTATTAGTGTTTGTTCAGAAACAAAATACTCATTCCTTATAGACATATTCTTTTCTTCTTTTCTTATTGGTAACCAAACACTAACTGGTCTGAATAACACCGAGAACATAAGCGTTTCCTTTGATAACAAAAAAAAAAAAAGGGACTAACACCAAGAACAATGAAATGTTTTCTTCGGATTATCAAAAACTGTAACTGGTCTGACTACTGCAAGGGGCACAGTGATCAAGCCTTAACATAACCACTAGTAAGGTAAGGTAACGTTGCTTATAGCCCAGCCGACCACAAAGGGTCATATCAGGGCTGTCACCGCGTTGAAGTCAACACACAAGTCATTCATTCACACAACCCTTTAAAATACATCTTCAAAAAAAAAAAACCCCAAAATGTTGTTAAAAATCTGTCTACCGTAAAATCTCAGATCAGATGAAAATGTTCATCTTTTTCAAAAATTCAAAGGTCACATCAGGTGGAACATCTCTGAAGAAGGTTTTCATGGAATCTGCTGTAAAATACCCAACTACCCTGGGCATGCACATCACAGAGACGGGCAAGAGGAGACCATTATGAATTTGCCTATTCATTGAATCATTCTGAACCTGCACAACTCGGCATGGGGCAATTCTGAAGATCAACGCTTCCACCCTCCAGCTTCCCTTCCCTTCAAGTCATGACCCCGATACTGGCGCAATGGCTGTCAGAAAGTTTAGAGCACGCAGCCATTTCCAGTCCCTTCCCCGACAAGTTCAACCGAGTGGAGGACAAAGACAGTTGTGCTGCATCTCTAAATGATTTGCCAGAGCCTGCTGTTTTATTGTTTGAAGCCAGTCATCTACTTGGCCTGAGATCACCTTACTCAAAAAAAAAAAAAAAAAAAAAAAAGAAGAAAAAAATTGAACCATCTAGTATTGCAGAAAAATGGGAAGTTCCCCAGCCTGAATATGCCATCGTGTTCTTTACAGTACAGTTCTGTTCCATACCGAGTATTTCTAACTGTGCTGTTCTGTTCAATACTTGACAGATGTCGAACACTTGAAGATGTATTGTAAAGGGTTGTGTGAATGAATGACTTGTGAGTTGATTTCAACGCGGTGACAGCCCTGGTATGACCCTTTGCGGTCGTACTTTCTGACAGCCTCATGACCTTTTCCATTTTATTCTACAACTGTTCTGCAGAACTCTGTGCTGTTCTGTGTTTGTTCTGTGATGTTTTGAGGTTGTTACTTTGCGTCTATTTTCCTGTTTACAGGGAACTTTTTGTGAGATTTTCATAAATTTACAATGGAAAGTGGCACTTGACATTTTGCCAACGACAATGCAGGGTCTTCAATACTGCCACCCTACTTACCTGAGGAAGATGTGGTTGATCTGTTTTCTAATGAAAGCCCGTAAGCCAAGGAATTTGCCATATATTCTGTGCAGGACAGTCTTGAGGAAATCTCTTTCCCGTGGGTCCTCGCTGTCAAACAGTTCTAATAGCTGCACACACACACCGTTGACATTCATGGCGAATTTAAACTTGATCATATCCTCTACTCTCTCTCACATACACACCCACACACATTCTCTCTTGCTTAATCAAAGTACAGAAACAATAATCACACACACACACGCACTGGACAACATCTTTAAGCTCTGTTTTGATTCAAATATAATTCAGATTCTGGTTTAGCTGAAGTCTTCCAAATTGACTAGCAAGAAGGCCAAATTATTCCTGTTGATAAATGTTGTCACAGAAAACCCTTTTTTTTGGCCACCAATTTTCACTCCTTGTTTTGAATTGGCTTGAAACAACCACCATCACCACCCTCAAGATGAACAGAACAAAGTAATATGAGACTGGAGTGGATCGTTTCCATCCTCTTGTCTGCACTTGCCTAAGTCAGGAAACACTTCTCTTTGTTCATCCAAAGAGACAATAACTCTTACAGTCTGTCTGTACTTTTAGACAATATTACCTGTTGTCAGACATGTTTCTATATTGTATCTCATCACTCCATACGATTCCTGTTTGTTAAAAGAAATCCAGCGATCACAACAAATAAAAGCTGACAAGTCTTGTTGTTCATGGCCCAGCTGACCATCGTTGTCATATCATGGCTGAACGCAGGCATCCACAAATCAAAATGTGAGGTTCCAATCCCACAGACAATTCCAGAAACTAAAAGACCAATCAATTAAAAACAATTTTCTAACTCACATGTCAATCAGACTGAATGAAAAAAAAAATCTATATAAATTAATCACTAAGCAGAATCACATCAGGCAGAACTTCAAAGAACATCATGGCAGTTAAAGAGGAAAGTTTGTGTCTATCGCTCCAGCCCAGTTTTCTGTAAGAATTCAGTTGTCTTGTTGCTTATAGCTCAGTTGACCACAAAAGACAATATCAGAGCAGACAAGAGGGGGGGGGGGGGGGGGGGGGGCATTACCAAATTCAAGCCCTTAACCCACATGCACTCAACAAGGGAAGGGAGAGAGGTAAAAGAGGACCCCGCAGCTTGCACTTTTTTGGTGTTAAATTACTACAGCATTTATCAACAAAGCTTTATGTGATAGCCCTTACGAATCTCCACAATAAAAATGAGGATAAAGATAAACTTTGTTGCAATATTATCACCTGACTTTGTACAATTATTCAGAGTGAGGTGTTTTTTGTTTTTTTTTTATTAAGAAAATGTTGTTTTCTACCTTGTCACAGAATGGGCAAAACCTTACCGCAGGAAATCACAGCATCAATACAATTTGTTTCATGGGGGCACTTTACTCTGAAGTCAGGCAGAAAGAAAGAAAAGACTACCAACAAAACAAAAAAAATCTTTTCCCACGATGCAGGGGGAGGGGGGGGGGGGGGGGGGAGAAAGACAGACAGAGAGAACTTAGGGACAGAGGGCGAAGGAGAGGGAGAGAGAGAACAAGATCCTGACAGAGTGCCAAAGAGAGAGAGAATCAGGGTGAGAGTGAGAGAGAGTGAAAGAGAGTGAGAGAGACAGGCAGGCAGACAGAGAGGGAGAGAGAGACCGAGGGATAGAGAGGAGAGGAGAGAAAGGAGGAGAGAGAGGAGAGGAGAGGAGGCGAGGAAGAAAGAAAGAGGAAGAGAGAGAGAGAGAGAGAGAGAGAGAGAAGGCGGGGGGGGTTTAACAGTGTTTAGAAACAATTCTCTCAGTACTGTAGATTTTGTGCGGAAAGACAATTCTACTCTTACCCCCTTAATGGAAACAAAGAACATGTCAATTCAAGAGGTCCCAGTCTAAAATTGTGATCCAAAGACAAAACAGAGAATGGCAGAAAGGAGACGACCAAAGTCTGGACAGAAGAAGCAACACTCATTACTAAGCAGGGGCACAGGACATACAATTTCAAAAACAACAAATCACTAGTGACAGGATCAACAGGTCTTGCAAACGTGATTGGCTTCAGTCACACGCTGGCCCACCCATTGCCATTAAGTATGGACCAACAGGTGCCAATTCCCAGATTAGGCTAAGCCCCTCTGAAAGTCAGGCACACCCAACTAGGCATGACAATACAGGCGTACGCTCTGTTGTTTGTCACAAACATGTGTAAGTGGTGCTTCTGGTAGGACTTTTAATTTCAACACACATGAGATTTCGCAAAGTAACTGGAACAGCAAGAAAGGGGATGAATAATTTGTACTGGGTTTCATTCATTCTTTCATGTTGTAACAGAAAAGACAGAGAATAGACATGACATCACTGGATTTTCTGCGTTGTCTTGTTATTCTCCACAAATCCACTTAAGTCCCGTCTTGGCTTAAGGCTGTGTCAGGCCAACTGACATAGGCTAGAACACCAAGGCTACATCAAAATGTTGTTTTGCTCTGCATAGTTATGCAGGGATTGTCTTCAGTTGTGACAAGCTCCTGGCATGATATTATCAGTCTCCAAAATCCCCTGAAGTCGGAGTGTGGCTGCCCACATGGCAGGGTAATCAAAAACGGTCACACACATAGTGTTCTCATCCCTAGCCGATGAATTTTTACCATAGTGTTCAAGTGCTTTGGCTGTTCGGATGATCCCTGGAGTCTTTTAGCCAGGGTACGACAACAACTACTAAAGTCAAGCCTACCCATGTCTAATGTGGCTGAGGCATTTTGTTTTTTGTGTGCACTTTTTCTCCTTATTCATTTATTTATTTATCTATTTTTGCTGTCTTCTTTCTCCTATTTTGTGTAAAACCCCTCTCTTTACACTCTTCTGTTTCATTTCCTTTTAAAACACTGAATGGAAGACCATACACACTGTAAAATGTTTGTCCTGAATTGTAAACTATCCAATTTTTTTTATATTTTAGTCTCATCTCATTCACTATTTAAAACAAAGTTGACATAATAGCCAAGGACGCACTGCAGTATTTAGCATTCTTCTATATCCCATCTCTCTCTGTGCACCTCTACTAGAAGTCTGGATGGAGAGGAGACTAGGATTACACCTTTACCTCATACACATACAACATTCTTCTTACAAAAATGTTTAAAAAAAAAAAAAAATCAGCTGTGCATCAGTTAAGCTGCTCCTTGATACCCAGCTGCTAGTACTCAAAGAATGTTCAAAGACTGAAGATCATAAGAGTAAAAAGACAGTAAGAGTAAAAAGTAAACACTTTCTTTCTTACCTGCAGCACAAACTTTTGGTCAATATACTTTTTTGCCAAGCTTGGCTGGAAGTCAGGAGATTCTAAAAACCTCAGGAAAAACTCGTAGACAATCTGCAATCATACACAGTAACAAAAAAAATAACAAATGTTACATAAAGTCTGATATTCATTTTGCATTAAACAGACGAAAAGCAACAACTGAAGCAAAACAAACAACAAAACCTAAAACATTTTAATTGTAATATTAACCCCACCATCCCGGCTAAAAACAAAGTAAGTTTGTGGGAATCTGGCTTCCAAGCCAAAGCCTTTGCCATAGAGGTTGGAGCAAGAAGATTTTGTATGTTCATCTACCTGTGACCTCATGGACCAGGTTTTGAATTCTGAGGACCAGAAGCCTAGGTCAATGGCAGTGGTATCTGAACAGAGTTCTGGATGGACTTGATCAAGAAGGAACAAAAATGAACTTTTACAGAAATTTCACAATGTAGAAGAGATATCCAACAGCGCAGTGAATAAGATGTCTATCTAAAATGACAATACATGTACCTTGAGGCACCTGACCATTGAAGAGGAGATCTTCTGCTATAAAGCTCTCCCCACAATTTACTGCACAATCTGAAACTGCCTTTTACTGAAGATAACAAACACCAATGTTTGATTGCAAATGCAGTGTTCCTCTTATCTTTTGAAACATAAAAGTCAATGCAACCGCCTCTAAAGAATTTTGTGAGTCACTTTGTCAAACAAGCGGGTAAATGGTGAATTTTGTTCCTCACATCAAATCTGTCCGGAACCCTTTTCTACTTTGTACTTTTTGTACTTACTGCCTTATGCCCTTAGTATGAAAATACCAGTATCTGAGTCCAGTCAGGCCTAGTAGGTTGAAAGACAAAAACGACAGACACAGACAGACAGACAGGCAAGCACAACAAACAAATATCGATCTAAATGGATATTGCAAGGAAGAAGCAGCAAGTATGAAAAAGTGAAGAGACTATAACAGAACAATGAAGTGATGAATGCAGACTTCCCCCTCCCTAACTCCCCCCCCCCCCCCCCCCCCCCAACCCTCTTTCTAGTAAGAGACTGTCAGACATACCAGGCAGAATGGGGGAATGGGGAGGGAAGAGAGAGACATACCAGGGATGGGGGAGGGAATGTGACAGCCAGAGAGAGCAACAGAGATGGGGAGGGGGGGGGGAGACGAGACAGAGAGAGAGAGAGAGAGAGAGTAGAGAGAGAGTGCAAGCAGGCACTTAAGAGAACAGTACACTTCCCCACAAATCTCCTTCCACAGTTACAGGGTTGAAGAACAGACACACATCACAAAGGACTACCAACACATTGCTAATCCCACTGTAGTTCAGTCCTAAGAGACAAGTCTAGAGCTATGTTCAGACCGAGGGACACCAGGTTACAACAACAACAAAAAAGTGAAGGGAATAATTACAGAGAGAGAGAGAGAGAGAGAGAGAGAGAGAGGAGAGAGAGAAGAGAGAGAGAGAGAGTGTGTGTGTGTGTGTGGTGGTGTGTGTGTGTGTGTGTGTGTGTGTGTGTGTGTGTGTGTGCGTGCGTGCGTGCGTGTGTGTGTGTGAGGAGGGGATGGAGTGAAGGGAGGGGGTGCAGGTTTGTCTGGGTTGAGGGGAGAGACAGCTCTGTGCACAAAGGATCAACCCATATGCTTCCAGAAAAATTAGATGACACAAGTTAAATACACCATGTTTTCCCTCTCCTTTCCTTGCTCAGATACAGAATTCCCGCAACCATTTCAAAATGCCATCCAGGTGACAACTAGCTCTCTTGAGTCCATTCCAAGTAACTTTATCAAGAACTTCAGCTCAAGAAGGGATGTCAGTACCAGTCTTGGCCTGGCTATGTTTCCACTAACACAAACTGAACATCATCTGAAAGTATCAGTCGCCTAGTAGAAACAAAACTCTCTATGAGCTGTACCCATCCTTCTTACTGCAATATGACACAGATCCAGAGCAAAAAAATCTTGGCACTTGAGAACAGATGATTCCGACGACTTCTCTGCCTTTCATAAAACAATTCCCAAATAAATTAGCATATTAAACAGCAAGTAAATGATGGCAGATGAAAGCCACTCCTGTCTGTCATTTGATCATTAAACTTGCTAAGTAGAATACAACTCCCATTAATGCAAATGTACATCTGTGACACTCTATGGCGATCTGGGACACACTTAAGATAAGATAAGATAATGTTGCTTATAGCCCAGCCGACCGCAAAGGGCCACATCAGGGCTGTCACCACGTTAAAATCAACTCACCAGTCAGGGACACACTTTGTTCATAAACATGGGGTCCAGCTGGACACAATAATATAGTTAAGAGCTAGACTTACACTGTTACAGTATCCAGTTACATAAGAACATCTAATTTGATCACATACAGATTCCATAATTAATGAAATAATTTTCACAATGGCTCGGCAAATTTGACATTTCTAAGCACAGAATTCTCCCACTCCAAAGAGCTGATCCAACTCTTCCCATGGTTCGACTCTTCTGAACCTTGTGTGAGCTACAGTATTGTCTGTCAAGTGTCATTTAGTGTCAGAGATGGACAGAGAAGGACATCATTGTTTTTCTAACCTGCCCCTTGTGGTGGTGTTGGGGGCGTGGGGGAAAGGGGGGTCAATAAGGCAGACATAGTTGTTACCTGCCTCATGCAAAACCACCTGCCCTGCAGGTCAGTTGGCAGTAACTTTAAATTCTGTTAAGCACCTAATGACAAAGAAACTGGAAAGCACAATTAAACATCCTCTCAAATTTCATTAGCAATTACTGAATTAATCAAAACTAGATAACCTGTTTGCTCCATTCTGAATGACCAATGACTTCTGACTCTGGCACAGAACATTTTGATGTCAGTATCATAAACAGTAAGTTAAAATAGCAGCTTCATGAAGTAAAATCTCCTGCCATCATGATGACTATTCAATACTGGCAAAATCATGAACTTTCTCTGCAGCAGATGCTTGGAAAATATTGCCTTGGGGGAAAATTTCATTTATTACTCCCTTCCCCAATGCAAGAGGTTTTTTTTCTTCCTGTCAAATATTGAAGTTGGAATTATTCAAATGTTATGGTATTTTGTGTTTCCTTGGCATTTTAAAGCACTACAGACATTTCATGCTACCAACTTCTTCGACAGTCAGCAGCTCTTGTATGAAAGATTTTACTAAAAGATGTTTTTCTCTCGCCGAACAGGTAGACAGTCAGCATTCCCCACTTGCCCAATACAAGTGATCACCTGCCCTAGGCAGTTTGGCAGCTGTTACTGACCTACCATGCCCTATTACTCGGCTCCATGTGAGCCCCATATGGGCACATGTGCCACCAGAGTCCAAGTCAAAAAACACCCTGAATGTGTTATCAGCTGAAATTTAAGTTTGCTGTCACAATCACAGTTGAGACTGTTTTATGTATCTGTATGTGGTGGAGTTTCGCTAAAATTTACTGGCACCTGGATCATGGTAAGCTACGAAAGGAAACTGTAACAACTCTGTTAAGTAAACGTGTCATGGTAAGCTATGAAAGGAAACTGTAACAACTCTGTTAAGTAAATGTGTCATGGTAAGCTACGAAAGGAAACTGTAACAACTCTGTTAAGTAAACATGTCATGGTAAGCTATGAAAGGAAAGTGTAACAACTCTGTTGAGTAAATGTGTCATGGTAAGCTACGAAAGGAAACTGTAACAACTCTGTTAAGTAAACGTGTCATGGTAAGCTATGAAAGGAAACTGTAACAACTCTGTTGAGTAAACGTGTCATGGTAAGCTACGAAAGGAAACTGTAACAACTCTGTTAAGTAAACGTGGCATGGTAAGCTACGAAAGGAAACTGTAACAACTCTTAAGTAAACCAGGGTTCATACTACAAAAAAGGGCATACATTTTACAAACCTCAGAAACCGAGGTGGACTAAATTTCCAACTCTGTGTACTGAAAACTGCTTTCAAGTCATACAAGAAACAAACGTTTGAGTACAATCTTTCCTTTATTTTAGAATAGTGGCTATCAGCTTCTTCAATATATTGTGTAAAATCTTTCCTTTATTTTAGAATAGGGGCTACCAGCTTAATCTATTGTGTATAATCTTATTATTATTTTAGAATAGGGGCTATCAGCTTCAATCTATTGTGTATAATCTTTCCTTCATTTTAGAATAGGGGCTACCAGCTTAATCTATTGTGCATAATCTTATTATTATTTTAGAATAGGGGCTATCAACTTCAATCTATTGTGTATAATCTTACTTTTATTTTAGAATAAGGGCTACCAGCTTAATCTACTGTGCATAATCTTATTATTATTTTAGAATAGGGGCTATCAGCTTCAATCTATTGTGTATAATCTTACTTTTATTGTAGAATAGGGGCTATCAGCTTCTATCTGCTGTGTATAATATTGCCTTTATTTTAGAATAGGGGCTATCAGCTTCAATCTATAAAATCAATATGATGCTACTGTTGGTAGGGTCCACTTTTCTATGTATATTTGAATTACTTTTGAATTGCCTTGCAATGACGATGAAAGTATGTTTTCTTTTTCTTTCTTTTTTTCCAACATCACTTTTACAAACTTTAATAACTCCAAGTCAGTTTTTACAGACCTCTGAGGCCTTCTAAAACCAGTAAAAGGTGTCTCAGTCTCTCAAAACTTTTCCAAACCTTTTATAACAGCATAACCCACAACATCCCTGCCACCGTATAAAAGACTATCAAATTTTTTGGCTCTTCATGGCTGGCTTGGTTTCATATCCACTCCAAATCTATGCCTATAGTCTGTTTTTGGTTAACTTTCTGAGGGTTTGTTTTTGGTTAACTCTTTGAGTGTTGGCAAGTTCTTGGGAAGTGGTCCGACAGATGTGGTAGTGTCCAATGAGGGCTGTTACGTCATTCTGCTTCTGCGACTCCACCATTATTGTCAGCAGGTGACGTGTATATGCTGAAATGGGACTAGCGCTCCTAAACCCCACTGACGTGACTCAGCGGTAAGGCAGGCTCTGCGGTGGACTCAGAGACAAGTTGACACTAATAGCTCTTTGCCAACCTCTGGCACAGGGACTGTGATCCAGTACAAGGAATGAGTCTGACTGTGTATCCAGCAAGCTGACGTGAGTGTATGCAAACAAAAACTAACACAGTTACAAAGCAATAGGGAAAAAAAGGTATGAAGAGTAACAAGAGAATTGTGCATTAAGCACACTGAAACGAGTGTATGCAAACAAAAACTAGGACAGTTACAATGCAACAGAAAAAAAAAACAAAATGATAAACAAAGAATCCTGCATTCAGGAAGTGGAAGCGAATGCATGCAAACAAAAACTAAGAATAAAACAGCTACAATGCAACAGGAAAAAAAAGGAACAAAAATGGAAAAGAATCGTGCATTCAGGAAGTTGACATGAGTGTATGCAACCTAAAAATAAGACAGTAACAATGCAACAAAAAAAGAATAAAAAGTAGAAAAGAACCGTGCATTAAGCATGTTGAAGCGAGTGTATACAAAGTCTAAGACAGTAACAATGCAACAGAAAAAAAAGAACAAATAGTAAAAAAGAACCGTACATTAAGCATGTTGAAGCGAATGTATACAAACAAAGACTAAGACAGTAACAATGCAACAGAAAAAAGGAACAACTAATATTTATCAAGAATTGTTCATAAATGCAGCCACATAGATCAGCTCTTGTATCAACACCACAGTTCCTCACAAATATGACAACACAATGGAGATGACTACAAACTGATTAAACATGCACACACACACACCACACACACACACACACACACACACACACACACACACACCAACTACTTGCCTGCAGATGAGGCCATGAAGCTTCCAAAGTGGGATCATCTTCTTCAGGATCGAAGTCCGGATTATCATTAGGTGGCAGTGTGCGAAAAATATTACATGCAATCTGCACACAGACCAGTCACACTAAAGTATGATGACAACATAATAACATAATCACGGTGCGTGCACACATAGTCTGCAAAAGTGAAATGGAAAGAAATGGCAGTATATTCATCTTATTCATGAAGAAATCAGCAGAGAGTCCAGACAACCAACCGGAACAATTTCAGTCATGTTGTATTCTTAAAACCATCATTCTAATCTTTAATTGAGATTAGCTATGACTGTTAAATATTCTGGTTAAGGTTTGCTTCTTCATTGTTTTTCTCTTCTTTCCTTTCCACTTCAATTTCCATTGAAGTAAATTTATAAGATAAATCAAGTAAGGATTAATGAATAGCCTAGCAAAAAAATATGAAAAAACCCCACACAACCAGAAACGAAATAAAACTAACCATGATAAGTATCATGTTGTTGTGTTGAAGTCACATAATAAGCCATGGCATTAATGATGAAATGAAACTAGCAGCAGAAACATAGCTCACACAAGCATGTGTTCAAACACAAGAGCGTACGTGTGTGTATAAGAGTGTACTTATGTGTATATGAAGATATGCCAAACATTATCTTAAAAACTTTTATTGTCTTAACTAGTTATTATCGGCAGAACGGGATAATGTAACATGAATACTGAAAAGTTCATTCACAACTACTGAATTACAGAGAAAGTGACACAAACATTGAAACAAAAACAAAGCAAAACAAAACACACACAATGTACTAAATGCTCAGCTCTCTCTATAGAATGTAAAGAAAATAAGAGAAAGAAACAACTTATTATGAGTCTGAGAATACATTCTATCAAATCAGAAATCAAGCATGAAGCGTTGATGTCAACAAGTATCATAAAATGTTACACTTCAAGTCCAGTTCAGGCTGGCTGCTTCTGTACCTGCAAGGAATATCCTGTTCATACTCCTGATCACAAAAGAAAAAAAAAAGGAAAAAAGAAAGGAACTTGGTAAGTTCGTGTAAATCACTCAGAGTTCTACGCTACGCCAAGCCTCTATCACCCCTTTCTCTCCCTCCTTTTGCCTCTCTCTCATCATGAATGCAGATTAATGCAGGAGAGTCGGGGGGAAAGTGGGCGACACACAACACACGTTCAGGCCATTGCCATAGACGCATGCTGCACTGGCAACACCAGGGAAATCAAAGCAGTGGTCCAGGAGACAGAACAAGCAAGACCCTGGTCCTCAGACCGAGCCACAAGCGGCCAGTCCTGGCATCCACAAAGTACATGGGAATTGGCAAGTAAGCCTGCAAGCAGAGGGATCCATTGTGGTGACAATTCCTGCTGAATCAGCCTCTCCCATTACCAGCCCCGATCTGCCCATCACTCACTCTTCTCACAGCCTTCCATTCTCAAACAGCCCTCTGGTATAACCAGTTCTCTCTTTTGCATTACTGATATCGTCACATTTTCTGCCAAGCTATCTTGCTTAAAGCTTCCCATGTAGTACAATAAAGTTTATGTGCTCTGATGGATCTTCAAATTTTTTTGTTCATACAATCAATTATGAAAAACATTAATTGACAGTAATAACAATGATACTAAGTACATCAAAAGTGTGCTATTTATTATACTATACTTAAATACAACTACCTCATGTAAGTACAGTATCTGGAATAGGATGTGCAAAAAATGTGCTACCACTAGCATTAACTTTTAAATAAACCGTGATCTCTTTTCTTAATTATATACAAAGTAAAAAGAAGTCAAATTTAAAAAAACAAAAGAAAAACCTGGTTACAATTAAAGGAGTCTCAATTTTTTAAAAAAAATACAAAAAAAAAAAAAAGCTATGAGACTGTGTGAACAAGCAAATTAGTGTTCTACCCTCGGGAGTATCTCAGAGGGGGAAAAAAAAGGATGAAAGGAGGAGAGGGGATGGAGGTGTGGGGTGTGGGGCAAGCAGTGAGGGTGGGGATGGGGGAAACAAAATCAAACTAAAATTGAAAAAAAAAAAAAAAAAGAAAAGTGGCACACAGTCTAGAACTAGCTGAAGGATGCCTGCACTGCCTTGGTAAATATCTCACCAGGATGTCACAGCAGTTACTAAGGCTGTGAGGTATGCCCAGCTGTTTCCAGTCTCCTCCCTTGTCCCTCACACTACTATCCCTCACCACATGTGCATGACAGCGCTACATTACTTCTCAGCACTTCCAGCAACGGGCTTTCATTTCATGATGGCAATTCAGAAACACAATGCACAGCCACCGAATGAAATACTGTGACGGAATATCTTGATTTTAAAAGGAAATCAATCTCTTTACAACAGTATAAAATACTGTGGTGAAATATTTATCTTGATTTAAAAAGAAAAAATCCCTTAAACAACAGTGTAGTTTCGGACTCTGTAGACATCATAATATCAAATTTCTAATCCTAGTCTCAGACGTGAAATCATTTAATTGCATGTTGATCTGAAAGTCCAATCTAGGATC
Organism: Conus ventricosus; assembly: GCA_018398815.1. Lineage (NCBI taxonomy): Eukaryota > Metazoa > Mollusca > Gastropoda > Neogastropoda > Conidae > Conus > Conus ventricosus. Next base: position 57,282,511 of record CM031605.1, read on the forward strand.
ATTTTCATAGCACAAGTATGAAACCTTTTAGATTTATAACAAATGAATCACATTTTACAACATTTTGAGTCTAATTAATAATCCAGCCTATTAACTGAGAAACAACCGAACCTAAACAGATAGCACTAAAACAAGTATGCAATTAGCACTGAAAAGTAATAATTAACGTTCAATGCAAAAAGGAGCTAAAGTTGTTAAGGTGATAATTGTATTTAACTATGAAATATTTTAACACTGCAAACTGTGAAAATGGTGATTTTCACACACACACACAAACACACACACACACACACACACACACACACACACACACAACACACACACACACACTGAAGAATAATGACTTTTTAATGTGTCATCTAAACAATCTAAAGACATTTAATTGATATGCTAACATTCTAGGTTTTCTAATAATTAAACTGCTAAATTATATAACTTGGTTAATATTATACTTGAGACTGGATACATTTCAAACTTTTTAATGATTTACTATTTAGACATTAAGATTAAGTACTTATCTGAAGTAAAATGTCTCTTGGTGCTTCGTTGCCTTTACACTAACAGTTTCAAATACCATGATATTAAAAATTACTGACATAAAATGTTTAAAAAAGATGAATATGGGTAAACTTCAACAGGCAGATTGCCTGGTGGTGGTGGTGGTGGGAGGGGGGGGGGGGTGCAGATGGAGGTGAGTAAATGTTTTATCAAAGGACAGACTTTTATAATGTGCAGTATGTTTTCCAATACAAAGCATTCCTGAAACTGAATTACTGAATAATGTACATGTATAGGTATAGTTAGCAGAACAACCACTTACTTAAAAGCAAATGTCAGCTGTTGTCTGAAGTGGTCACTGGTTGCTTTGGTGCAGTCACACCATATGCCTCCTAAACAGGAGTTCCTTGTGCAGATCCTAAGGATGGCTAAGCATCCATAGGAACCCTGTGTTTTTGTGTGTGTGTGTGTGTGTGTGTTTTTAATCTCCCTTTCTTCTTTTTTTCTCAGCATTTCTTATCCACTTATTTACGCTCAGTGTAAAATTTAAATTTTTTTTTTTTCATTTTCATCCCTCAATCTGATCAATCTGAACAGACCGATGAAATACAATTTCCATGACCTTTTGAGGATCTTACATGCCTCTACGCGTGTGCTGACAAATAAAGAACACTGCATATGGAATTTCCAATTTTTCGCTTCAAAATAAACACTCATGCTGTATCCTAAAGATGACTGAATCATGGATAATCGAATTGCTGGGATATTTCATTTGCACCGGAAATGCCGATTGGTTCTTTCACACTTAGATACACTTCAGTGACTAATTTTTTTTTCTGGCCCCAACAAAATGAGCGTTAGTAGCAGTATGCAATACTACAAAATGGTCCAGACACAAGCTTTCAATTTCACTCAAATCCAAGGCCAAGGCATAACCATTCTCCAGTCAAATCTCTAGACTAAGAACTAAATCTTAACCCTTACAGGCTAGCTGTTCTGGAATCCATTTCCCAGTACTTGCTGATTTTACTTTCTGTCAAGGCTTATGACCTCAGAACATCTGAAACTTGCTCTTTTGTGTATAAATAATAAAAATACAGCATCTTTTTGCACAAATCCTGTAATGTATTTTCTCATATCTTCCCACAATTTTTATAACAGCATCACTGGAATTAGTGCAAAACATGCTGCCCTGTTTTACCATTGCGTTATTAAAACACTGGTGCTGAAAGTGAAGGGGTTAAAAGCTGATGTGACTTTTTTGTGTCTTGTTTTTAATGACAATAAACTGTGCAGACACTTATTTCTTTTTCCTTTCTTACATCTGGCAGACATTGAGGAAACATCTTTAAAAAAGATACACCAGAATGTACATTTTAATTTAAACAATAAAAAAACTGGAACATCAAATAATTTATTTATATTATACTGACCCAAAAAACAACAAATACAATTAAGACTGATTTGGACTTATAAATGAACATAAGGTCGATCAAATTCACTGATCAGGAAGCATCATTTAAGGAAGTGAGTTCGGAAACAGAGTCCAACTAATGGATTACAAATGTTATTATCTTCAATTAAAATGATTACTTAACACTGACTGATACAATAACCATTTATGGTAAAGCTAAGGAAAGTGTTTGTTGGATAATGGAAGCTGAAATGAGAGGAAACAAGATCTGCTATGCACTGACGAACTGGTCCACTGCAATCATTTTCCTAACTCTATTACAACCCATTTTCCCACCCCCTATCCCATTACAAAAGAAAAGTTTTTGCCCTTCCTCATCCCTCTCCTCTACCACCTTCACCTTTATCTCCCTTTATCTTATTCAAACCTATCTCCTTCCTCTCCGTCACCCCCCCCCCCCCCCCCCCCCATTCCAAATGTCTCTACACGTCTTCCCCTCCCCTTCTCTTAGCTTACCTTCTCTTCATTTCCCTCATTTCTACCTTCTTTCCCTCCTTGTTCCTTCCCTTTTGTCTCTATCCTCTCCTATTCTTCTTTCTAATCTTTCCCTTCACCTCCGTCTAACATTTTACCACGTTACCTGCATTCATCTGCATTTATGGATCCATGGAAATGATTTCAACTAATTCAAGTCAGCATGCTTTCAGCTTGTTTCTCACTCATTCGGCGCTGTGAAAGACTTCCCATGCCAAGGAACTAACTCCGACAGTCTATTCCAAACAAGTTGGACAGGAGCAGACGCCCAAACTTTCCATTTCTGACTGCTCTTTGTTAATCCCACAAAAGTCTGCTGCTGGTGGTCTGAGAGCACTTGCAGTTGCACTTCAAAGTGAGCTGAATGATTTGACTGAAACCAATCATTATAAAGCTTTCAACAGACATCTGAATATGTACAGATGTACATCACTGTTAAATCAATGCATCCTGTTAGATCCAAAGAAACAGAGAGAGAGAGAGAGAGAGAGAGAGAGAGAGAGAGAGAGAGAGAGAGAGAGAGAGAGAGAGAGAGAGAGAGAGAGAACGAACCAAAGACAGAGAGAGACAAACAGAGACTGTGTGTGTGTGTGTGTGTTGTGTGTGTGTGTGTGTGTGTGTGTGTGTGTGTGTGTGTGTGTGTGCATGTATAAAAAAAAATTCATGTGTACTGTATAGTAATCATGAATGCATAAGAAATCACTGAATGAATCATTATCAATGCTCAATGTGCTACTTGGGAGGAAACCTTCCTTTACTATGTAGTAATGATATGAAAACACTGATTCAACAAACGTAAACAATGGAAAAGCACATGTAAACCAAACATATTTGACTAAGTGCTGAAAGTTTCAAGAAGCTTTCCAAACTGACTTCTTTTTGTGGCTTATTCAAAGCACTATGAATCTCTGAAATGTAAAACATCTTGGCTAAAGATGTCTTTGCAACTATAGAGGAAAGAGTGGTGTATATTGCACTGTACAACTTCAATGAACACTTTTCATCAACTGATGTTTGTCTGGGCTAAGCCAGCTGTGATCTGAATGTCTTCTGAGTAAACTGATAGGCCCCAATATATGTTGTTGAAAGGTATTATTAACAAGTAACAAGTAAAACCGAGTCATTAGTATAAAACACATTGTGAAACAATAGGCGAAAGACAGATTTCCTTTCATACACCCACCAACGTCTTTCCTTCAAATCTCAAACCATTCTAACAGAATTCTCTTATCTGCAAGTGATCACAATACTGATATTAATAATTGCAAACTAATGATAGAGGAGTGTGTAAAGAATCCATGGCATTATATGTTTTCATGCCAATTTTCTACAATGCCTGCTTCTCAACTAACCTTGAACTTTCTTGGAAAGAAGCTGTTGTATGGGGCAAAAGGAAATTTGTCCAAATCAAATTCACAAAATATATTAAACATGAAATAAAAAATTTCAAGAAAATGCACTGACCATGCGCACAACGTCAGGATAGACAGGCTCCGTGAGAACATTGCGTGTGGCAGTAATATAGTCCACCAGTTCATTGAGACATGCCCGCTTGATCTCTTTGCTCTTTAGATCAGTCACAGGATCCATGAAGTCGAACACCACACAACATTGCTGCAGCTTCTTGATGAACAGGTCCTGCTGCTCCGTGGGTGGGATGTCTGTGGTCAGCGATGAAAGAAAATAATACACAGCATGAATGAGAGTCTACTGGTACGTTGATTAGTTAGTAAACTGAGATAGCCAGCCAAACATTATGACAGACTGCACAATGCTATCATTTAACTGTGAAAATGTAGTTTAGCTCTAGCTTCTCTCTGCACACCTTGGTGGGTCAACAGCAAAACCGCTGTTTATTAGTTCTTCCCTCACTGTAGTCTAATATCTTGGTCAATCTGTTAATTAGCCAAAATGGTTCTCATCTGATGGAGAGAATGACTGAATTAGAGTTTCTCCAACCAAGCAGTAAACAGTATGAATCATGAATGAGAATGGGCAGATGTTAATTTCTTACAAAATTAAAACTACAGCCTTCTTGTTATTCAATGATTGTAAAGTCCCCATGAATGCAAAGATAAACTGCACTTTATATAATTTTACTCCCTATATTGCTGACTGCTATGGCAGAAATCTGTCACGCACAACAAAGACAATTTATAACAGTAAGTAAATAACACAACCTGGTCTAATACACATGTCTGTTGTTGAAACAGCACACACAGAAACAGGCTAGCATTTTGAACTCAGCCACTGAACAGACAGCTCCACTGGGAACAACTGTTCACAAACAAAAGGACAGGAGTCATGAAAATCAAACTACTGAACCAAGTCCTGAGAAGTTGTCACTCTGTACTAGTTCTCTTGCTAATGTCCCCAGTGCCATAACAGAATTAAAAGGTCAAGTAACTTGACTAACAGCAAAACATGTTCTCAGTTTTAACCATGAGCTCTCTGAATCCAAGAACATTGAACCAGTAATCATGAATTCAGAAGTCTCAGATCAATGAGGAGGAAGCATTCCTTCTTATATTAAACACAAGTAAATAACTATGCATAATGCAATGACCAGTTTATACTGAGGACACATCAGCTGTTCATACTGAAACACTACCTTTCAAACAAACCAAAACATCATATTAAAACAAAGTGTTAATTCGAATGACTTGATGAAATCAAAAGGTTTCATACAGATTTGGCCAAAGACTTCTGTTGTTCCACATTATCATTAAATCAAACTTAATTCAGTTGGATCTGTATTTCAAGATTGATCGACAATATGTTGTAATGTAAAACTCATTACTACTAGAAATGAGGAAGTAATTCAAGAACAATGAACACAATGCACACATATTTATTTGATTTAAATATACATTCCAGGATATTCACACTTGTGCATAAACAAAGATTAAAAACAACAATGACCAAATTTAATTACTACACTATCCTATTAAGAGGCTGAATTAATCACTCTCAGAGATAAAGTTAGAGAGCTTTGAATATAAATGAAATAACCATAGGAAAAAAATGCATAATAATTGTTCTTCATCATAAACTGAGAAGTAAAATAAAGAACAGAACTAGACGGGAAAAAAATACATGCACTGATTTTGTACCATTTATGTCGTTATACAGCAGTAAAGTAAGCAGATGCACATCATACACACACACACATACACACAAAAACAGTGATAGTGACAATGACACATCAGGAAAGCATATCTATGCTGCATCAATCAATGCATACACACGCTAGCATGTATAAATTTTTAAATAGCTGGTTGTAACAAAATGGTGCATGGAAAAAAAGTCTGATGGCTACATGAAAACTAATTTACATTCAGAACTGACACTGCTCCGGGGTGCACAGCTGTAGCCCATTACGATCTGGCATTTAACTTCATTTTTTGGCTATCTAAATATCGAGCACCATAAGTTTATTAATGCTTTTTTTTCTTTTTTTAACATTTCCCATTTCAGTCATCAGTGCATTCCATCCAACTTGTATATCCAGTTTGTGTTGAGCCATAGTGCAACATACAGAGTCTGAAAATTAAGATGTATTACAGTGTCATTTACTAGCATTTCACTGATGGTGTGTGATACAGTTATCATTTCAATCCACGCATCAGTGTGTGTGTGTGGGGTGTGGTGTGTGTATGTGTGTGTGTGTGTGTGTGTGTGTGTGTGTGTGTGTGTGTGTGTGGTGTGTGTATTTGTGTGTGTGTATCAAGTATTTTTCTGTTGTAGTTTTACTTGTACTGCATCACTTTTGCTACTTGGTTTGGTATCGTAACAAAACAAAACAAAAAACTTTAAAAAAAATTTTCAAATGAAGAACAACCTAATAACAACCATTTTTCTCCTACTCTTCAGCTAAATCAGGCACAAAATGCACAGAGTGCTTACTCATACATCGATGGTAGCTCTTGTATGCCCAACAATTAAGAAGTTGTTTAGATTTTTCCCGTCTTTTAATGGATGTACTTTTATCTTTGCCGGTTCTTAATACAATTTGTGTGCGTGGCGTGCGCGTGCGTGCGTGCGTGCGTGGTGCGTGCGTGTGTGTGATGTGTGTGTGAGTGTGTGTGTGTGTGTGTGTGTGTGTGTGTGTGGTGTGTGTGCATGTGTGCGCACGCGTGTGTGTGGTGTGTTTAAATCGTATGTATCGAGGGAATGCCTGGTCTTAAATAATCATATTTATTATTTCAATCTTATTAAACTGAATATATTTAGATAGAGTATGTTGCTTGCTTTTAATGATGATGATGATGCTCACTTTTAAATTTTAGGTTCCATGTTTTAAAGGGAGTGGATGTGTACTGTAGCTGCACACGCACATGTATTTGTACGTGTGTGTGTGTGTGTGTGTGTGTGTGTGTGTGTGTGTATGTGATGTGTGTGTGTGTGTATGGATGGGGTGTGGGGGGGGGGGGGGGGGGGGGGGGGGGGGGGGGGAGAGTGTTTGTGCTTGCATGAAGATATTTTACTGAGGGATTGATTTACTATGGGATTCTTACACAGGCATTTTACGCCGGGGGTGGTGTGGGTGTGTGTGTGTGTGGTGTGTGTGGTGTGTGTGTGTGGTGTGTGTGTGGGTGTGGTTGGCTGCTGTGCTGTCGAAAATGAATTTTCCATCTCTTGGACAAATAAATTGTTATCCGTTATCCGTTAATGCAACAACAGGTTCATCTGACTTGTTACTTGTAAGGATATGTAATAGTGCAATAATAAAATTCATTTGATGGTTTGTTTGTTCAATGATTACATCTCACTGTCTTGTAAACCACAAACTGAAAAAGTTGTATTGACGGTAGCTGATGAAAAAAACTATCTAGAAATGAAATATGTTTCTTATGCTGGTTTATCATGTAGTACTTGTTGCTGTTTTAATATTATACAATGGTAGTAAAATGTAAAAAACAAAAGTTTCATGGGGATAACCTCTGACAGAAACTACGTGTCACTACGTGTCAATGGTTACCACTACCAAGTGGGCACAATGTTCAGAAAACGGCCTCTCTCTCACTCACTAAGTGTGCATATGTATGTGCATGTGTACGCGCGTGCACACGCACGTGTGTGTGTGTGTGTGTGTGTGTGTGTGTGTGTGTGTGTGTGTGTGTGTGTGTGTGTGTGTGTGTTGTGTGTGTGTGTAAATGATTTTGCACAGTTTATTACATTTTCCAACGCTCTGGACAATACTGTCAAAAAACATTTCAGTAACAACATGACACTAAAAATCATTTTGAAAACAAGATCTAAAAGTAAATATATCTAACCAGATGAGTTTCTAAAATTTTACTTTGGAAACATCAAAATCTTGTTTGAAGTTTATTACACAGTGAGGTGAGCAGCATAAAACTATGTTTGGTAAACTTCAAATACTGAAACTAGTCTGCAAGCAGTATTTTCCCACCCCCAGTGTTTGTTCCTTTGATTTTAAAAGTCAGATTTTCCTGTTGTAACAACAGGCATTGGTAATAAAATCTAAAGATTTATAATCCTGTTACCAGTAAAAAAAAAAAAAGTAAGTAAGTGCAAGTTACATTTGACAATTTCTTAAAATTTCTTCTCAAAGTCACAGTATTATCTTTTCCTTTTGATAAAATTAAACTTGATATAGTATGTATTGTCAGTAGTTTTGGTGTCATAATCAGGGCTCTCCATACGATCCATTTGCGTATTTCATACAAAATAAAATTCCCAAATACATTAAAAAATTTCAGACAGAGGAAAGAGACTCATAACAAAATGTTTTAAAATGAATATCTCTACACATCACATCAAAATCAAGTATGTCCACTTTGACTGTCTGATGCATGAGCTTGACAAAATTCTGCAACATTTTGTTTGAAATGCTCATTCCTCAAAGGAACATAATTAACTGCATCTTGACAAACACACACAATGCACAGCAAGGGTTTTTTTTTATTTCCATGAAACACAAGGCACAGCAAGGGTTTTCATTTCCATAAAACAAACTTTGTCATCGGGCAATGGCGCTATCATCAAATCACCCTCAACCTCGACATTTAAGAAGTATGAGGTATTCTTCAAAACATCTTGGCTGACGGAATTAGCTTGGCCAGAAAAACAAGACTGCTAATCGATCTGTCGAAACTGTGCAGCAGTCAATACAAAGTCTGCTGCTAAGTCCAAAAGAGGAAAATGCTTTTGTCACTCACACACCAAACTTTCAATAAATATGGCAATGGCAAGTTTTGGGTTACATTCATACCTTCTACAGTTCTAGAAGTTTTACGGCAATGGGAAGTTTGGGGTTACATATCCTCTGAAAGTTTAGGTTTGAGGTATAAATGAATCTCTCTCTGAAATTTTTTTTTCAAACTGTATATTTACATATCTGTCCCTGAAATTAGTAAAAATAAAACTAAAAGTGTGGGAATCACAGAATGCCATGTCTTCATATATAGAATTAGTTTTTTCTCTTGTTCTTTCAGATTCAATGCATGACAATTTTAGTGATTTATTTTTAGCTGTTCTTCATAATTGTTTTGTAATTTCTTTGCACATTGTCTACAAATTTACCAACAACAAAAAATAATCTACAAATTTACGTTTAAAGTTTACACTAAGAGCAGAACAGAACTGCGTTTCCTACTCAATTTACTGCAAACTTAACAAGACATTTTAAAATCAAACAGTTTTCCTTTAGTTTTAGGCACTTTTAAAAGCCTTTTGATCTAATTTGAAAGATCACCATACACTGGTACAGTATAACAAAAAATATCAGCAGTCAAGGCAGAAACTTTCACTGAGTTAATAACTCACAGACATGCTCAGGAAGTTGTCGTCATTATATATTAATGTCACTGACAATCACAACTGCAACATCTTGCTAAGAAAATCCCACCAAAGAAAGCACTTGAAATAAGAAACATACTGAGTTTTAGATATGAACAGAAATACGTAACTGAATTGAAGAACAGAGACCTTTTTTTAAATACCATTTATAATAACAATTATTTAAATCTAATATCATTGAAACCAGTAATCTTGTACTACTGTTATCAGAAATCACTCAGCAGTGTACATATATATATATATGCAAATTTAGTAGCCGCAGATTTTTGTGTTTTATTTGCATAATCCCTCTCAGTGTTGTGTGTGTGTGTGTGTGTGTGTGTGTGTGTGTGTGTGTGTGTGTGTGTGTGTGTGAGCTCTAGAGAGAGAGAGAGAGAGAGAATGTGTGTGTGTGTATGTGTCTGTCTGTGTCTGTGTTTGTGTGTCTGTGTCTGTGTGCTAGATGTGTGCGACAAGAAAAAGAATTATATACCATATATGATCATTTATGGCACTTCATCTTTCATAAGCACTAAGCACATACAAATACAAAAAAGATGAAAGAAAACATAAATAAAGCCAATAAGAAGATAATCATTCCAATAAGTACTGTGCACCTATAAACAAGAATGCATATTGACACCCACCCACATATACACGTATATCAAAAACAAACCACAAGTAATTCCAACTCTTCTTCTTCTTGAAGAAGAAGATACACGTATATCAAAAACAAACCACAAGTAATTCCAACTGTTTCCTCAAAATGAAATCTTCTGCTCCAAGCCCCCAAGCATGCAAATTACAACCAAAGCAAATGTGATATGTACAAAAACAAAAAGTGTATAAGGCCTACTACTTCTGTTTTGTAAAAGGGAACATGTACGCAACATTTTTATTGATCATAATTAAAATAAATGTGCACTCGCAAATGCTCTTTTGTGAATCTTAACACCAATAGGCCCAATCATCATCCCACTGCAGCAGCCGTGTATCTGCTACACCTATCCAACAATTTTCTTTACAGGAGCCTGTGCCAAGATGCACAGGTAGGCAGTGAAACATTCATCGGAACCAGTTACAGACTGGCATGACTGCGCGCATGCTGCGAACGGTCCCGATTGCAGCCTATCCTAGCATCTGGGCAAAAATTTAACTCGAAAGCGCAAGTGCACCGCGTATTGTATAGTTTACAATTGACACAAGACTTATTTCCCTGTAACAATTATTTCAACAAATCTTAATGTTAACAATGGAATTCGTCAGACTCGACAGACACGCCTAATTCCTGAAACAGACTATAAACCAACCAAGCTGCCTGGAACTTCGTTGATGGGGGATTCTTAAAATAACTCACCGGTGCAAGCTGTGTGCCAAGAAATGTCATATCCACACTGCGTGGTATGCCAGCTAATACTGGCAACAGAAAGTGTTACAAATAAAATTTATTCTTACCTTTTAACTGAGGTAACGCCTGCAATTCCGGCGCATTTTTAGTCCGATAATGTGACGACCCTTGAGATCGTTTTTGTTTCTTCGATTTTATTGAAGCTTTTGTAGAAAAGGGGTCAATGCGGTCGACCACTTTCGTCGACATGATGGCATAAAATGAAAACTGCGGTATAACCGCCTTATACCACAATAATTCAATTCACATGTGCACAAACACGCCGAAATACGGCCTCTGCAGATCCTCCATTGACAAATCCGTGGATACACTTGACAGCAAACTTCGGCACCGGCACAGAGTGAATGGCCGGTCTTTCTACTCCATTTAACCGGCGAAACGTATCGGCCTGGTTTCAGCATCCACTAAAAACAGCAGATAAATCCTTGGGGACTGAAATAAACACAATTAAAGTCCAAAAACCAAATAATCGCAATGTGTTGCTATTCGTCCAATGGCTTCTCGATTCTCGTCTTTGCCAGGTGCTTTGAGATTTAACGAGAGTTCATGAAGCCTTTGACCTTGACCTTCATAAGGTTCGCATTTGTTTACAGTGAATACACGTAGCAACTGTGCATGTGTATTGCGTAATTTAGTTTTAAGCCACGAGAATCTGTTGATTTTCAGTTGTCTTAGCCATATCCGGATAACATTTGATCTTCTGCCCTTTCTGTGCTTCATGGATATTTTGGAACGCGTCATATTTCAGTTTTCGCAGCACACCTGGCAACAAAATGTTTACTTTCGTTTTCGAATTTTTGTTTTCATCAAATTTCTTTTTTTTTTAATAATAATTTTAAAAACCCCCAACGAACGAAAGAGACAACATATTACAAGAACACGACGCGTTTGGACCTCTCCGGTCTTCTTCTGGCAAGACAAACAATATTCGAGACAATGAAAACGAAAAACGAGCAATCACTTGTCTCCTCAAATTGGGCACGCGCGCGCGCGGCCACACACACACACACACACACACACACACACACACACACACACACACACCCCACACACACACACACACACACACACACACACACACACACACACACACACATACATACATACATACAAGGGTGACAAAACAAAAGCAGAGAATTATAGACCTGTATCTCTTACATCCATATCAGCTAAATTACTTGAACATATAATATATAGTAGCATAATGGACCATTTTGACAAATATGATTTCTTAAATAACGCCCAGCATGGTTTTAGACAGCGAAGGAGTTGTGAGACTCAACTTATAACAACTCTCAATGATTTTAGTAACTGTCTTAACAACAGACAGCAAATAGATGCAATTTTATTAGATTTTTCTAAGCCTTTGATAAGGTTGACCATGAGGGCCTGCTGCTTAAATTAGAACACATTGGCATTGGCGGTTCTTTGCTAAATGGGCTAGATCATTCCTCGTTGGGAGAACGCAGAAAGTTGTTGTGGAAGGGTCGTCATCCATTGTAAACCAGTCTTGTCAGGTGTACCACAGGGAACTGTTCTGGGGCCCTTGTTTTTCTTAATTTATATAAATGACATAAGTAGAAATCTCTCTCCTGGAACTACTATAAGGCTTTTTGCAGATGACAGTTTAGTATATAGAACAATCAGAAGCAAGAATGATACACGCATTCTACAAGAAGATCTAAACGCTTTACAAGAGTGGGAAAGAACTTGGAAAATGGAATTTCATCCTCAAAAGTGCCAAGTGTTGCGTATATGTAAACAAACGCTCACTAATTAGATCAGATTATTCTATCCATAATACTATTCTTAAAGAAACTAATGCTGCAAAATATTTAGGCGTGATTATAGATAGTCGTCTCAAATGGAAAGAACATTACAATTTAGTATGTAAGAAAGCAAATAACATCTTAGCTTTCTTACACAGGAATATCAATGACTGCCCCCAAAAGGTTAAAGACGACTGCTACAAAACATGGTTAGACCAGTACTGGAATATGGTTGCTCAGTTTGGGATCCTTACCATCTAAAGGACATTGATAACCTTGAAAAGATTCAGAAGAGAGCAGCACGGTTCGTAACAGGGAACCACATCAGAGAAAAGGGGAATACTAGGAAGAACATGAGGAAATTAGAATGGAAACCCTTAGAAGAGAGAAGAGCTTTTATTAAACTTAACACCTTTTTCAAGGCAGAGCTAAAGTAATTGATATTCCAATGGAACAACTAGTATTGAATAAAAGTAGCACCAGGAGTGGCGGTCAGTGTTATACCATACCTGCATCAAATATTGACAGCCACTTACATTCTTTTTACCCCAGTTCTGTACGGCTGTGGAACTCACTGCCGGGTGCCATCAAGATTGCCACAAATGCAATCTCTTTTAAAAAACAAATTGATACAACATTTTGAGATCTGCATATTGATGTTTTTCTATTTTTTACTTCCCCAGATATTTTACTGTTAACTGGTCTGAATTTGGCCATTGCTTTTAACTTCTTGAATATCGAGTGCGACCCCTTGTTGCCAAATTTGCTCCAGGGGCCAACAGTCTAGTCGCACTATTTTATGTTATTTTTATTTTGCTTTTTAACATGCGCGCTGGTGACCTACTCGTTTTTTTAGTGAACCAGTATTTTAGGAAGAAGAAGAAGAAGACATACATACATACATACATACATACATACATATATATATATATATATATATATATATATATATATTATTAATGTATGGTATATATATATATATATATATATATATACTGACTTCCATAAAAAACGCGAAAACAAAACAAGCTGAAGGTTGGGGGTGAATTTTATTGGTCACAATTGTACAGAGTGGAAGCGAGAATTCAACGTGATTTGATTCATTACACCGGTAATGTGTGAAAATGTCATCAGCAATATGTCTTTTGTGTGGAAAATCCACGGTCACGTGACAAACCAGCTTGAAGTCCTAATACCGTGTGTAGCCACCATTTGCGTTGACAACTGCTTGACACCTGCGCTCATTGAGTGGACCAGGTGGCACACCCTTGGCACACCAGCCCACACATGGACGATGGCCTGGTGAAGTTGAGCCGCTGTTGCTGGTCGTGGACGCAGGAGGTCCAACCGTCTGCCAAGTTCATCCCAAAAATGTTCTATTGGGTTTAAATCGGGACTGAGGGCTGGCCAGGGCAGCACATTGACGTTGTTATGCTGAAGAAATTGCTGGTGGCCCTGGCGGTGTGTGGTCTTGCATTGTCCTGTTGGAATGTCCAGTTTGGGTGTTGCGCAAAAAAAGGATCAACATGGGGTCTGAGCACCTGGTTGATGCAGTGCTGTGCATTGACACCCTGTCCGCGACCAGGACCAATGTTCTGAAAGATGACTGGTCCTATGGCGTGGTTAATGCCAATTGCACCCCATATCATAACGTTCGGGCCTCCCCAGGGGTTCCGCTCTACCACACAGGAGTCAGCATAGCGTTCACCAGGTCGACGCCATATTCTGACACAACCGTCAGCCATGTCAATACAAAAACGGCTCTCATCTGAGAACAGTATGCGTCCCCACTGCTGCCTGCGCCAGTTGATTCGGGCTTGTGCCCACTGCAGCCTGTCCTGCCGGTGTCTTGGTGTCAGTACCGGACCTCTGTGAGGACGCCTACATGCCAGCCCGTTCTCCTGAAGATGTCGCCGCATAGTGTTGAGGCTGATTCGTTGCTGGAGATTCCCAGGCACCTGTCGAGCAGTGTTAGCGGCTGTTTGCTGCCTGTCCCGCAGATGGGTTCGAACAAGATGGCGATCCTCTCTTTGTGTGGTGACCCAAGGATGGCCGGGCCCGGGGGACGATCATCAGTGGTACCAGTGACTCGCATGCGGTGCTGCAGACGATAGATGGTTGAGATGTGGACGTTAAAGATGTTGGCGACCTGCCTGGCATCCACACCAGCCTCCAGATGGCCTAGGGCACGATAGCGTTCCTCTGCTCGTAGTCTGGCATCTCTGTAGCGCTCAGACGGCAAGTCGTTACCTGAACCTTGTAGCGCGGCTTTATAAAGGCTGCATGCCTGCGTACTTGTCGCTGGTTAACTTTGCTCTGCATAGTGTGCACGTGCCTCACATGCAGCAACCAGTTTGCCATTTTTGTTGACCCTCCAATGCCGGGAATGATGTGTTGCTCACACAATTTTTTCACTGCACGTGAGTCTTGGACCCAAACAACTTGCCACAATGGTTCAATATTGTATATTTACCCCTTTTCCACCCGAAAAATAGCCTTTTCGCGTTTTTTATGGAAGTCAGTATATATATATATATATATATATATATATATATATATATATATATATATATATATATATATATATATATATATATATATATATATATACATATATATATATATATATATATATATATATATATATATATATGATGCTGAACAATTAAGTAGTGGGGGAAAACAAGTGCAGGCTAATAATTCTTCCATCATTATAATAATGACTTTGCAAAGATTTGAAATTTTAGAGAAAAAAAAAGAACATTGAAGAAAATGGGGAAATATATTATAAATATGAAAAACCCTACACTAACACTTGTCGCGGTCAAATTCGTTGCTCAGTCAAATTCGTTGCTGGTATACTAGCTTAGGTTGCTGGTATACGACCTTAGCCAAGAATGACGTCATAACGTGTAGTTGCTAATGGCAACGGCAAAATTCCACAATTTAAGACAACCACTACTGCAACTCGATTTTTTGGCAGTATTGGCATTGAATTTGACCAGGCAATGAATTTGACTGATACGGTCAAATTCGTTGCTCCAGTCAAATTCGTTGCCGTGCAATATCCTCACCACTCCTGCTGCTACTACTGTTACTACTACTACTACTACTACTACTACTACTATACTACTACTACTACTACTACTACCCAGAAATATTGTTGGTCATTGTGGCGGATCAGAAGTGGTCATAATATTGCACGGAAACGAATTTGACTGGAGCAACGAATTTGACCGCGACAGTTGCGGTCAAAATCGTTGCTCCAGTCAAATTCGTTGCCGTGCAATATCCTGACCACTCCTGCTGCTACTACTGTTACTACTACTACTACTACTACTACTACTACTACTACTAGAATATTGTTTGGTCATTGTGCCAAATCAGTAGTGGCAATGAATTTGACCAGGCAATGAATTGACTGATGCTGCGGTCAAATTCGTTGTTCCAGTCAAATTCGTTGCCGTGCAATATCCTGACCACTCCTGCTGCTACTACTACTACTACTACTACTACTACTACTACTACTACTACTACTACCAGAAATATTGTTGGTCATTGTGCCGGATCAGGAGTGGTCATAATATTGCACGGCAACGAATTTGACTGGAGCAACGAATTTGACCGCGACGGTCGCGGTCAAATTCGTTGCTCCAGTCAAATTCGTTGCCGTGCAATATCCTGACCACTCCTGCTGCTACTACTGTTACTACCACTACTACTACTACTACTACTACTACTACTACTACTACTACTACTACTACTAGAATACTGTTGGTCATTGTGCCAAATCAGTAGTGGCAATGAATTTGACCAGGCAATGAATTTGACTGGAGCAACGAATTTGACCGCGACAGTCGCAGTCAAATTCGTTGCTCCAGTCAAATTCGTTGCCGTGCAGTATCCTGACCACTCCTACTGCTACTACTGTTACTACTACTACTACTACTACTACTGCTACTACTACTACTACTACTACTACTACTACTACTACTACTACTAGTAGTAGTAGTAGTAGAATATTGTTGGTCATTGTGCCAAATCAGTAGTGGCAATGAATTTGACCAGGCAATGAATTTGACTAGAGCAACGAATTTGACCGCGACAGTCGCAGTCAAATTCGTTGCTCCAGTCAAAATCTTTGCCGTGCAATATCCTGACCACTCCTGCTGCTACTACTGTTACTACTACCACTACTACTACTATTACTACTACTACTACTAGAATATTGTTGGTCATTGTGCCAAATCAGTAGTGGCAATGAATTTGACCAGGCAATGAATTTGACTGATACTGCGGTCAAATTCGTTGTTCCAGTCAAATTCGTTGCCGTGCAATATCCTGACCACTCCTGCTGCTACTACTGTTACTACTACTACTACCACTACTACTACTACTACTACTACTACTACTACTACAGTACTACTACTACTACTAGTAGATTATTGTTGGTCATTGTGCCAAATCAGTAGTGGCAATGAATTTGACCAGACAATGAATTTGACTGGAGCAACGAATTTGACCGCGACAGTCGCGGTCAAATTCGTTGCTCCAGTGAAACTCGTTGCCGTGCAATATCCTGACCACTCCTACTGCTACTACTGTTACTACTACTACTACATACTACTACTACTACTACTACTACTACTACTACTACTCCTACTAGAATATTGTTGGTCATTATGCCAAATCAATAGTGGCAATGAATTTGACCAGGCAATGAATTTGACTGATACTGCGGTCAAATTCGTTGTTCCAGTCAAATTCGTTGCCGTGCAATATCCTGACCACTCCTGCTGCTACTACTGTTACTACTACTACTACTACTACTACTACTACTACTACTACTACTACTACTACTACTACTACTACTACTAGAACATTGTTGGTCATTGTGCCAAATCAGTAGTGGCAATGAATTTGACCAGGCAATGAATTTGACTGATACTGCGGTCAAATTCGTTGTTCCAGTCATATTCGTTGCCGTGCAATATCCTCACCACTCCTGCTGCTACTACTACTACTACTACTACTACTACTACTTACTACTACTACTACTACTACCAGAAATATTGTTGGTCATTGTGCCGGATCAGGAGTGGTCATAATCTTGCACGGCAACGACCGTCGCGGTCAAATTCGTTGCTCCAGTCAAATTCGTTGCCGTGCAATATTATGACCACTCCTGATCCGGCACAATGACCAACAATATTTCTGGTAGTAGTAGTAGTAGCAGTAGTAACAGTTAGTTGCTGAACAAAAAACAAAAACAAAAAACAAACAAAAAAAAGAACCCCAAGCTGTCATGAGATCAAAGGTTGATAAACCAGAACTCCACCACCTCAACTTCAATGACGAGGGCCTTACCTTGGAAGCTGAATTCCCTCAAGCTGCTCGCTAGACTGGGATGTTTTTCAGTCTTGCAGATATATTTTGCTCATTCTGCTTTCACATGGCACAGTGAGCTTAATCAGAATGGACTATTTTGATGATACTGAGTGGAGTCCAATGTCCGGTCTCGGGCAACTCTTCCTGGCGATCTCTGGATTTTTGGTTTCCCGTTCTGAAAGATCTGCTGTACACTCCCAGCCATCCACTCCATCCAGTGAAGCCCGATTCCATGTTCTTCATGTCACCGGTGTTTCAAACCCTGACTTGTGACTTCCTATCGTGTAGAATGTTGCTGAAACTTTTGATGGCACAGTGTTTCCACGGGCGGTGCTACACGCACGTGCAATTTCCTTAAGTAGGCCTACTTAGTTTCGTCTCCTGGTGTTCCTTCCCTGTGTTAGCGCTGCTTTGCTATGAACTCAGGCCATGTTCCACTGTTTGTTTGCCTTGATAGAGCAGACACGCAGAATCAAATCAGCCATTTCACCAGGTTTGAATTGGGGTGGTGGTTGGTGGTGGGGGGGGGGGGGGGGGGGGGGGGGGCAGGGGATGATATACAATTCTGAAGATGAAGGTCATGAAGGTGATAAAACTGATCTTAAGATGTGCATCAATATTTCATTCCAGCTGAGACTTATTTGAAGTCTTTTTCCCCTAAGTTGTCCACTTCCTATTTGCTAAGTATTTTGTATACAAAAATCAATAAACTTAAACCTAACCTTCAACACTTTTTGAACGAATTAAAGAGCAAATGTAAAATCGAAAAATATATACACTGCATGGAAATGCGCTTCATGGAATTCTGTTTAAAAAACGTTGTATTCTTACCAGAATCTTGTTGAAAGAGATATGAAAAAAAAATGATGTCTTGAAATGTGGATACTTTCTAAGATTTTCCCACAAATTGCTGTTCATCTACGAATTAGCTCGGTTTAGTATATCAGTTGGATGTGTTGATGGAATGCACTGTATCTTTAGTTGATAGATGGACTGCTTAATCTGTGTCTGTCTTGATTATGGAATGTGTTTGTATGTAATTGCGAAAACAGATAAATAGAACATACAGGGTCGAACTTAATTAAGGACCACTTATACACAGTCTCACAAAACATAGAAAGAAAAACTGACAAACGACAGAAACTTTATAAATGTTTAATTTCATTATCAGTGAACAACATTTTGTCACTTTCATCGAAAAAAATTCTTTCTGATTAGACAGGGGAGCCTGAATGAGACCACCCCCCAAAATTACATTCACAAAAAGAGTGTTTCTTTACAGTCTGATCAAAACCGAGTGTGCCCCCCCTCGTGCTGCCACACAATCCACACAGCGCTGCCTCATGGTGTTGACTGTTCTTGTAATGAGTGCCTAGGGGAGGTTTGCCCACTCCTGCTGCAGGTAGTGCAGCAGCTCCTGTCGATTTGCCGGAACAGGGTGATTTTCTTGAACTCTCCTCCCAAGCTTGCCCCAGATGTTCTCAATAGGGTTCATGTCCGGGCTGTTTGCCGGCCATGGCATCCTGGTGATGCCAGCTTGTACCACAAAAGTGTTCACGGCTCGACAACGATGTGGGGTGGCATTATCGTCCATGAACACAGCCTGAGCCCCAATCTGCTGGAGTGCTGGGACAACCAAAGGCCGTAAAATCTC
This sequence comes from Conus ventricosus, assembly GCA_018398815.1. NCBI lineage: Eukaryota > Metazoa > Mollusca > Gastropoda > Neogastropoda > Conidae > Conus > Conus ventricosus. The sequence continues at coordinate 57,301,980 of CM031605.1, forward strand.
CTGCAGGTAGCGTTGGCCGTTCAGGTTGCCATCCACATGGTACAGGGGAGTCTTGTGGTGACTGCTGATGCCCCCCCCCCCCCCCCCCCCCCCATACCATGACGGAACCACCACCAAAAGCGACGACCTCCTGGATGACGTCATCTGCCAGCTGCTCCATGGGACGCCGCCACACCCGAATGCGTCCATCTCGTGGCTTCAACTGGAACTTGGACTCATCGGTGAAAAGCACCATCCGCCACTGAGCCCGAGTCCATGTTCGATGAGCTGTGCACCAGGCCAGGCGACGTGCCGGTGGGCCGCAGTCAGTTTTGGTTTCCGGACTGGGCGCCTTGCTCGAAGGTTGGCAGCATTGAGGCGCCGCCGTATGGTCATCTCACACACTGCTGTGTGAGTGGCAGCTTGGAGCCGACGCCTGATGGTGATGGAGGTGGTGGTCCTGGTCCGAAGAGCATGTCTGCGGATGAACCTGTCATCTCTTGCAGTGGTCTTCTTTGGCTGGCCTGGACGGGGTCTCTCTTTGACAGTTCCAGTGGCTTGAAAACGTTCTCTCAGCCGAATGATGATGGAGTGGGACACTTGTAGTCTTCTGGACACTTCTCGAACGCCAACTCGATCCTGCAGCCATGCAATCGCCCGGG
>CM031605.1:57307620-57310120 GCA_018398815.1 Conus ventricosus
AAAGAAGGCGAAAATAGCAGGGAAGTCCGTGCAAAACGCACGCACAGCGTGAATGGCGCGAAAAGAGCAAAAAAGGGGAGGAGCTTCGCAGATTTCTGTATAAATTTCGTCGAGCGTTCACATTGTCGACAGAAACTCCAGTCACATTTATTTATAGACGGTTTCCAAAGCAGTTTCTTTAACTCGCAGACTGCCAGAGTTTCCCACAGTGACCATAGTGTGAACCTAGCATAAGAAAGTAAGAACCTAACAGACGATGTTAAAAAATCTGCAAGGGGGTAATCTATATTACAGCTCGTTTTCAGCGAGGGTGACCCTGCTGTTTTCATGGGACAAATGCCGCTGGTGGACACATGCTAAGCAGTTTTATCCCATCAGCCAGCTCAACAGTTTAATCAGCAAGAGCACATGCCAAAGCATTAGTGTCAAAGAGCGCTCCTGCAATGGGGACAATCGAAATCCCGGTCGTTATTCAGGCTCGCTCTTCATGTCAAATATTATTTTGTCTGTCTAGATCTATTTCCTTGGCCTCGTACACTGGGATTAGATCAATGTAAAAGAATAATTGGTATTATCCCGCCGGACAAGAGGGACAAACAAATTACACGACAAAACACGACGCGGTTTGACCTCTTTGGTCGTCTTCTTCGGGTAAGATAAACAACATTCAGGACAATGAGGTCGAAACACGTCGTGTTTTGTCTTTTAATTTGTTTGACCTTTTTGTCCGGAGGAATAATGATAATTTTTCATTTAAATTTGTTTCAATTTCGGTCTGCAGTTTTCTCATTTTGAAACTAATTGAGAAAAGATAACTCTACATACAATGGAAAGACGGGCAGTATCGGCCACTTATTTTGTTTTTGTTTGTTTTTGTATTTTTGTTTTTTTGTTGTGGGGTTTTGAACGCGCGCGCGCGCGCGCGCGCGAAGTGTGTGTGTGTGTGTGTGTGTGTGTGTGTGTGTGTGTGTGTGTGTGTGTGTGTGTGTTTGTTTCAAATTTAACGTCTCTTTACTCTAGGTGATATTGGACGAAAAAATAAAAACTACATCTATGAAAACCCTCATGATAAAGCTAGAAAGCTACAAATGGTTTTGATATGGGAGAGCACAGTGAGAAGCAGGGGACGGATAAGGATGGTCCTTTCGTATATATTATGTAAATTTAGTAGTAGGTTAATGATTGACTCACTTAAAAGTAACCTCATAAGTATGATTAAATAAATGTAAGAAACTATAAGTACTTACTTATTGGACTCGTTGATAAAAAAAGAAAGAATTCATAGGTTAATGCAGGTGAATCGAAAATATTTGTAATAGTATATGTAGAAAGTATGTGTATAAATTGTTTGATAGCGGCACATGAGATAATATGATCAACAGTGATGCTCTGTCCACATACACATAAGTCATTTTTACTAAATTTTGTTGTAAAAGCATCGACTTTCCACCTATACATAAGGGACAATAACTTTCTGTTGATGTGGGAGTGTGTTTTAAAGTTTGCAATACTAAAATCTGTGTAAATAAGCTTTTTGTGAGACTTTTGGAAGGAATTCTGGAAATGGTTCCAAGCAAATGATTCCGCTATATACTATATGCTCTTGAACCAAAAGTGGAAAATTCATCTTGAGAGACTCTGAACTACATTTTGCACCTTGTTTTGCAGCTCTGTCTACTTTGTCGTTATAAGAAAACGAACAGTGTGACGGTATCCAGCAGAAAGTAATTGCCGTTCCTTGTATATAAAGAGCATGAAATAAACAGCTAATTTCAATTATCATTTCTGATCAATTCTGCAGTTTAATGATTTCAGTGCCTGAAGCACAGACTTTGAATCAACACAAAAAAAGTACTTGAAATATAGATCGTTGGAAATTTAGAAGATAATTTAACGCCATTAATATTGCAGTAAGTTCCGCAGTAAAAACTGATTTATTTTTCCACAGTGAAAAACATTTCTCTACTTTTAAATCAGGTATCAGTTAAGCAGAGCCCGCATTTTTCTAAATTAATGACCCGTCTGTGTATACTTTTAAATGATTTTGATACTTCTCTTCAATATGAAATTTAGCATTGCATGCCACTATATTTAGATTGTCCTTCTTTAAATCAGTGTGGTCAATATCAAAATGGCACTTTGAAGTTCCAGGGTGGTGTAGGGAAGAAGGACGGCCTGAAGATACAGACTTTTCGTCAGCAGTAATGCCCGTGGCTTGCCTAAGCTCATATGTATACGTTGCCAAAGTAATCTGAGAGGGTATTGTTTTTGCACGTGTAGGAAAGTCGATGTCTGATTTAATTTTAATCTCATTTTTCACATCATTCTTAACTGGAAAGCTTCTTATCACAAATTTCGTGGCAGCCACTTCCCTTTGATCATCTAAGGGTAAAATTTGAGCTTCATTATATGTTCGAAGACAAGATGCATGGGTGGGAAGATCCATTGCAAGTTTGAGCGCTTTGCATTCTATACTTTGAAGCTTCTTTAACAGATATTT
>CM031605.1:57315120-57357620 GCA_018398815.1 Conus ventricosus
CAGGATGTGGCCGTGGACGGGCAGCTGGAGTGGGCGCTGAGGGTGCAATACCACCAAGGTGGCATGGGAGATAAGGCAAAAAAAAAGAAGAAAAAGTAAAGAAAGAAGAAGAAGAAGAAGAAGAAGAAGAAGAGAGGAGGAGGAGGAGGAGAGGAGGAGGAGGAGCTTAGTCTGGTACACAGCATGAGTGAGTATCCTCTTCCCGAGGCCGCCACCACGTCCATCCAAGAAGGTCCCGTGACCTTACCGGTTCCAGTGAGTACGGGCTTGAGGGTGGGGATATGGAGAAGACATCGAAGCTGCGTTAAACCGAACGATGAGAGTAGGGTGTAAGGAAAACAGAAGAAATTTTATTTTTAAAGTGTGATTGAAGAAGATGATACTGTGGAGTTTCCTTTCGATCAAAGACAACATGACAGGGCTGTCTTCTACACATTCTTTCATAACCTTTTCCAGCTTCAACCAGGCCCAGGGGATACAGACACCTGCAGTATTGGTCAGAAAATTTGAGCAACACTGTCATAGATGGATCAGTTAAATGGATAAGCCTAGACTGCGTGCTCTGCAGGTTTCTTATCTGAGCATGTAGAACCAACTAGCTTTAATGTAGGAACCACAAAGAATGCCTCAGGAGGAATTCAAATTCACGAACCCCTAGCTCTCAAGGCCTATGACGTGGCTAACCACTCTAACACTGCGGGTTTTCCATTATCATATCCTTTCTGTCTCTCTCAATCTGTTTTCTGCTACTTTTTTTTCGGAAACAATTATTACTCCAGAGTAATAACTGACATGTCATCAGTTACATTTCCACATATTTTAAGAATAATTCTTGGTGAGTCCGCCCAAAACACACAAGTTATAAGGCAAAACACCACGCGTTTCGACTTCTCAGGTCTTCTTCAGGCAAGACAAACAACGTTCAGGACAATGAAAAGGAAGAACGAGCGATCATTTACCCTCTCATATTCGGCGTAAGATGGACGCCTGACGAAGTCCTAAGATGTCGAAACGCGTCGTGTTTTGTCTTGTAACTTTTTGTTTTGGTCCTTGGTTTTTGGCAGACTCGCAAAGAATGATTCTTAAATTAAGATTTGTTTCAGTTCCGCCTGCAGTCACCTCACTTTGAAACTACATTTGACATGACAGTGTATCAACTTCTGTTTTCCCCAACCGGAAAATGAATTCCCCGTCTGTTGGTCCCTGCCAGGTAGAGGCCAAGATCTGTTTGATTCACGAGACAGTGGTCCAACACAAGAAAAACGTGCTGGGCATTCACAAAACCAACCTGACCGTTGTGAAGGTGCGTATCGTATACTAGGTGGTGTGTGTGTGTGTGTGTGTGTGTGTGTGTGTGTGTGTGTGTGTGTGTGTGTGTGTGTGTGTGCATGCGTGCGTGCGTGCGTGTGTGTGTGTGTGTGTGTGTGTGTGTGTTGTGTGTGTGTGTGTGTGTGTGTGTGAAGAGAGAGAGATTGATTGATTAATCTTTAATACACAAGGATGGAGATTTTAGGCCAAAGCCTAGTCTCACAATCTGTCCTTGTCATGCATACATTATTTCAACACATATTCATACTGACAATTCAACATAGCAACATTGTAATCTAATTCTACAATGATAAGCAAACTATTCATAAAAGTACTGATGAGATGGGGGATGGTGAAACAGAAGGAAACTTACAAACAAACAAAACTACAAAGAGAGAGGTCAAAGGAGGGTGGGGAGGAGATAATGGTAGGTAGGGGAGGAGAAAAGGGATGGTAGACAGAGTGGGAGTGGGGATGAGCGATTTTAACGGAGTAGGTTTTATGTTTAGACGATGTATTCAAAGTATGGTTCACAGAAGACTTTGCGAATGGGCGCTAATCATTGTAATCGACTAATTAAATTACTGCGACATAAAATGTTTATGCAAATGTTTCTTGAAAAGTTTTAAAGTATTCGTATTTTGCAGATTCGGTGGGAGTGAGTTCCAGACATATGGTCCAGAGTAAGCTAGGCTTGTTTTGTATAGATCAATGCGTGGTCGGGAAGAAGGAATTTCGTCGAGCCAGAAAAGCTGTTCGATCTTGTAAAAAGGGCACTGATATATTGAAGAGAGAGAGAGAGGAGAGAGAGAGAGAGAGAGAGAGAAGAGAGAGAGAGATCTATGTGCGTGTGGGTGAGGACGTGTGTGTGTGGTGTGTGGTGTGTGTGTGTGTGTGTGTGTGTGTGTGTGTGTGTGTGTGTGTGTGTGAGTGAGTGTGTGCGTGTGCGTGTGTGTGTGTGTGTGTGTGTTCGCGTGTTCGAGCTCTTCCTTCCATTTCATTGTTGTAGCTCAATCTCAAAAGGACTAGTAGAGTGGTTTTGGAACCACCTAGTCAAGCCTATGCATATTTCCATGTTTACATATGCATGTAAAACAAAACAACATAAACTGTGACAAACTAACAAGCAAACAAACCCGGAGGGTGAAGTTAGTATTGGCGAAGAACTTGTCTATTCATTCAGTCTCCGTCGTTATCTTTACCTTCTGAAAGGATAAAACAACAAAACAAACTTTGACAAAACAAACGAGCAACCCCCACCCTCTCCGCGCGCGTGTGTGTGGTGAAGTTAGTATAGGAGAAAACTCCTCTTTTCTTTCTGTTTCCATCATGATTTGTAGCCTCTGAGTGGGACTGCCACTTATGAAAAAAGGTTACTGATACTGGAGAGAACTGCTGAGAGATGTGTTGGAAATTCTGCGAGGGATTTTTTTTTCTTGTACAAATTGGCCGAATCTGGAGCACTTTACAAACTTCGGTGCTATATTTTTGCTATCATCCTTTGTTTCTTTGTTTTGTATTGAAATGAAGGTGTAAAACTGCCCCATCTACACTGTTGATAGGTATATCTTTGCTATCATTTCTGTATGTTTGTTAGCGTTTCGTACTGAAAATGAAGGTGCAAAACTGCTCCACCTACACTATTTATTGCACTATCTCTGCTATCCTTTTTTTTCTTTCTTTTGGTATTGAAATGAAGGTGCAAAACTGCACCATCTACACTATTGCAATATCTTTGCTATCCCTTTATATAATTATATATATATATATATTATATATATATATATATATATATATATATATATATATATATATATAATATTGTTAAAAGATAAGGTCTAAAACTATCTACAGCGCTGTTTCATGCAAATGCAATCATCAGGATGTGGTGGGTCTGTGCTGCCGGTGTTTTATAACTGCTTGTGTTGTCTGTCATCACGTGCTGTCTGTGTTTTTCGTGCGTTTCTGGTTCTTGTTCACTGATAGGAATTTCCACTTGTGCCTGCAGTTGTTAACCATTTCTATCCTAGTATTTAAAGTTGCCAGTTGTGGTTTGCATAGTATTATGTACTTTTCTGTTGAGCATAGGTTACATCTTTTTGAAATGTTGTTGTATGGTGCTGCTCTTTCTATGATTTTCCAGGATATATTGTAGTCTATCTTTTCTCTTTGAGCTTCCAGATGTATTTACTCAATTCTGTTTGGTTTTGTGTATCTTTCTTTGTTAAATGACTGTTTGTGGTTTGCATATCTAGTTTTAAATTGGTTTCAGTGATACCTATATATGTTTCTTCTGCGTTCTCTGATGTTACAGTGGCTTGGTACACAATGCTGTTGTAGAGGCATTTGTTGCTCAGAGGGCACTGTTCTTTCTGATACAGTTGCAGGATTTCCTTTCATCACCCTCGTTTTTCTCTGTGCTGCTTTTCATTTTGTTGGTTGAATCAATGATGTTTTTAAGGTTGGGCATACATGAGAGAACGCAGAAGAACATATATAGGTATCACTGAAAACCAATTTAAAACTAGATATGCAAACCACAAACAGTCATTTAACAAAGAAAGATACAAAAACCAAACAGAATTGAGTAAATACATCTGGAAGCTCAAAGAGAAAAAGATAGACTACAATATATCCTGGAAAATCATAGAAAGAGCAGCACCATACAACAACATTTCAAAAAGATGTAACCTATGCTCAACAGAAAAGTACATAATACTATGCAAACCACAACTGGCAACTTTAAATACTAGGATAGAAATGGTTAACAACTGCAGGCACAAGTGGAAATTCCTATCAGTGAACAAGAACCAGAAACGCACGAAAAACACAGACAGCACGTGATGACAGACAACACAAGCAGTTATAAAAACACCGGCAGCACAGACCCACCACATCCTGATGATTGCATTTGCATGAAACAGCGCTGTAGATAGTTTTAGACCTTATCTTTTAACAAATGTTGCTCCCAGTCCGGTTGGCATTTTTTTAAAATCTCTGCTGGTATTTACTACCATTGTCTATATATATATATATATATATATATATATATTATATAATTAGAGTCAAAAGACCACTCAGAAGTCTAAAATGCTCAACCAAATAGGGAGCGACATAACAGTTTAAAATATGTATATATATATATATATATATATATTTTAAAAAAAAAATTGAATTGCAGGTGCAAAACTGCCCCATCTACACGCAGTGCTGTGACACGGAAAACGCCTGCTGTTTTGACTACTCCTGGTTCTGGAGCACTGTGGGAATCGTCCTGTTTTTGATGTTCCTGGGCGTGATGGGGTCTGCGTACGGCTGGTACAAGAAGAAGCATTACAGGATGACTGCTGCCAGTAATGTCCCCCCGGTTCCTCCTGTCTCTGCCACCAGCAATGCCGTGATGGGTGAGGACCAAGCTATAGGGAGCCTTTAACCAAACAGTCAGATCGGTTTTGAGTTGTAGGCTTATGTGACCAACATTGGAGCTGTTATTCTCCGAAAATGGTTTAAAAGTTTAGGAAAGTAAAATTGTTAGAGCAAATCCTCTCTCTCTCTCTCTCTCTCTCTCTCTCTCTCTCTCTCTCTCTCTCTCTCTCTCTCTCACTGAATCGTGCATTCCATAATCCTGTGAGCCTCTCATTTTTTCTCTCTCACCTTTTAATTTTCATTGATTAAAAAAAAAATATATATCGTTGCGTGATTTAGCTTAGAAAGAACAGATTGGAAGATAATAGACTCTGGTTTAAATCTCAATATCCGTGATCCAATGAAGGTTTTCTGAGTTCTGAATTCTCTCTCTCTCTCTCAATGTCTAAAAAACAGGGCTGATACTGAGAATGGTATGTTTGCATGCTTGTTACCTCTAATATTTACTATGTTCAGTGTTTTTTCTCAACCTTTTCGGTCTTTCTTTTTGTTTATCTTCCTCACTTTCATCGTATTATGTTTTATTCTGTATTTGTCTATTATTGCCATTGTCACATCAGTAGCGTAAAATTTTCAACACACCCTAAGCACTACCTTGTTGCTGTTCAAATCTTGATGTTTTGTAATTTTGGTAATTTGAAAATATTGGTTTATCTATTTAGTCAAGAAGAAGAAGGAAAGAAGAAACAAAGAAAGAAAGGGGGAAAACCAGGGGAAAAAAAAAAACAAAAACAAGAAAAAGCTGATCAGCCTGTGTGATCTGAAACAAATGTATCTTCTCATGCAGGTCTCCAAACTTTTCAAAGCCTTAGTTACTGTGCAATGCCTTTACAAGGATGAGCCTTGCTGTTCTCCAACAGATGTTTTAAAACTATGGTCAGCAAGAAAACCGTACCCGTGGGGTTGCTTGGAGCCGTTTCAGTACACACAGCTCACATAGCTCTGTAGTCTTGAAAGTTTTGTGGCAGCAATTTCACCTTTTCTCATACTTTCTTTGGCTCTGCCGTCTCCGTGGTCTTTGTGGAATATTCTCCTTTTGGTATCGAAAATCTTTTGCATTTTGCTTCTGGTCACTAATTTTATGGCATACTAGCCTTTTCATTTTTGTTGTTGCAGTCTTTGGACTAGGTAGTGAAAATTGTACACATTACTCGGAGCGGCCATTGGGTGCCCACTATGCAGTGTCTGTTTGTCCTTACGGCCTCTCCTCTTTATGTGTTTTTGTTCATAAATGTTTTTCAGTATGTATGTTACATTACGAAAAATTATGGTAATGGCAGACGCTGTCAGCACGGCCCAGGCTTGTTCACCCTAAGGATGTCAACAGTTGAACTACCATTTGTTGTTGTTTGTTGATCACATTTGTCTTTCTTGTTTGTCATTTTTTTCAATACCCTTTTTTACCCAAACATGTTACAATTGCATGCAGGCCTTGTATGGTCAGCTATTACAAAAAAACACTACACTAGCGAGCCAAATGGCTGCAAACTTACCGGGACGTATGCTTTTGAATGGCATGCAGGGAAACATGGGCAAGTACGGTTTTTTTGTTTTGTTTTTTAAAAATCTTACCATTTAAAAACAAAATCGGAAATGAAATGAGGCAGGGAACAGTAAACGATAAACAGTAAACAAGTGGGGTATGTTTTGCTCCCATAAGAAAACCTAACACAGAGTAACTTTTATTCAAGACCGGCACAGCCTTTTAAACTTGAATTAAGTCAGACAAATACATAGACGAACAATCTAATAGTGGGGGAAAAAACAAGCGCAGGCCAACAACTGAACTGTCTTCATAGTAATGACTTGGCAAAGATTTGGACTTAAGGAGGTGGGGGCAGTTTGAAGATGGAGAAACTGGGAACATGAAATTAAGAAAATATGTTACAGATATGAAAACTCTTCACTAGCTGCATAAGGGAGCCATCGCAATCCCTTTTGAAGGCAGATATATTTGTATTGCCTGCTCCGAGGCCTTTCGTCCGCTGGGTCGGAACTCATCAGGGAGACACGGCTAGTTGTGTCTGCGCTCCTGGTGTTAAATAGAGACACACCACAGTCCATAATACTGTGGTGTTCTCACCACCAAGGGTGCAAAAAAGAATCCAATAGCACCCCAAAGCAGCCAGCGAAGAGTAGTAAATGAAACCAAACGAAAGTGTGGGGAGGAAAAAAGTTGCTGAAAAACTAAAGACATTTTGCAAATAGTATAAAATGTAGGGACAATCTTTGAGCTACGCTGAGATCCACCCAAAGATGCAAGGGAGATCAAAAGACAAACACACAGACGGACAGAAACGAATACAAATAACCTCAATTTAATCAAAACAAAATCGGAAATGAAATGAGGCAGGGAACAGTAAACGATAAACAGTAAACAAGTGGGGTATGTTTTGCTCCCATAAGAAAACCTAACACAGAGTAACTTTTATTCAAGACTGGCACAGCCTTTTAAACTTGAATAAAGTCAGACAAATACATAGACGAACAATCTAATAGTGGGGGAAAAAAGCAAGCGCAGGCCAACAACTGAACTGTCTTCATAGTAATGACTTGGCAAAGATTTGGACTTAAGGAGGGGGGGGGGGGGGGGGGGGGGGGGGGGGGGGGGGGGGGGGGGGGGGGGGGAGTTTGAAGATGGAGAAACTGGGAACATGAAATTAAGAAAATATGTTACAGATATGAAAACTCTTCACTAGCTGCATAACGGAACCATCGCAATCCCTTTTGAAGGCAGATATATTTGCATTGCCTGCTCCAAGGCCTTTCGTCCGCTGGGTCGGAACTCATCAGGGAGACACGGCTAGTTGTGTCTGCGCTCCTGGCGTTAAATAGAGACACACCACAGTCCATAATACTGTGGTGTTCTCACCACCAAGGGTGCAAAAAAAGAATCCAATAGCCCCCCAAAGCAGCCAGCGAAGAGTAGTAAATGAAACCAAACGAAAGTGTGGGGAGGAAAAAAGTTGCTGAAAAACTAAAGACATTATGCAAATAGTATAAAAAGCATCATCAGTCATATTTCAGTCATTACCATCAAACTGCACACACAACAAAGTCGGCTAATTCCTATGTCCATCTCTATCTTACAAAAGGGTATGGTCTACAGGTTCTCATGTCGCTTTTATTCATGTAGCATGAATTCTGGTTTCTTTTTCAATGCTATACAGCTACAGCTGATATGTTTGGTTCTTCAAGTGATGGAAATGTTCTACAAGCTAGAAGACAACGGTAGTTTTAGTTGTTCACATGGTCCATTTCAATTACATAAAAATCATTAAAAACAACATTTTTTTTTGTCTTCTATAATCTGTAGTCCAGCTGACTACATAGAGCAGGGCATGCTCATACTGCTCTCCCCACCAAAATAAATATGCACAGTAAAAAAATAATTATCTTAAAAAAAACTATTTATGACACAGTAGCTAAATTATTGACATCCTTATGATAGGTAAAATCAGGCTGTGCTCATCCTTTGATATAATCTGATTGAAGATGAATACTTCCTTTTTTTCTTTCTGTTCTTGTTCAATCTCAAATGAAGCTATAGTCCCTTCAGTGATAGCTGTTCACAGAGATAAGTTCAGTGGAAAAAATTGATTCACAGTAAATGGCTTTAAAAAAGCACTTTGACTTCAGATATATGAAGATGCGCTTCTTATTTCCTCTGAAAGATGGAGGAATAACAGTAACTAATAAATATCAAAATTCATCCTTCCTTTACACACTGTCATTGCTGCTGCAAAAATATAGAAGATGTGGACTACCCGCTCTTCAACCAAACAATGCACTGCAGTTCTTTAAAACAGTCAACAATGAACATAGTCACATGATTTGATTGGTAGAACATTATGTTTAGTTTGTGATGGGTGCATGCATAAAGATGATTTTATCTGCAGAATTTGTGACATGTAGCATACAGTAAATTATGTTTTTTTCCTGAAAAATGAAATGAAAAGGTCTTTTCACTAAGTGTTTTCAGACAACCTATTTGCCCGAGCTCAACATCCAGGAACAATAACTCTGTTCTCCATATTCAACAGGATCAGCACCACTGGCGACATCAGAGAATCCAAGACTTATCGGACGAAGGACTCCAACATCACTGGCCTATCCCAAGCCCCCTGTATACACTAGCGTCTCCCCTATGCCTATACCCCAGCCTGGCACCATCGGTCCTGATGCTGTCCGTCAAGACGCACCTCCACCTTATTCAGCTATAGCCAGTGCTGCCACCACTTCAGAAAACTACAAATCAGTGTACACTCAGACCATCGACGTATGAGTTGTCTGTCTAAAGATAATGTTGGCACATGGGCTCTATTAAGCGATAGTATATGAAACATTTAAAAGATCAAATTACAAATCCATATCTATTTACTGTTTCTGACTTCATTCTGAATCATAAAGATGCTATTCACAATGAACTGATACTAGACATAAAACAAAGAAAGTTGGGGGCAAAAAAAGTACAAAAGTCTGTGGGACTGAAATGTGTTTACAAATTTTTTTTTTTACTTCATTTTTTTTATGGCATGTTGTGAATGTGCTGCTAGATAAATGAAGAAGGAAACTTTGTTGCCCCTGTCAGGCAGTAAAATGATACTCCCCCTTTAACTTGATACTCACTCCCAATACAAAATGGAAAAGAACTCTAGATTTGATCTTGATACTTTATATCTTTAATTTTAGTTCAAAGAGGACTTCCCTTACACGATGATCATCCTTTCCTCTGCATGTGTTTAATTTTTCCTTTTGCAGCCTTTTAACTTGTCCAGTGTCATTGCAATCCTCATCAGAGCCGTCAAAAGCAGCTTAATTTACAAGCTGTACTAGAAGTTAAAAAAAAAGAAGTGTTGTGTACCAGTTTGAGTGGTGCGTTTACATCTGTTCAGAACTTTTCCATGCTGTATGTGATCAAATGGCAGATAATACTGCACTAGTGGACCTTCACTTTCTTTGCAGTTGCAGGCCTTATATTATTAAGATGGCAGTTTGGATTTGTATTTCATTTTTATCTTTTGTTTTCTCTCTGAATTCATTTTGGAGATGTTTGCAGGGTTTTGTGTACAGTTAGAGATTTGTGATTGATTGCAAAGATGAAAACTGGTGTAGATTTTGCAAAATTAAATAGAGACATCAAACGAAATTAATGTTTGCAGCAGTTTTCCGTACCCTAGCATTCATAGTGAAGCTGATCAGCTTGAATGGCTGAGCTGGACAGATGGAACTTCTGGTAACATGCACAGAATTTCTACAATTAGCTTTGTAGTCATAGTTGCCCAAGCAGTCAGCACTTCTTTCCACTGCTACTTGAAACTGTCTGATCACATTTTGGATCTGATCAGAAGACCAGATTTAAAATTGCCAGCCTACAGAGAGAGAGAGAGAGAGAGAAGAAGGGGAGAGAGATGGAGAGAGAGAGAGAGAGAGAGAGTGTTTGGCTTTACTTTTGTTGCACCTCATAATTCTGACCATGTACTCATCAATCAGTCAAGCCTACAGAGAGAGAGAGAGAGAGAGAGAGAGAGAGAGAGAGAGAGAGAGAGAGAGAGAGAGAGAGAGAGGAGTGTTTGGCTTTACTTTTGTTGTACCTCATAATTCTGACCATGTACTCATCAGTCAAGTTTGTTTGAAAACTGTTTATTTTTGGATGAAACTTTTCAATACCTGTTTACTTACATCAAAATAATAGCTGATCTGACATGAACACCTGGAAACAAAACCTCATGAAGTATGTGCAGCATGAGCATCACTGTGTTGTTTACCATGACGATAAAGTATCACATCCTAGGCCTCATACACCCTCCTTCATGGTCCACTCAGATCAATCAGCACGCTTCCCTCTAAATTGTTTATATAAAAAAAAAATGCAGAACAAACCTCCAAACACATACAGTCACACATCAAGCGGTAATAATATTTTCAATATGAACTTTTTCCTCTTTGGTTACTGGGAAATACATTGTCCACACAATGCCTTTGATAAAGTTGTGAACTTACAGCTATATTCTGGCCCTTCATTGTGTGATACTGTTGGTAGCTATCTATTACATACAATAATCCTGATACTTCATAAGGTAACACTGTGGGTAATGATTTGTTAACAGCAATAATGGTTTACGATCTCAAAGCAAATGTAAAACTCCTTGCTTCGTAGACTGCGTGGCTTTAACTCATGAGTCACCTGTCACTTTGCGTGGCATCAATTTTGCTATGTTAACAAACATAGACCTCATACAATAAATCTTGTGCAGCAAATAACAAAACAACAACAGTCATATTCAAATGTTTACAGGCAGAGTTTAATTCTTAAATGTCATAAAAAAGTTGGGCACAGTCTCTTCACTCGCATCACTGAACACTACAGCACTGATGTTTGATGGACCCATGTAGATGGTAAGACAAAAAACTCAGGAGAAAGAGATGAGGATGACAGTGTTCTACTCCAGGTCCTCTTCCTCCAGCCTGGGCCCTTCTCCTCCGGCAGCAGCAGCAGCACTGCTCATCAGCCTCTGTAACAGACATCAGCATTCCTGTGAGAAATAGTATGTATACTGTATTGTACGGCACTACCACCTTTGTACTGTCATGATATGCCTCTTTGTATGACCTGCTGGCTTCTGTCTAACCAGAAGTGCAACATGGTCCTAATTTCTTCTTCTTTTTGTTTCTGTTGTTTGCTAGTAGATTTTGCCCCTCGAAATTGTTTTTTAATTCCCAATTCTGCTGGAACACAAAATTCCAAAGATATATACTTGAGCTTTTTTCACCATTGATCCAAGTGAGAAAATAACTCTCCCAGAATAAGTATTTGTGAACTTGACAGGTTTTTCATTCACTTTTTTTCTTTAGCAGGAAAATTTCTTTCAATGGAAATCTGTAAAAAAAAAAAAAAATCAATCTGCATAAAAGCAGAGTTGGTATCCCTGTTCACTGTGTAACTTACTTAGCACAACTATTATGCAGGGAGTGCCTTCAGCCATGGTAAGTTTCTGGCTTAATGATTTTCATTTTCCTGAAAAATAGTCAAACCCACCAAAGACGAGTGTGGCTGTTGACAAGGCAATGTAACTGAAAACCTATATATGCAGTCCTGTCATCCAATGTAAGCATTTGCTCGCATGGGTGCATTCACAGAGTTAACTCACAGTTAGCAACCCACACTCTTCCCTCAATCCTCCCTCCTCCAATCTGACTAGACCTCACCTACCCTCTTCCCTCTTAGACCATTCATCTGTGAAACATTAACAAACAAAAACGCTTCAAAAAGAAGCATCGCACGTAAACAGCAGGTGACACACAGCAGCAGACAGCAATAAATGTACACATAGACATGAGTGACAGATGGAAAATACAAGAATCACATATAGCAGCTACCAAAAACAGTTAAGATCATACACTGAAATAAAAAGCAACTGAGTCCTCTGAAACTTTCATCACTTATTCAAATTTCAACAACATATTCAGAAGACACCACCACCTGTTTCACATTTTACAGTCATGTTGAAACTGCTATGTCGTTCAATAATTATAGAATCAAACAAAGAAACATGGAAAGAAACAAACAAAAACAATTAAAAAAAACACAAAAACAGATTCTCAGAAATTTTCATCACTTCTCCAAATTGCAATACCACATTCAGAAAACACCACACTTGCCTTGCATTTTACAGACACATTGCAACTGCTATGCCTTTGAAACATTATAGAAAACAAACAAACAAGGAAAAATAATAAAAACAACAACCCCCCCAAAAAAAAACAACAACACACAAACAAAAACCGTACCCCCCAAAAAAACAACCAACCAAACAAAAAAACACACCAAACCCCATCCCCCCAAAAAAAAACAACAACAAAAAAACCAAAACAAAACCTAACAGTGAAACACACCAATGATCTTAAACATACAGAAACATGTCTCAGGTTGCAATAAAAATGTCACCAATTTACTGAGCACCCACCTGACCCACAGACGGCAGTTTCTGGATCAAATCGGAAACCTGTGGAGGCAGAGTCTGCTGCAGAACTTGCAGAAGCTGCTGCGGCTGACCGCACACCGCCACAGCATTGCTCAGGTTCCACACCTCCTAAGTCCTGCAAGTAAACATGTTTGTGTTACTTGAATGTCACAACGGCTGCTCTGTGAAAAATATACAACTTCTCTCCCCAAGGAGACATCACCATAGTATAATCTAATTACATAAAATCGCGTAAAAATTTGAAAGGTATTTTTCCGGGTGAAATGAGTGAATCACATATGAACTTAGAAGTTGTTGGGTCCAAGAACACTCCTGCATGGAAATTTTGTGTGACACATCTTCGGCACGGAGGTTCAAAAAAATGGAAAATGGTTGCTGCAGGGGCTTCACTATGCAGAGCAAGTAACAGCTACAAGTACACGAAATGCACTAATAAAGGCCGCGCTAAGTGTTCGAAAGACTTGCCTCTGGCCTACAGGATGCCAAGACCGAGAGAGGGACGCAATCGTGCTTGGCCATTGGAGGCTGGTGTGGATGCCAGGCAGGTCCAAATCTTATAAGCGTCCACATCTACCCATCTATCGTCTGAAGACTGCATGCGAGTCATCTGAACACTGATGATGTACCCGGCCGACCTGGGTCACCTACACAAGAGGATCGCCATCTGTTCGAACCATTGCGGACAGGCCGCACCAGTCGCTAAACTGCTCGACAGGTGCCCAGGAATCTACCACAACGATCACTCACGTTTGGCGGCGTTTCAGTGTAGAACGCTGCTAGATATAAGGTAGGCACAACTAAAACAAACAGCAATAGCACACCCTGACACCTTCTGGTCAGACGCCTCACCCAATGACAGTTAGTTGATCAATTTTACAACTGATAAGAATAAGATGTCAGCAACATTTGTGGTGCAGAGCTGCCAAGGTATCAAAACAATGAAGTGCAGCTTTTCTAACATTATACCTGGCATTCCAAATTTAAGCGTAGGATTTGTATGCGATGCCAATGATGACGTGCAGCATTTTAAACATTACACCTGTAGCATTCCAAATTTAAGGGTAGCATTTGTATGCGATGCCACAAGTCAGCTTTGACAGCACTTCCATTCACACTTCACTTCGCACACATGATGCTGGACTAAGAAGACAGAAATCTTCCCAGTTATCATACGGTTCTGACTTGGCCTACAAAAAGAAACAAAATATGGGCAAAAACAAAACCAATTGATCAGGCAGCAAAATTGCAATTATCTTCAGCAATTTTTCACCTTTTTCATTTTTTGCTTACTGAACTTGGCCTTTTTTGTTTCTTTTGACAAAATAAGTCACTTTAAGCCAATGATAGGTCCGTGAAGCATCTTTTAAAAAATACTTTTAATAAAATTTCTGGTTTGGGGCGCAGCATTTTATCACAAAGTGTAGCAACGTAGCACTGTCAATGAAATCTCTGCATGCTATGCTGAAAGCATACCACTTGCTGCTCTAGTAATGCTGTTGTCAACCAACATATATCCCAGAGTTAGTGATCCATGGATCATTGATGTCGGGCCTTAAACATACTGTTTAAAACTGAATCAGTTTGTGTTGTGATCTACCCATATTCTGTTGTGACATAAGTTGCTGTCAAGTTCAACAGTGATGCAGGGGTGGCTGACATTTATTTTACTGCTGAAAGTGTGTTTTAAATACAGACCTGTACCGCAAACATTCATGAACATTATAGGCAAAATAGTTATCAGATTTATAATGAAATTAATTTCAGTGCATGATGATTGATAACATGTGTAACATTCATGGGACACCTAGGACTTGTCCTATCAGACTCATTTAGATTCATCTAGGTTGGACTTTACAGGTAGATTTCAAATGATATTAATACTACGCTCGTGCATGAAGAAACTGTATGTTAAGATGCTGTAACATGCATCCCAGGTATCCCTTATGAACCAAAAAAGGACTTTAAAGGACCAATGAAAGGACCCTACCAAAATAAAACAGGACCTACCGAAATATCTTCTACTGTCTGTGTTTTTCACATTTGCTTCAGCTCTTCTTGTTTGTTGACAAGTTCCTTCTCTAAGAGGGTCACTGTTTCTTGTTTATTTTTGGAAGAACTGCACAGTTCATTGGCTTGTCCTAAGAGCCTCAAGCTGCTTTGCTGCTGGGCTTTGAGGCATAGTGCATCAGCTTCAAACAGCAACTGTTTGGCATCCTTTCCAGTGGCTGTCTTTCTCCTCTTGAGGGTGTGGATCTCTTCCTCACACACATTCATGCAAGCACCCACGCACACTCACACCACCAGACCTGTTTACCCCTCACTTCACCTTTCAGTGGTCAAGGCGACCCAAGTCATAGTTTTGGAGCTCAACTGTCAGTAGTCACAGCCACTACATATTCTGGATCCACCAGCTATCCTTTTCAGTTTCCCCCTTCCCCTTATCTGTTGTCCTATCCCTCACCCTTCCACCACTGCACTGCCCAGCAACTAAACTAGCATGGGTGTCGGGTTTCACAAACCCAGGCAGGCCTTTCACTTAGTCATGATGGTTGCCTTGCTCTGTATGTGTGTGTGTGTGTGTGTGTGTGTGTGTGTGTGTGTGTGTGTGTGTGTGTGTGTGAGCGTGTGTGTGTGTGTGTGTGTGTGTGTGTGTGTGTGAAAGGGATGTGTGTGTGTGTGTGTGTGAGAGTGAAAGGGATGCATGTGTGTGTGTGTGTGTGTGTGTGTGTGTGTGTGTGTGTGAGCGAGTGTGTGTGAGCGAGTGTGTGTGAGTGAGCGTGTGTGTGTGTGTGTGTGTGTGTGTGTAAGGGATGGAACCAGCATGCATGTCTGACAGAAGGGGGCATAATCAGAACAAGCTTATCTACTCTGTTTACTTCCCTTGCCTGGGCTGTCACTATCGACCTTTTTTTTTTGTCCACCCCCCTCCTCTCACCTCCCCCTCTCATGGTTCGAGATTGTATGACCGTAGGACCATAATTAACAGACCATTTCCGTGGAAACTATTCATGATTCTGTAGAGGTACACAGGTCTGACACACCACACACACAGGTCTTTATCAGACGTGCTTGGAGTGGACGCTGAAACATGTGTCGGTTCAGGCTGTCAAGTTGGCTGTGAATCATCATGACTCTGGGGCTGCGTTGAACCAACAGCGAAAAAATCAGCAACACTGCATCTACTGTCACTTTGATGCTGTTTCTCTTTCTTCTGATGCTTCACACTTTTTGCGTGTTGCTTTAGCGTGGATTCTCCCATTGAGGCGATGTTTACGGAGCAATCGCAAAACGCACAGCGCGCTACATGTTTGTCGCTCAGAACTTTCTGCAACCAGTCCTTGTAATCCTTGTCTCTAAGCCAACGATCTTGAAATGAACATTTGCCCGGCATTGCGGACGAAAAACTGGGCTTAAAATTTTCAGCAGGTAAACACGTGTGAACGATGCAAGATGGCGCCTGGAAGTATCGTCAAATCTCGAACGCGAGACTTGCGAGGAAACTGGCTGTGAGAAGCATCGTCTGCTTGCGCGACCCGACAGAAATGCCGATCTTTTGATTTCATACCTGAAGTTCTTTTCCGCAACCGAAAGTATCTTTTGTATCGCAAAATTAAAAGACTTTAACTGACCAAATTGCATTTTAAAGGCCCTTGACAAAATATTAAAGGACCTCTTGGTCAAATTAAAGTACTTTAAAGGCCTTTTCTGAAAAATTCTAAATATAAGGACTTTAAAGGACTTCAAAGGACCCTACGACCCATGTGTAATATACTTATCACCACGAAAATAAAAAAATTGGTGATATGTGCGATAGCGACATGAGATTTCATTCTCAGACAGACAAAATGTGGTTCATAAAAGTAAAACAGAACAGTCCTGTGATCACACCTACCAAATTTGATGATTTTTCAAGGAATTAATTTACATTTGCGGTTTTATATGTATTATGCACATCCATTTTGAGGCTAAACATATCAATACGATCCAAAGACCAAAAAATCATGCCCCAGAGAAACCCAAGAACAAAAGGGTTAAAATAAATTTACACCAGACAATACCGTCATACGAAAAACAAGCAACAAAGGCAGAGCCTTCAGGAATCACTCCCTATTTTCAACTTACTTCTGAAACTCTGGGATAGACAAAGAGAACTAAAACAAAAAATAAAAGAATCCAAATGAATAACAAATATTGATTCAAAGCAATTACAAGTAAAATATTTCATGAAAACAAATCTGAATATCCACAGTTGTGATGAGGGAATAATTTGTAACCCATTCTGCCATGCTGTGGTTAAAGATGTAGAACAATTACACTGAAATCTCTGATCCCTCAAAATTATCTGTGAAAAGGTCTTTAAGTTATCAACTCGATCAAAACACCCAAAACTTGCGTAAAAATGAAAACAGTGCCCTAGTGGGAAGCAATATGAAAATTTGCGAAGAGAATGGTTTATGAAGCAAACCTGTATTGCTTTCTGAGACACCACTTATCGTATCTCTCCCAGTCCATCCCACCTTAAACATTTTTTTCTTCTTCTCTTATTTCTATGAAAATAATATTCAAATTCTGCTTACAAAATGGAAGACTGCTGTACCCACAATTTCCTGTTGGAGTATTTCTCATCCAAGGATCAAGTATGTTCTGAAAAGTGGTTCAGTTTGGAAACTTTTGCTCTCAACAGTTTCTGTTGTGAAACATTTCTTCACTGAAACCTGTACATGACTAGCACTTGGTATGACTACGGCAATATCATGTTAAAGCATTGTAATTTCAAAACTGATGCACTAATTGTGAAATAACCACCAACACCAAACACAAAACAGAAACTGGCTTTCATATAGTTGAGATAATGCTTCAAAACCACCTAATTCTGTGTATTAAGAAAAAAAAAGAAATGTATTAGACATATTCATCATAAAATGTGTACAAAATGCGCCAAAAGTGTATACATTCATGCACAGCTGAAAAGAGTTATGGAGAATGAAAACAAAAATCCAATTACCTCTAGCCAAAAGCTCCTCTCCTTGCTGCACCTCTTGAAGAAAGAATTTCTGCATGGCTTCTTGATTGGTCAGGTCTGGCAGCTGTGCAAAACAGAAACACCATTTAATATGTTTATAAAACCCAAACATCTTTGAAAGCTTAGACAGTGCATATACACAAACACAAAAGCTTGAGAAAAATAAAGCACTGAAAGTTGAAAACCAAAAATCACTGTCTTTACACATCATGATCAAGTGACGATGTTTTCATAATTATTGCTGGAAAGAAAGCAGCTTGCTGTAAATGCACACTCCATTCACAATGTGGAGGGTCATTATGAAAAATACCCAGTTTTATTTCCTGTCACTCTCATAAATCACTCTTAATTTTCTGCTATCAATCCCTCATATAAAATTCAATACTTTTGCTTCCTATCGATGAATGGCATTGTTCTCAAATATGATCTGCTTTTGACCATCAATCTTTGACCATATACTTTTTTCCCCTTCATTTTTCTGCCAAATCCAGAATATTAAAAATCGAACACTCAGACACAGACACAGACAGACAGACAACACACAACTAGACTTGACATCTCGTAACATATCATTACAAAACAAACAAATAAAAAACAAGTTGACATGGCATATAATTCCATCACTCACTTGTGTCTTGGTGGTCTGTGTTTTATTCTGCTTGGCTTTCTTCCTCCCTGGTAGAAAAAAGTACGACATTATTAGCATATAAAAAGAATTCCTGGTACTGGTAGTTGCTTGTCATTGAAATATCGAACCTACTCTCAGTCTTATCCGCAATCCATCCATCCATCCACCCTAACCCACCCATCCATCCATCTATCTATATTGGGTCATACAGCTTATAGGATCTATCACTATTGCCTATTGAAGAAATGAGAAAATAATGGTTTTGTTTAAATCTTTATGTACAAATCTCCCTGCATCATCAAATTTCTGTTTAGGGATACATTTCCCTGGAGCTGATGGAAGTTTCAGCAAGACTCGAGTTTCCTCTTGGAAAGTCAACCTTACCCAGCTGTTGCGCTGAATCAGCAGAAGTGAAAGAAGGAAAATGATTACCCAAGTTCTGGGCATTGTGCCTTTACACTGGCTACAGAGGAAACCTGGCTGACCAAGGCATCAGACTCCTGTTCCAAGGTCTGGAGTTTGATGCCCACTTGCCACAGCCAACTTTGAACCAATGTTCTCTTGCGGTTAAAATCTGAGCAGACTCTTGTCCCCTCTAAGTTCTCTGGACAGAACTTCAAACCAAGTACTGTGCATGATCACATGCAATTAAGAAGAGCTTCAGCATTATGCTCTGCTCACAACAAACTGCCCAGCAGTGGGCTCCACAGTTAAAGTGCTCAGCGACTCATGAAAATGGGGAGTTTTCATCATGTTCCCTGTTTGGCAAAACATCCTCAAAATGTTAAACTTTTTCAAGCTACCACAGTTGGAAAGCTCTGGCCAAATTTTCATGGCTAATGCAGCAGATGATGTGAGTTGCTTCTATTCCTCCTCACTCTGTGGCCAAAGCAAATTAGCCTGTGAGTCAAAGCAATACTAGAGGGGAAGATTGGTGGGTCCCTTTTGACATCATACACTGTGCAGAGTGTGCCATGACAAGTACCTGCAAAATTTGAAGTAACTGAGAAGGGCGAATTGCCCATGTAGCTTCACAGGGTGAGAAGCAGGGGTGGATATGGCTGAGTAGGTGCTACAGAGATCCATCAGCTCTAGTCATGCAGATATACACGAGAGAAGAATTAGTGAAGGGATTCTCTGAGCCCAGAAAACTGCCTCCAGTAGGTGGTGTAAGAGTATTAAGTGATGGAGCAAAGCTGACAAGGCAACAGCTCTGACCATATATGAGCTCTCAGGATGAGACAAAACAGCGTTAGTGAACCAGCTGGAGATAGTGCCTGCTGATATGTCCTAACTGTTGAGCTGACGGAGGTGATATGGTGGCCTTAGGAAAATTACCTACATCAGGACATCTCCCAATATCAGTGGTGAAGGCTATTTTGAACTCTCACTGAGAATCTTGGCCAAAAAAAAAAAAAATTAATGATCTGAAGAAAACTTGCCAAGGTACTTGTTTAAAATGCTTTCAACCCTGCACTGAGCACTGCTTGGCCTTGCTGAATAATGCCACAAATCTGTGCCCGAGCACTGCTTGAGTGACAGACGTGATACATCAAACTGGCATTATCTCCAAAAACTATGAAAGTTACAGTTTTCAAATTTTTCACAGCTAGAAATAAAACTGTGTTTGTAACATGCAAAACTTTAACGTCATTATATCAAAACTGAGTCTACCATTTACATTAAAACATGTATTCATGAAAGAAGTCAAATAATATTTTAATTTGTGAAAGCATCCTATGTCCAGATATGGAATTTGAATGTTGACAAACAATAAATTTTGTGACAACATGTCAACAGTATAAATTTTGTTACAACTGTATTGAGATTCTGGAAGTTTCAGTTGTCTAAATCCGGTAGTCGTTATAACAGTATTGAGCTTTTCATATCTTGGTAGTATAATTTTCCTGATATTCAAAGTTGAAATGAAGCATACAGTCTATCCATGTCTGTAGGCTTTTCCAACAACAGACACAAACGATCAAACACATGTCAACTGAGGTAAGACTTTCAATCTCTCAGGACTCCAGTGTACACTGTAGACGTGTGTAGTGGTGGGTGTGCTTCAGTAAGGCAATGTAGGTGTGTTACTGGAGAGTCCGCAATGTAGTGGGGAGTGGTGTGTGGGTGTGTGTGTGGTGTGTGTGTGTGTGTGTGTGGTGTGTGTGTGGTGTGTGAGTGTATGTATGTATGTGTGCGTGCATGTAAATTTGTGTGTGTGTGTGTGTTTGTTGTTACTGTTATTCTTGCTACTAAGTCATCTTCCCACAAAGACAAACAATCAAAGGTGCCACACACACACACACCACACACCACACACTCACATACATGTGCGCAAGCTCTTGCGTTTACACGCTCACACATGCACATGCATGCATGCGCACATACATGTATACTATACATGATGCCCACATACATGCTCACACGCACACATGAAATTATACACACACATGCAGTACTGCCTGCGCATGCGCATATGACCATATACATTATAGGCACACATACTTAATAAGTATACATGGAGATGTGTGCGCGCAGAGCATGATCACTGAAGCCCACAGATCACACGTGCACACACACACACACGCGCACACAAGTGCGTGCATGCATGTGCCTGTACACGCACACATGCACAAACATACACATACAGCATACACGCACACATGTACTCGTGCACCACATAAACTGGCATACACACAGGGCCCGTGCCCATACACCCATGCACACACATCATATCATACACTTAATATAAATATATTATATGCAGTGTACACTCACCACACAAATACAATAATAATACTGGCACAGCAAATGTTAGGCAGGTTACTCAAGGTCTGACCAGCCCATTGGGCTAATGTGTTGGTCAGACATCTGCTAAGTCATAGCCATGAGACCCTCTTCTTAAATTCTCTCATCTTAGTCATTAATTCATTTATCCATCAACTTTAAATCATGCGCAGTGTGGTCTCAAAACTTAGCAGATTGGTGTAGCGTATATGAACACAAACACAGACACACACTATACACAGATGCAAAACACACACACACATAAGAACTTTCAAAAAGCAGAAGCTAAAGGAATACTCAACTTCATTTCAACATACTTACCATTAATAATACTTAGTCATTACTCCGAAGCAGATGGTCCACTTTATTACTTTCATAAATATAGAACACAAGATTTGCATTCTCAAATGATTACACACTTACTCAGTGATTTACTGACCCTAAAGAAGGCCTACAACAAAGAAGTTGGGTAACTCTTGCTCCCATGATGAAATAAATACATGCCAATAACTCCAAAACGAACGCTGCTAACAACACAGAATTGCCTAGCAGAAATGACAACCTCCATAGCAGTTAACAACTGGAGAAATGAACAAACACTAATCAACATTTATTCAAGAGTGGCACAGCCTTCGCAATCTTGAAAATACATAGATCTATAAACAAACACACACAAAGAGAAACAGTAACACATGTAGACCAATCTCGGTTTGATTGATATGAAAGGAAACCTTAAATGAGATAGGGAACAGTAAATAGCACATAACCAAGGAGTAGGGTAATTCTTACCCTCATGATGAAATAAATTATATACATGCCTGTTATGATGAAATATTGCTCACAATTTTCCTGCTGGGGTTTCACATCTTTCATGATTCAATGAACAAGACTGATTTTTCTGGATCCTCTTCACCACCAACGGACAGGTCTCCACAATCAGTAAGCTGAGTATTCTGAGACCATATTGTCCGTGACACTTCAGAGGGGTCTGTGCCTTAAAAAACAACACCCCCCCCCCACCTAATCCCCCTACCGGAGAGGGTGACCAGCATGAAAGCACACTGAAGATGTCCCGTCCTACCATCACTCGCAGTGTCTCTCCGGAGAGTACCTAGGTCATCTAAGAAGCTGGATGAGACAAATCCACAGACATTACAAGGTTCAAGGTTCAAAATAGGGGCGATGAAATATTTTCATCATAGCCTTTCAGCTTTATATGCCCCTTCATTGTCGTATGTTGGTTTTTTTTTTTTTTTTTTTTTGTGGTCAGGTCTCAAGCGAGCCCATTTTTTTCTTCTTTTTTTTTCCTTAACTATCAAAAACGTACCTAATATCAGTAAAAGTGTGATGTTCGTCGATAAGATTTTTAAATGAATTAATATTTGGTGCACGCTTTAGATCAGGTGTTAGTTTATTCCAAATGGGTGCAACTCTCTGACTGAATGAACATTTCCTAATGTTAGTATTGGCATGCTGGATTTGTATTTTATCACAACTGTTACGTGTTATATTGGTTAGTGCAAGCTGAAAGAAACATGACTGGTCAATATCATCAAGGTTATTAAAATCTTATAAGTTTGGATCAAATCCCCTCGTATTCTTCTTACTTTGCGGGATGGTAATTTAGGAATCTCAGCCTTCTTCGTATGTATAATTATGAATGTTATGCTAACTTTGTAGCCCTCCTCTGCACTTTCTCAATTTCTATGACTGCCTTTTTAGTCTCGAATGCATTTTACATTTCGTATTCGAGGCAATCATTACCATTGCTTTATATAATCTAAAGGTATTATTATCAAAGGTATGTAAAAGTTCTTTTTTTTACAAAACAGCTTTCGTACACCCTCCCCACCCACGCACCATCCTTCCCCTGCCCCACCCACACAGAAACCAAAGATCTACTGTGTGAATGTGAAATGGAAGAATCTAGAAGCATCTCATACTGACCACACTGTCACGTAGTAGGAAAACTGGATGATTGTATCGATCTATCTGGCCTCGTCTTTAACCTAATCATATGGCGCACAGCGTGGACAAAGTTTCCTGACAAAACATCTAATTGTCACAGTGTTTGTGTTACAATAACGCACACGGTACGATCAGAACGAGTCAGAAACCAATTTGTACTTCGTGGTACTGGGCACGCAGTACGGGTTCGACAATCATAGTGACAGGCACATTCACATTGACTGTAAAATCGTGTCTAATCCATTGCTTTACTTACTCTCTCGCAACTTCTTCTTGAAATCGGGATCACTTCTACGTTTTCTGTCAAAATATACGCAGTAGCCGATGAAACACAGCCCTGCCCCTGCGGCAACAAGTAATGTTTTCGACATTTTTTGTGGTGCTGCACGTTTTCACCAAGGTCACTCTTTAGCAAAAGGAAATGTAGTTGGTCTTCCAAGGGAGCCCATTCAAAATAAAGCAAAACATTGGTCCAATAGTTTTCTCCCCTTGTAACGCGAAGGACACTCGCCTACTTTGTTTGAGCGTATCTGCAATATTGTAACCGATTAGGCGAGAATGGCCAGGTTAAATACGGTAAACTTTGACCGATATCACCGACTTTTAAATGTGTAGCCTATACAAGTTTGGGTCCATTCTTTTTATATAGCAACGGACAAGTGAGGTTGTTTGACGCAATTTAAAACAATACGCGTGATAAAGAGGAAAAACTGTCTTGGGCTGATCTAACCGTTAGTAATGGCTATTCTGGTAAACATCGGCCATCATCTGTGACCTTTAATGAACATACTTACAAATTTTCAGAAAGATCCGTCAGGAACTTTCTGAGATTTTCCATAAAGAAGAAAACCATTATGGGCCGTTAGTAACAGCTGTAACGGTAAACTTGAACATAGGGCATCATCCGTGGCCCATAATGAACATATCTACAAATTTTCAGAAAGATCGACCAAGTACTTTCTGAGATATTCCATAAAAAAGAAAAAACCGTTATGGGTTGTTATAGCCGTTAGTAACAGCCATAACGGTAAATTAAAACATTGGGCATGATCCGTGACCCATAATGAACATACCTGCTAATTTTCAAAATGATCGGCCGAGTACTTTCTAAGACATTTCATAAAACAGAAAAAAAACCCCAGTTATGGGCCATTACAGCCGTTAGTAACAGCTGTAACGGTAAACTGAAACATCGGGGATCATCCGTAACCCATAGTGAACATAGGCTACCTGCTAATTTTCACAAAGATCTGCCAAGTACTTTCGAAGATATTCCATAAAGAAGAAAAACTGTTACAGGCCGTTACAGCCGTTAGTAACGGCTATAACGGCAAACTAAAACATCGGTCATAATCCGTGAACCACAATGAACATACCTGGTAATTTTCACAAAGATCGGCCAAGTACTTTCTGTATAAATATCCCATGAAGAAGAAAACCCGTTACAGGCCGTTAGTAACGGCTATAACGGTAAACTAAAACATCAGGCATTATCCGTGACCCATAATGAACATATCTACCAATTTTCAGAAAGATCGGCCAAGTACTTTCTGACATATTCCATAAAGAAGGAAAACCGTTACAGGCCGTTACAGCCGTTCGTAAAAGCTATAGCGGGGTAAACTAAATCATCAGGAATCATCCGTGGTCCATAATGAACATACTTGCTAATTTTCACAAAGATCGGCCGAGAACTTTCGGAGATATTCCAATTAGAAAAACCGTTACAGGCTGTTACAGCCGTTAGTAACGGATATAATGGTAAACTAAAACATCGGGCATTATTCGTGACCCATAATGAACATACTTACAAATTTTCAAAAATATCGGCCAAGTACCTTTTGAGATATTCCATTAAAAAAACTGTTACAGGCCGTTACAGCCGTTAGCAACGACTATAGCGGTAAACTAAAACATCGGGCATCATTCGTGACCAAAAATGAACATACCTGCTAATTTTCAGAAAGATCGGCCAAGTTCTTTGGAGATATTCCATAAAGAAGGAAAACCATTACAGGCCGTTAGTAACGGCTATAACGGTAAACTAAAACATCAGGCATTATTCGTGACCCATAATGAACATACCTACAAATTTTCAGAAAGATCGGCCAAGTACTTTCTGAGATATTCCATAAAGAAGGAAAACCGTTACATGCCGTTACAGCCGTTAGTAACGGCTATAACGGGGTAAACTAAAACATCAGATATCGCCCGTAACCCATAATGGACAATATCTGGTAATTTTCACAAAGATCGGCCAAGTACTTTCTGAGATATTCCAAAAAGAAGAAAGAACGTTACAGGCCGTTACAGCCTTTAGTAACGGCTATAACGGTGAACTAAAACATCTCGCATCATTCATGACCCATAGTGAACACACATGCTAATTTTCACAAAGATCGGCCATGTACTTTCGGAGATATTCCATAAAGAAGAAAAACCGTTACAGGCCGTTACAGCCGTTAGTAACGGCCATAACGGTAAACTAAAACATTGGGCATTATTCGTTACCCATTATAAACATAATTACAAATTTTCAGAAAGATCGGCCAAGTACTTTTCGAGATATTCCATAAAGAAGGAAAGCCGTTATAGGCCATTACAGCCGTTAGTAACGACTATAACGGGGTAAACTAAAACATCGGACATCATCCGTGATCCATAGTGAACATACCTGCTAATTTTCACAAAGATCGGCAAAGTACTTTCGAAGATATTCTATAAAGAAGAAAAACCGTTACAGGCCGTTACAGTCGTTAGTAACGGCTATAACGGTAAATTAAAACATTGGGCATTATTCGTTACCCATTATGAACATAACTACAAATTTTCAGAAAGATCGGCCAAGTAGTTTTTGAGATATTCCATAAAGAAGGAAAACCTTACAGGCCGTTACAGCCGTTAGTAACGGCTATAACGGGGTATACTAAAACATCGGGCGTCATCCGTGACCCATCCTCTTCATACCTGCTAATTTTCAAAAAGATCGTCCTTGTACTTTCGGAGATATTCCATAAAGAAGAAAACCGTTACAGGCCGTTACAGCCGTTAGTAACGGCTATAACGGGGTAATCTAAAACATCCGGCATCATTCGTGAACAATAATGAACATACATGCTAATTTTCACACAGATCGGCATGTCCTTTCGGAGATATTCCATAAAGAAGAAAAACCGGTACAGGCCGTTACAGTCGTTAGTAACGGCTATAACGGGGTAAACTAAAACACCGGACGTCATCCGTGACCCATAATGAACATAAGTGCTAATTTTCACAAAGATCGGCCAAGTACTTTCCGAGATATTCCATAAAGAAGAAAAACCGTTTCAGGCCGTTACAGCCCTTAGTAACGGCTATAACGGTACACAAAAACATCGGTCATTATTTCTGACCCATAATGAACATACCTACAAATTTTCAGAAAGATCGACCAAGTACTTTTTGAGATATTCCATAAAGTAGGAAAACCTTTACATGCCGTTACAGCCGTTGGTAACGGCTATAACCGGGTAAACTAAAACATCGGGCGTCATCCGTGACCCATCCTCTTCATACCTGCTAATTTTCAGAAATATCGGCCAAGTACTTTCTGAGATATTCCATAAAGAAGAAAAACCGTTACAGGCCGTTACAGCCGTTAGTAACGGCTATAACGGGGTAAACTAAAACATTGGGCATCATTCGTGAACAATAGTGAACACACCTGCTAATTTTCACAAAGATCGGCCATGTCCTTTCGGAGATATTCCATATAGAAGAAAAAACGTTACAGGCCGTTACAGTCGTTAGTAACGGCTATAATGGTGAACTAAAACATCGGGCATAATTCCTGACCCATCATGAATATACCTACAAATTTTCAGAAAGATCGGCGAAGTACTTTCTGAGATATTCCATAAAGAAGGAAAACCGTTACAGGCCGTTACAGCCGTTAGTAACGGCTATAACGGTAAACTAAAACATCGGGCATCATTCGTGACCCATAATGAAGATACCTGCTAATTTTCACAAAGATCGGCAAGTACTTTTAGAGATATTCCATAAAGAAGAAAAACCGTTACAGGCCGTTGCAACATTTAGTAACGGCTATAACGGTAAACTAAAATATCGGTCATTATTCGTGACCCATAATGAATATACCTACCAATTTTCAGAAAGATCGGCCAAGTACTTTCTGAGATATTCCATAAAGAAGGAAAACCGTTACAGGCCGTTACAGCCGTTAGTAACGGCAATAAACGTGGTAAACTAAAACATCGGACATCATCTGTGACCCAAAATGAACATACCTGCTAATTTTCACAAAGATCGGCCATTTACTTTCGGAGATATTCCATAAAGAAGAAAAACCGTTACAGGCCGTTACAGCCCTTAGTAACGGCTATAACGGTAAACTAAAACATTGGGAAAATTTCAAAATGGAGTGACTGAAGGGCGCGAACGAAGCAGATCAGGAATAGAGTTTTAGAACTTACCGCCAATGACATTGACAAACAAAGCACAAGACAAGACACGATGCATTTCAACCACTTGGGTCTTCATCAGGCGAAAAAATAAATCACATTTAACATGTGGGACAGTACAAACTACGAAAAACAAAAAAGGGAATGAAAAATGACTTATCCGTAATTCTCCCTGAAGGCGGAAATGACATGAGGCCAGGGGGATTATGGAGAGGAAACAGAGGGGGGGGGGGGGGGGGGGGGGGGGGGGGGGGGGGGGGGGGGGGTTTCGTCAGGGGAGGTGTGTGTGTGTGTGATATGATAGGGTTGTGTGTCTAGTTTATTAGGATGGTATGATATCTTTGTGATGGTTGTGGTAATGGTGGATAGATAATGAAGAAAAAAAAAAAAAAAAAAAAAAGGGAGAAGAAAGGGTGTGTGTGTGGGGGTGGGGGGGGGGGGGGGGGATTTAAGGGGAAGGATCAAAACAAAATTAAGATTAGATAGATGGAGGGTTGCTGTAACTACTGTATGAAGTGAGTGAAGAGGATGTGGTGGTGGTGTAGTAAGTGTGTGTGTATGTGTGTGTGTATGTGTGTGTGTTGGTAGGGGATATTGCCAACTGATGTGGAAGAGGTGGGTATGTGTGTTTGGTTATTGTTGGATATTGATGCCTTGGGGGTGTAGTGTGCCCAGTTTGGAAATGAGATGGGATTCTTGAGTTGTGCGTTCAAAGCTGTCACTCTGTGACTGCCAGAGTGCCATAACTTTGACATGGTCGATGTTGTGTTGGGTGTGGTTGAACACTTCAACCACACCCAACACAACATCGACCATGTCAAAGTTATGGCACTCTGGCAGTCACAGAGTGACAGCTTTGAACGCACAACTCAAGATCCCATCTCATTTCCAAACTGGGCACACTACACCCCCAAGGCATCAATATCCAACAATAACCAAACACACATACCCACCTCTTCCACATCAGTTGGCAATATCCCCTACCAACACACCACATACACACACACATACACACACACTTACATACACCACCACCACATCCTCTTCACTCACTTCATACAGTAGTTACAGCAACCCTCCATCTATCTAATCTTAATTTTGTTTTGATCCTTCCCCTTAAACCCCCCCTCCCCCCCCCCCCCCCCCCCCCCCCACACACACACACCCCTTTCTTCTCCCTTTTTTTTTTTTTTTTTTTTTTTTTTTCTTCATTATCTATCCACCATTACCACAACCATCACAAAGATATCATACCATCCTAATAAACTAGACACACAACCCTATCATATCACACACACACACCTCCCTGACGCAACACCCCCCCCCCCCCCTCTGTTTCCTCTCCCATAATCCCCTGGCCTCATGTCATTTCCGCCTTCATGGAGAATTACGGATAAGTCATTTTCATTCCCTTTTTTTGTTTTTCGTAGTTTGTACTGTCCCACATGTTAAATGTGATTTATTTTTTCGCCTGATGAAGACCCAAGTGGTTGAAATGCATCGTGTCTTGTCTTGTGCTTTGTTTGTCAATGTCATTGGCGGTAAGTTCTAAAACTCTATTCCTGATCTAAAACATTGGGCATTATTCCATACTGAACATATCTACAAATTTTCAGAAAGATCGACCAAGTACTTTTTGAGATATTCCATAAAGAAGGAAAACCGTTACAGGCCGTTACAGCCGTTAGTAACGGCTATAACGGTAAACTGAAACATCGGGCATCATTCGTGACTCATAATGAACATACCTGCTAATTTTCACAAAGATCGGCCAAGTACTTTTAGAGATATTCCATAAAGAAGAAAAACCGTTACAGGCCGTTGCAACCGTTAGTAACGGCTATAACGGTAAACTAAAATATCGGTCATTATTCGTGACCCATAATGAATATACCTACCAATTTTCAGAAAGATCGGCCAAGTACTTTCTGAGATATTCCATACAGAAGGAAAACCGTTACAGGCCGTTACAGCCGTTAGTAACGGCTATAACGTGGTAAACTAAAACATCGGACATCATCTGTGACCCAAAATGAACATACCTGCTAATTTTCACAAAGATCGGCCATTTACTTTCGGAGGTATTCCATAAAGAAGAAAAACCGTTACAGGCCGTTACAGCCCTTAGTAACGGCTATAACGGTAAACTAAAACATGGGGCATTATTCCAGACCCATATGAACATATCTACAAATTTTCAGAAAGATCGACCAAGTACTTTTTGAGATATTCCATAAAGAAGGAAAACCGTTACAGGCCGTTACAGCCGTTAGTAACAGCTATAACGGGGTAAACTAAAACATCGGACATCATCTGTGACCCATAATGAACATACCTGCTAATTTTCACAAAGATCGTCCAAGTACTTTTAGAGATATTCCATAAAGAAGAAAAACCGTTACAGGCCGTTACAGCCCTTAGTAACGGCTATAACGGTAAACTAAGACATTGGGCATTATTCCTGACCCATACTGAACATACCTACAAATTTTCAGAAAGATCGGCCAAGTAGTTTTTGAGATATTCCATAAAGAAGGAAAACCAGTACAGGCCGTTACAACTGTTAGTAACGGCTATAACGGGGTAAACTAAAACATCGGGCGTCATCCGTCCCTCGTCCTCTTCATGCCTGCTAATGTTCACAAAGATCGGCCAAGTACTTTCTGACATATTCCATAAAGAAGAAAAACCGTTACATGCCGTTACAACCGTTAGAAACGGCTATAACGGGGCAAACTAAAACATCAGGTATCATCCCTGACCAATAATGAACATACCTGCTAATTTTCATAAAGGTCAGCCAATTACTTTCTGAGATATTCCATAAAGGAGAAAAAACCGTTACAGGCCGTTACAGCCGTTAGTAACGGTTATAACGGTAAAATAAAACATTGGGCATTATTCGTGACCCATAATAAACATACCTACAAATTTTCAGAAAGATCGGCCAAGTACTTTCTGAGATATTCCATAAAGAAGAAAAACCGTTACAGGCCGTTACAGCCGTTAGTAACGGCTATAACGAGGTAAACTAAAACATCGGGCATCATCCGTGACCCTTAATGAACGTAAACGCTCATTTTTACAAAGATTGGCCAAGTACTTTCTGAGATATTCCGTAAAGAAGAAAAACCGTTACAGGCCGTTACAGCCGTTAGTAACGGCTATAGCGGTAAACTAAAACATCGGGCATCATCCGTGGCCCATAACGAACATACCTACAAATTTTCAGAAAGATCGGCCCAGTAGTTTTGTCTGGAGCGAGTGGAACACATTTTGACCACGGACACACAGACAGACACACACACACACACACAGACACACAGACAGCATTTCTTCGTTCCCATTCTAAAGTACTCCCTGTTGTATAAGAACTGGGAGTACAAAAAGAGAAGACAATGAATGCTAACTGGACCTCTGGAAAGCCTCGTTTGTTAATGGTAGATATGCGCACATTGATTTTCGTCTTTTGTAAGTTTGCTGATAATATAGTAATGTTATTTTAAAGGAAAAATACACACTCAGTGTGTTGAAAAAAAGACCCATAGTAGCAAATGACAAGTCGTCTCGAACTAACAGCCTCTTGTCCATGATGAGGAAGAGAGGACAAACAGGAGCATTTAAAAGGAAAGAGTTAACACAAAATGAGGAGGAAACAAGCTTGAAAGAACAAGTGAACAGACTGCTGTGCAAATTCAAACACAACAGGTGTGCGGCTAGATTGATAAAAGGGAAGGAAAAGGCTGTCTCTTGCCTCCTCTTGTTAACACCTGCTTTCCTTTAAAAAAAAAAAAAAAATCGTATATAATTCCTGGTTTGGCGGCCGGAATAACTCAGTTGGTAGAGCGCCGGACTCGTAATCTAAGGGTTGTTGGTTCGAATCTCCGCCAGGTCGTTTCGGTACAGGGGGATTTTTTTTCCCTCGGAGCATTGGTTCTGACTCCATTCCCCATACAGTCCTTCGAATGAGACTATAAACCGAGGTTCCGTGTGTGAACACACGCATAACATCTTGCACACACATAAAACCCATAACCAACTTTCGGAAGAGAAGGCCAGTTTGGCCGTTGGTATGGATGACACGGTACACGTAACATGCACCTTCCCCGAAGATGGAGTATGGCTGCCTTAATGGCGGGATGAAAAAAACGAGCATACACACAAAACTCCACTCCCTTTGTTGGGCAGATGGGATTGATCCTTGCCTATCTATACAGGAAGTGTCCGCAGGAGTATCGGCCTGCGTACACAGAAGAAGAAGAAGAAGAAGAAGAAGAATTCCTAGTGTTAGTTCTCACTTCTCAGTTCTCACTGGTTCTTTGGGTAACGCATGCAAGTGCTCCCTTCCCTTCCTTTCTTTTTTTTTCCGTTGTGTCTGAAATGCTTCACATTTGGGGTTTCCCGCAGTCCTATTCTGTATGTGAGTAAATGATATAGC
Organism: Conus ventricosus; assembly: GCA_018398815.1. Lineage (NCBI taxonomy): Eukaryota > Metazoa > Mollusca > Gastropoda > Neogastropoda > Conidae > Conus > Conus ventricosus. Next base: position 57,347,147 of record CM031605.1, read on the forward strand.
TGGAAGAAGATGCGGGAGGGCAACACCAGGGAGCGGACGGCCTCTGTCCTCCATCAACTCTCAGACTGCTGCAAAGAGGCACGGGACGGAGGGGGTTGTTACACAGTCATCAAGGTATTGGAACAAGGCGAGAGAGAGGAGAGAGAGAGAGAGAGGAGAGAGAGAGAGAGAGAGAGAGAGAGAGAGAGAGAGAGAGAGAGAGAGAGAGAATTAAAGCTTGCATACAGACTACTTGATGACACAAACTGAGTTTGGGGACTGATAAATGTCTGGTATGATCCATTATCTCTCTCTCTCTCTCTCTCTCTCTATCTCTCTCTCTTTCTCTCCCCTCTCTCTCTCTCTCTCTCTCTCTCTCTCTCTCTCTCTCTGTCACATCAACATGAATGGTGTCAGTGTGCATGAATACTCTAGTGGGGAGAGGAGTACTGGTGGTGAACAAAGACGTGGTGGTTTAAACTCCAGTGTTACCAGGAGTAGTGGTAGTGCACGCGGACGTGGTGGTTCTCTCTGCTAGAGGTGGTGTCAGTGGACAAGGACGGGTCAGTGTCAGTGTGAACCACCCAGGACCGGCCAGCCCTCCCCTCCAGTCAACAAGAGTCCCGGTAATAACCCTCCCCCAGAAGATCCACACGTACACGATAGGACAGGCAGGGTCATTTTGCTCATTTGAGTTTTTTGTCTATAATGTCGAAAATCTTTATTCTAAACTTGGCGACTTATCTTTTATGAACTATGTATCTATGTTTGATTTTGCATGCTTAACTGAGACTTTTGTGGATAACGCATTTGATTACAATGGAATTTTTACAGACATGTTAAATTTACTGCTCCAGCAAAAAAACTGTCCCGTCAAGGGAGAAATTCTGGCGGCGTTTTGCTGCTTGTGAGAAAATCATTGGCAAGTCATGTGTCAGTCATTAATATAAATTGTGCAAATACGGTTGTGTGAAACTACATAAATCTGTTCTCCAATGTGATAAAGATATCTATATAATTGCTAGCTATATTGTCCCCGAAAATGGTCCTTTGTACGATCAGTTGCAAATTAAAGATGGAATTATCTGGTTACAAGAAAGCATTTTGGACATTGCTCGAAATCAAGATTTTTATATCATGTTAATGGGTGATCTGAATGCTAGAACTGGAAACGAACAACCAAAAGAAGAACAAATGATAAATTATTCTCCTTTTTGGGATATGTATGAAGATGTTGATGATGACTGTTCAAATGCATACTGTTTACAACGCAAATCGAAAGATGACTATATAAATAACTTTGGTAAGTCGTTGTTAGATTTATGTTTTCTGCTTAATTGTATTATTGCTAATGGTTGTGTTCCAACTATCCCAGTGGGGACTTTACTTATATTTCCCCTCATGGCTGTAGTGTTATTGATTATGTGATATTGTCTGAAGATTTATTTCTAAAACTAAATTGTGATTTAAATGTTGGTGACAAGATAGATTCATGGCACTTACCTGTGGAATTTAGGTTGAATAACAGAGATCGAAATAGTAACATTGCCCAATCTGTGATCGAACCGTTGCCTGAAGATCGAATTGTTTGGTCTGATGAACTTATAAATGAATATAAAGAACAACAACAGTCTAAGGAGTTTACACAGTGCATGCTAAATGTCAGACAGATTAGTTCTGACATCAATATGTCTATTGATATATTTACTAAAGCACTATGTAGTTCAGCTGTATGCATGATTAGAACTGTAGGAAACGGCCACAGAAAGAAAAATGAGTGGTTTGACGAAGAGTGTGCTCGAAAAAAGAAAAAAGTTATACAGCTGTTAAGAAAATTTAAACGTGATAAGAAGGGAGTGGAAGAGAAAAAAGACGCTTACGTCACAGAAAGAAAAGATTATAAACTCATGCTATACAAAAAGAAAAAAGAGTTCGATGATATTAAACTAGATAAGCTCAAACGATCAATGAATGATCCAAAATTGTTCTGGCAAACAGTTCGATCCATTAACAGGAAATCTGTAATCTATAACAACATCACAACAGAACAATGGCATGACCACTTCTTTAATTTATTTAATGAACCAAACAAAGAACTGCATGCAGAAGAGTCTAACTTTACCGGAGATTCAGATGAGGAAAGTATTGAGCTTCCTCATAATGCCCTTATTTCTAGACACGAGGTTTACGCCAGTATTGGTAACCTCAAAGCTGGAAAGAGTTCAGGGCCAGATAAGATCATAGGCGAATTGTTAAAAAATTGCAGATGTTTCCGTTATTGATTTTCTTGTAAATGTATTGCAATAAGATATTTGATCTCGGAGTTTTCCCTTGGAATGGTCAAAATGTATTATTATACCGATACATAAGAAAGGTGATGCTGATCAGCCAAATAATTACAGAGGTATCGCTTAACCAGGTGTTGAGCAAAGTTTATACAAACATTTTGAATAAAAGATTAACTAAATGGGCGGAACAAGAACAGATAATGATAGAAGAGCAAGCAGGCTTCAGACAAGGATATAAATACCCTTGACCATATTTTTACTCTATATGCAATAGTTAGTAAATTTTTGGCTAGGAGAACAAAACTTTATGTTGCCTTCGTCGATTTTAAAAGGCTTTTGATTCTGTTGATAGAATTTATTGTGGTCGATTTTGAGGAAAAATGGTTTTGAAAGGTAAACTGTACTGGGCACTGAAAGGTATGTATAATGAGGTATTAGCTTGTGTGCGCAATCAGGGTAGTTACACAGATTATTTTAAGTGCCCAAGAGGTGTAAACAAGGATGTCTTCTAAGTCCATTATTGTTTTCGTTTTTTATCAACGAATTAGCTATTGAAGTGTCCAAAACAGGCAAACACGGTATCCAACTCATCCCTGGTGCAGTAGAATTATTTCTTTTATTGTTTGCTGATGGGGTTGTCTTATTGTCAGAGTCTATTGTTGGACTCCAGAACCAGTTAAATGGCCTAAAAAGAGAAGCTGACAGATTACACTTGTCAGTTAACCTTGAAAAAACAAATATAATAGTGTTTAGATTGGGGGGCTACTTAGCAACAAGAGAAAGATGGTTCTATGGAAATGATCAAATTGCTGTAACTAATTCTTATAAATACTTAGGAATGTCTTTCACAACTAAAACTGAGTATACATGCCGCCTTGTCTGATGTTTTTAGGAAAGGAAGAAGAGGTACTGTAGAAATAATCAAAACATTGAAGAAACTAGGCGCAATAGAGCGGGTTTTGTTCTGGAAACTGTTCGATTCTCAGATTGAACCAATTCTAACATATGCTGCTGAAGTATGGGGATTAGAGGAAGAAGGGAAACGAAACGAAGCAGTACATACATTTGCTATTAAAAGATTCCTTAATGTCCCCCTACATGCCTCAAATATAAAAGCATACGGAGAAAAAAGGTAGATATCCACTTCATATAAGAACTTCTGTGAAATGTATAAAAATATTGGATAAGACTGATTAATTACCTATGACAAGAATATGCAGACAGGCCTATGAAATGCTTTTGTCATTGCATGAATCGGGACATTTCAACTGGGTATTAATATTCACAAAATTTTGACTATAAATGGATTTGGAATAGTATGGTTTAAACCAAGGGTTTGGGTCATGAAACAGCTTTATTTCTTTATTTAAAGACCGGATATCGCATGTAGTAAACAAAATTGGCATTCTGAGTTAGAAAATAAAGATAGATATAGATGGTACCATTCCTTTAAGGATATATTTCAAACAGAGAAATACTTAACATGTGTTAGGAACTATTGGCACAGAATTAATTTGACAAGATTTCGGTTAAGAGTAATTGGTCTAAAAAGTTGTAAAAGATGGTTCCTAAATGCTTCAATTAATCAGGAAGACACCAGTTGTTCCATGTTGCGACAATGAGTGTGAAGACGAGGTGCATTTTTTATTTCACTGTGAAGCTTATAATCATATTCGAAAGAACTGTTCCCGTTTAGTATCCTTTTCTGGAGTACCAAACGAAATTAGTGTCGCGAATATTCTTTCAAGTGATAACCCTAATAGGTTACAAGAATTAGCTAGATATATCGCTCTTTCGACGCAAATCAGACAAAAAAAGATTAATGCTCCTAATGAGATATGATAATTAATTTGCAGAACAAAAAGATCCTGAATTTGTGTTGTATAAAACGTGCATATTATTGAATGGGAGGATTGCGGGGGAAAGGAATAGGGAGGAGGGGGGGGGGGGGGGGGGGAGTGCAAGGGAGGAGAAAGGACTAGGTGAATGAGGTGACCGAATGTCCGGGAATGTGAGTGGATGTGTACGTGCGTGAATAATGTGCATGTATATTATGCTTTTGTATGTAAACAATACTCGATCGCAAGAGGTAATATTTTGCTTTATTCATTTGTTCTGTATATATAAACCCCTTCAGTGAGGGGCCTTGGCCTAAACTGAATAAAACTTTGTCATTGTCATTGTCATTGTCTCTCTGTCACATGCACGCACGCACGCACGTACGCAGGCACCCAAAACACCACCCCACACACAAACACACACACCACACACACACACACACACACACACACACACACATTAAACACACACACACCCCACACACACACACACACGCCCACGCACACACACACACACCACACACAACATACACCACACATTAATACACACACACACCACACACCACACACCACACACACACACAAAACACACACACACACACACACACACACACACAGACACACACACACACACACAACACCACACACACACACACACACACACACACACAAACACACACACACACACGCACATGCACACTCACACACAAAACACCAAACAACAGCACACGACACACACACCACACACACACCACACACACAACACACACACCACACACACACACACACACCACACACACAACACACACAAAAGAGAAAGACAGACAGACAGACAGACACACACACACAACACACACACACACACAACACACACACACACACACACACACACACACACACACACACACATACAAAACACACACCACCACCACCCCACCCCGCACCTCCCCCCCCCCCCCCCACACACTCTTTGGACACACACACACCCCAACCACACACACACCACACACCCCCACAAAACACACACACACACACACACACCCCCACACACACGTAGGGCGCGCGCGCGCGCGATCACACACACACACACACACACACAAAAACACACACACACCACACCACACACACACCCACACAACACACACCCACACAACACACACTTTTGTGCCCCAGCACACTCGCTAAGTTTGGTGAGTTTAAAGTTTTTAAATTGACAGGACAGTTTTAAAGAGAAGAGAGAGAATAAAAAAGGTTACCAATCAAAAACTCTTAAGGGTCAAACTTTCGTCATGGCTTCCCTTTAAAACCCTAACCACGTTTCGGGGGGAAAAACTAAACGTCGCAGGATTAAGGGGAACGATTTTTTGAATACGTTTTGTCCCCCTTGAAACGGGGAACCCCTTTGCTCTCCTCTCTCCCATTTTCTCTCCCCTCCTCTCTCTTCTCTCTCTCTCCTGTCCATTTTCTCTCTCTGGGGCCATTTTTTTATCCTGTCCTCTTTCCCCTTCCCCTCTCTCCTGGAAGAGAGAGAAAGAGAGAGAGGGGAAAGAGAGAGAGAGAGAGAAAAAGAGAGAGAGAGAGATGACAAATGTTTTTATTGCCCCTTCAGCAGGTGGGTTTGTTTGAACATAACTGAACATAACATAAATTTGGGCTCACCCGCCCCCCCTTTCTCCCTCCCGCCACCGCCGCCCAGGGGGGAACTCTTTCCGATAGCTTCCTCCCCCCCTCAACCCCACCCCCCAAATTCCCCCCAACCCCCCTTTTTTCCTTTAAAAGAGAGAGAGAAGAGAGAGAAGAGAGAGAGAGGGGAAGGGGAGAGAGAAAGAGGGGAAAAATTAGAGAGAGAGAGAGTTTGACACGGCCCCTGCAGGGTGTATTTTAAAACAACACATTGGGGGGAAAGGGGGGGTGAGGGGTAAGTTAACATCTGTTTTTGGGGCATTAGGTACGAACAATAGACAAGAACGGTAACTTTTGATTTTGTGGTGAAAAGTTATATCCCATAACTCCAAACTAATTTGCTTAGCAAAACCCTTTTTTTTTTTTGGGCACGGTTTTTAAAATTTCCCGCCTTGTTTTTTGTTTTTGTTGTTTTGTTGTTTTCTTCCCTCGAGCCCAAAAGGATCACTTCCCCCCCTTGGGTTGGGGGAGGGGGGGGCGGGTTGGGGGGAAGGGGGGGGTGGGGGTGGGTGGGGGCGCGGGGATGATTTGTTTGATACCGGGGGTCTGATCAAGCCGAAGCGGCAAAGGAAAGTGGTGGCAGCTTGGGCAGGGGAAAGTGGGAGACCTGCCTTGATTTCTGGCCCAGGCTTTCCCCTTCCTGTCCTTTTGTTGCAAATGCAGCTGTCTTCCTTTTTTCTCCATAAATTGGGACCTTTGTGGATAGGGTTTTCTGCCCCTGCTTGATTTCCTTTCCGTTTGTTCTCCTGTATCAAGTTTTAAAGTTATCTGGGGAAAAGGCAGTGAACGTTGACTGGGTATAGGGCGGAAAAACCTGCTGGGCCCTTTTTGCAGTGCGGTTTTTGGGCCCAAAAATCTCTTTTGTCCCTTTACTTTTGCCACATTTTATTTTTTAAAAATTTTTTTTCTCCAAAATTTTTTTTTTTTGTTGTTGTTGTTTATAAAAAAGGGGAGGAATTAAAAAAGGGGTGGCCGGGATTCCCCTTTCCCCGCTTACTCTTAAACCCCCCCTTAAAGGATGTTTTACAGTGGGGCAAACCCCGCACTCCTGGCCTTTGTTTTTAATTTTTAGGGCGAAGATTTTTTTTTTCCGGGAAAGTGACCATTTTAGGGTTGAATTCCGCCCCCTCCACTTTTGAGACAATACCGAAAAGGTTTTAAAACTATAATTATAAATGAAAAGGCGTTTACAAACAGCAGTGTGTGGGTTTTGTTGTTTGTGTGGGTTTTGTGTTGTGTGTGTGGTGTTGTGTGGTGTGTGTGTATAATATATATATATTAAACTAGTGTATATAAATTTGTGATGTAAAAAATATATAAAATATTATAAAAAAATAATATATATATATATAAAATATAAATATATTAGGGGGAGAGAGAAAAGAGAGAGAGAGAGAGAGAGAGAGAGAGAGAGAATTTGTCCCCAAAAAAACCCGACATACAACCCTTTTTTGGGGGGGGGGGGGGGGGGGGTGGGGGGGGGGGGGGGGGGGGGGGAGGGGTTTTTACAAATTTTATCAATCCCTTTAAAAAATGCACAAAATTTTTTGAAAAAGCCGGAAGGAAATACGGGGGATAGATTTTCTTTTAAAAAAAAAAAACCAAAGGGCCCAAGAGTCCTGGGGTTTACGCATTTTGCCCTTTGCTTTCCCATCCCTTTTTGGGGCCTGAGTTTCATGCCCGAAAGGGAAAAACCCTTTTTATTATTTTTTTCTTCGTTTTTAAGGACTCACAAAAACCTCTTTTACCTGAAAAATCATCCTCCTTTTTTTTCTTCTTTTTTTTTGTTTTTTTTAAATCCCCCGAAAAGAACAAGACACCAATCAAATTTGTTTTGAGAAGAAAGGGGGGGGGGGGGTAAGGTGGGGAGGAGGGTTTTAGTAATTTTAAAGAAGCATACACTTCCCCAAAAAAATGCAACGTTTAGAAAAAAAAAAATTTGGGGGAAGGGGAGGGGGGGGGGGGGGGGTGTTGGGTGGGGGAGTGTTTTGGGAATCTGAAAGGAACAGTAACTTCTAAAACTTTCAACATGACTAAAAACCGTTTGGAAACACAATAACAGCTCTGAGAATTGGGGCTAAGCTTGGATGCTGATAACAAAGTTGCAATCCCCCGGGCCCGGGCCTCCCCCCCCCCCCCCCACACACACACAACCACACCCATGTGGACCCACAGGGCGATGAAAAAATCCCGGCCATCCAGGGATTCACATGACCATCAGATAAAAAGGGAAAGGAAAAAAGAAGTGGCAACACAGGTAATTTTAAAAGTTTTTTTACTCCCCCGTTCTTAAAGAAAAGGGAATACTTTTCAAAAGGGGAAAAAAGAACCCAATCTGTGTGTTTGTCTGTCTTGTGTCTGTCCGTGGGCAAAATGTGCTCCACTCGCCCAGACAAAACTTCTTGGGCTTATCTTTCTGAAACCTTTGTCGGGTTTTTTCAATAAAGGGTCACGGATGAAAGCCCGAGGGTTTTATTTTAAAAAGAACAGCCCTTTCAACGGCTATAACGGGGCCCCAAACCCGGGGTTTTTTCTTCTTTATGGAAAATCTCATGACGAAATTCATTTTGACGCATTTTTAATTTTGAATTTTTTTTTTTAAATTTTTACAACAAACTATGAAAATACTGTTAATTTAAAGGAATTTTTAAAAAAGCTTTTTGATCCATTAAAATGACTGGAGGTCCTGGGTAATTTTTAAGAAAAAAAGCTCTTTTTACATGTAAAAAACGCGTAATTTAAGAAAAAATGGGATACGTTTATAATGCTTTCATCCCTTTTTAGTTTGAAAGTCGATTTGGGGGCACCCCGGCTCTACAGCTAACGTCAACATGCTAAAAAAGTTGACGTCAGGTGGCGCCCCGATGACTTGCCCAAAAAAGTCAGACAGAGAGAAAGGATCAGAGGGAAAAGGAGGTTGGGGTTTCAGTTTGGCCTTTTGGAAAAAGACGTAAACTGATAGAAAAGAAAAAGAAACACCCGAAGGTGCGGGAGGACCCAGAGAAGCACTTGGGCTTCACCTGCCTTTAGAGCATCCTGCCCCCACCCTTGGAGGCCTGCGCTGTGTTGACGCACACCGCCCCGCGCGCACACACACACCACACACACACCACACAAACACACACACCACCACACACACACTCACCCCACACACACACACACACAGAGTTATACTGAAGGCACGACTGATGGGGAAAAAACTGTAACACCGTAAACAGGAAAGCGACGATCTCTGTAATAAACGTTGGCTCCCTTAGATCGTGGACTGCCTACACGCTTGCCGGCTCTCCCCCTCTCTCTCTCTCTCTCTCTCTCTCTCCCCTCTCTCCCTCTCTCTCTCTCTCCTCTCTCTCTCTCTCTTGTGTGTGTGTGTGTGTGTGTGTGTTGTGTGTGCGTGCGTGCGTGTGTGTGTGTGTGTGTGTGTGTGTGTGTGTGTGTGTGTGTGTGTGGGGGTAGCACACACACACACCACACACGCACACCACACACACACACACACACACACACACACACCCCACACACACACACACACACACACACACACACACACACAACACACACCACACATGCAGCATTCACAGGGAGACATTTCTATACACATTTTTCAGTGTTAAGGGAAGGTGCTGTGATGAGTATGATACTGGGCCAATGAATTTTGATTCTGCAGTGAAACAGTCAATGCACACAGGTCTACACTGAAACTGCTCACGTCACCCATTCACCTACTTACATGCAGACAAGAGGCACACAAAGCAAAAAGAACAAAACAAAACAAAACAAAAACACCCCCCCTCAAAACAACAACAACAACAACAACAAAACAACAACAACAGCAACAAAAACTTCCCTGAGAAAAGGATGCCCCAAGCTTATCCATACAGCTTGAGCTAGCACTTGTATACAGCAACACGTGAACAGTAAATCGTTAAGGAAGACAAGTTTTACTACTGGGAGAAACAATTTCATGCACATAACACCAAACTGTTGCTGCTTGCGTTACTCAAATAGATAACCTTTGGTTCGTATGTTAGATAATGTTCAAGATCAGATCTCTCTCTCTCTCTCTCTCTCTCCTCTCTCTCTCTCTCTCTCTCTCTCTCTCTCTCTCTCTCTCTCTTTTTTGTGTGTGTGTGTGTGTGGTGTGTGTGTGTGCGTGCGTGCGTGCGTGCATGTGAGCGAGCGAGCGTGCGTGCGTGCGTGCGTGCGTGGTGGTGTGTGTGTGTGTGTGTGTGTGTGTGTGTGTGTGTGTGTTGTGTGTGTTATATCTTTGCATGTTGTATTGCTTTAGCATCTGTTCATATGGTTTTGTTATGTCTGTTTCATTTTTTGCGAGTGCTCAGGTCGAGGACTTGGTGTAATGAAAAAAAAAAACAAAAAAAACCCCAACCATCCAAACAAACAATACAAAAAACAACAACAAACCCCCCCAACATTCATGCTATCGAAAATGCCTCAGCTGCGTGCAGTTGTTTGGGGCACCTTTTTATTTTTCGGTTTCATTTGTCACCTTTATGTGCGCGATATGTCTTTCTTCAGAGGAGAGGGGAAAACGTTTCTTTTGTTTGTTTGTTCTTTTTCTTCCTCTTTTTCTCTTTGCCTTATTCCTTGTTTTTGTTCCTTCTTTGTTTTTCTCACTCTCTCTTACACACACACACACACACACACACACACACACACACACACACA
>CM031605.1:57365120-57370120 GCA_018398815.1 Conus ventricosus
AAATGCACTTTTTGTTCTTGTGCCCCGTTCTCAGTGACCTATGGCAGTAATAGATTTCATTTAAATATCATGCAAACCCATGTCAGTTTCGTGTCATTCTACTAATGACGAATGAAGATGAAATTATCGTTAGGAATTTGTGCATATATTTGTATAGAGCTTTTAAGAAGCGAGCTGTTATGTTTACCCTAATAAGTGTATGAATGCGCCGATGTTGTTTGAATACTGCTTTAAAAGAGTGCAGTTAATATCCGAGTCAGTAGATTGTAGGCCTACTTCATGCGTTGGTATAACAGATTGTACTTCATGCATTTTTGTGTGTGATGTTATTGTTGTTGTTAAACTCACCATGCTTTGCTTTGAGAATACTCCTCCTTCAGACGGGGCTGTGGCCTATCCTGAAATAAATTTCATTTCATTTCATTTCACCCCCCCTCCCCCCCTCTCTCTCTCTCTCTTTGCGTCTCCGTGTCTGTCTGTTTGTCTGCCTGTCTGCCTGTACATCTCTGTGCTTACGTCTCTTTGAAGACACGTCTGTGTGTCTGGCCTATACAGACGTTTTGAGGAAAACATCCCCCGCCTTCTCCCCCTGCCTCTCCTCCTCCTCCTTGTGCTCGCCACTCCTCTCACTCCCCTCCTCTCCAAATTTGAATGATCTCCTCAGTCCGGGCAGCACGTCAGGGCTCAGGTACAAAAGTGCAAGGGTTCATGCCTTTTGCTCAGGGCTCAGGTACAAAAGTGCAAGGGTTCATGCCTTTCGCTCAGGGCTCAGGTACAAAAGTGCAAGGGTTCATGCCTTTTGCTCAGGGCTCAGGTACAAAAGTGCAAGGTTCATGCCTTTCGCTCAGGGCTCAGGTACAAAAGTGCAAGGGTTCATGCCTTTCGCTCAGGGCTCAGGTACAAAAGTGCAAGGGTTCATGCCTTTCGCTCGCACGCACCAGAAGACCATGGATGCAGGGGAACTCACGCACGACAGACTGCAAGGCATATGTTCGTGTAGGGGAACATCATATGGACAAAAGACACGCGCGCCCGCGCGCACACACACGCACATAGACACAGACAGACAGACAGTCAGACAGACAGACAGACAGACAGACAGACAGACAGACAGACAGACAGACACACACACACACACACACACACACACACACACACACACACACACACACACACACACAGGATTGCTCGAGCAGGTGCAAACAATTCTGACAATACGGCTTCTATTCATATCCCTTGAGCTTACATGAAGGATATTCTCTCTTACAAAGAGCCTCTTTTGAAAAATTGAGGAATACTACAAAGAAAGTGTTCTCCCCCGAATACATAAACCCGACTCTTCTATACTTTGTTGTACGAGCTCTCGAGCAAGTAATCTTTTAAAAAGGGCTTCCTCAGTAAATCCAGTAAACCGTAATATAAACATAGGATTATACCCAAGACACAGTAGACAACTTGCCTCCTTATTATTTCGGTTAAAAATAAATGCATTCAGAACAAAATATGTCAAGAATATTCGATGTGCTTGTGGCGCCTTGATAATTGTACAACAACACACGTTCTATACTTTTGCCCCTACTTTGATTCCGATTTGTCAGAGTTTCGAAAGGATGCTTCAAAGTGCATATTTCAGGATACCATGACTCTCTTAAATTTTGTACGAATTCTTATGTTAAGCCCAGTTGGCTCAATCCTGTAATTGCTGTTTCATGATCTTGTTTCGTACAGTTGTTTGTTTTTTACTTTTGATGTTTTTTTTTTTTTTTTTTTTTTTTTTTTTTTTTTTTTTTACAGTTTAATTATTACATAGAGTTTCTCCTCCATCACACATACACGCACACACGCACACACACGCACGCGGGCGCGCACTCACGTACGCACGCTGCACGCACACACGTACGCACGCTGCATGCACACACTCAAACACACACACACACACACACACACACACACACACACACACACACACACACACACACACACACACACTCAAACACACACACCTTGTCTAATATCACATTTAGTGAAAAGACGTTAAATTGAAGAACAACAACAACACACACACACACACACACACACACACACACAAGCGCTTGGATACATGCGCACGTGGGCGCCCCCCAAAAAAACAAACAAACAAAAAAAAAACCCAACAAAAAACAACAACAACCCACATTTAGCACAAGCGCGCACGCGCGCGCGCGCGCGCACGCACGCACGCACGCACGCACGCACGCACGCACACACACACACCACACACACACACACACACACACACTCACACACACACACACACACACACACAGGTGCGTGTGCGCGCACGTACGCCTAACCATTCCACATACTCACACACACACACACACACACACACACACACACACACACACACACACACACACACACACACACTCACACACACATGCAAGAGAGAGAGAGAGAGAGAGAGAGAGAGAGAGAGAGAGAGAGAGAGAGAGAGACCAGAGCTTGTGGAGCGTGAGGCAGAACAGTAGGACTTCATCAGAGACGCAGAGGGTCCGACATAAATCGTCGTCTGTGTGGGAATTGCTGACAACGATCACCGCTCATGTAATGGGGCGTCACTCTCGTGCCCTGACGCTCCCTATGCCAGAGTAGTGGCCCCCTGACCGCTTGCAACGAACATGTCGAGCCTCGGTGTCAAGTGACTGGATTCCGGCAACATGCAGTGGGCGTGTGTGTGTGTGTGTGTGTGTGTGTGTGTGTGTGTGTGTGTGTGTGTGTGTGTGTGACTATGTTTTTTCCTTACAGCTCCGTTATATTAAATCTCTCTCCCTCTTTACATCGCAAATTACATTTACACACACACACACACACACACACACACACACACACACACACACACACACGCGCGCGCGCGCGCACACACACACTACACACCACACACGCGCACACACACACACACACACACAACACACACACACACACACACACACACACCACACACACACACACACGCACACACGCGCGACACACACACACACACACACACCACACACACACACATACACATACACAACGCGTAGCTTTGCTTCTTTTTTCCTGCAAAGTTTTTCAACGATCTACTACAAATTATGAGCAAAGAAAAGCCATATAATTATACCGACCCCTCCCCTCGCCCTCCTAATCCACCTTCTTCTCTTATACTTCATGCGTTTTTTTTTTTTAACCTCAAGCCTCAAGTGCAGAACAAACTCTGCCGTTCCCCTTCCCTCCCTATCCACCACCCCCCCCCCCATATCTCAGGTCTTTCTCCCTCTGACTGTTTTCGAGTAGTAGCGGGAATGAGTGAAGGAAAAACGATCTCGTTTCCCACACAATGCTGCGCAGAAGCAACAGAAGGCAAAGTGTTAACACAGCCTGTAAACACCGCCACGCATCAAGAAGAACATAATGGAAGAGAGAGAGAGAGAGAGAGAGAGGAGAGAGAGAGAGAGAGAGAGAGAGAGAGAGAGATTCCCTATTCGATGATCTCTCTATCTTTCTGTCTATCATCCATCTATCTATCTGTCTGTCTATCTATCTATCCATCAAGGAACAAAGGGACGAAAAAAAAATCTCTTAAGCAGTTTATTTGTAAGTAGTTCTTCTAATCCACTCTTAAATCTGACATATCTTGCATTTCAGATTGTCTGTCAAAAATCTGAACTTTTCACATGCACAACCTGATACTGAGTGCAGCAGAACCCATCTGCCGCCCCTTCACCCCCCCTCTCTCTCTCTCACCACCATTAGGATCTGGACATTGCGGACGTGCAGACTTTGACTTTGTTACTGAAGCAGAAATGACAAGCCGAGCACAGCCAGGACCATACGGGGGCTTTGGCATCCCAAAGGATCGTCTGGAACCTTAGCTCCATGGGGCATGAAAACAACCACCGTTCTGTCGTCTGGAATCAGCGTCCTGGAAGGTCACACAGAGATCAATGCCACACGAAATTCGAAACTGCGGTTAAAAAACAACAACAACAACAAACACTTGCATTGACAATCATCAAATGTGTTCACACGTCCCATACTCATCGTAGAATCAACAATGTATAACCATACAAATGGCTGAGAGTTCCACTCTCCCTCTATTTGCTCGAACTTCTTCTCCCTCCTCTTCTTCTGTTCCCAGCCAGTCTTTTTCTTTCTCTTACAAACCTGTGCTCTCTCGTCAGCTGCTTCCGCCAAAGTGACAGGCAATCTCTCTTTTATTTGTTTTTTTCCTAAGAGCACAAATCATTGATAAAAAAAAGATAACTAAAGATAAGCAAGCACCCCTGGAAAGGCGAGTTTTCAATGCGAGTTCAAAGTGCAAAAAACTAAACAAAACGAAACAAACAAACAAAAAAAACCGCCTATACAAACGTTCCTTTCTTCTTTTTTTTTCTTTCCCGGGGCGCATGACAATCAACCACGAACATTCCTGAATCGTTGCCTACGCAGGGTTTTGGGAGTTTCTTTACAAACTCGTCAACAACATACATAACTTTAGATCATTATTCAAAGTTGAAAAAGGTATGATTATTCAGCCTTGGGAGAAAAACCGCTTGAAACGATTAACAAGTGTTTAGTCACTGGAAAAACTTCAAACGACTAAATAAAAAAAAAAGGATTGTTTGTACAGAAATGCCGAACTTAAGATTTGTAGGATAAGTACATTTCAAACTTTCCAGACATAGTCATGAATAAAACTTTGTTTCAGTAGCCATGAATTACGGATTGAACCAGGCTGAAGAGAGGGTGAGGACAACGAAGACAGAATTTGTAGGGAATGTAACAGTCCTCCAGCGATCAAACCAAGGATTTCGCAGTTCCTGATAGCTGCGTCATGAGCATTTTAAGGGAGCGGGACAGACAGGTAGAGATGTGAAATAGTCGTCAGAACAAAGCGTGGGGCGCTGTAGTCCTTATGTGGCTGCACACCAGAAACTAATGCGCCAAGGTCTTGCTTAAGGAGTCGTGTATTTATAGACTGG
>CM031605.1:57377620-57380120 GCA_018398815.1 Conus ventricosus
ACATGACGATTGCGTGTGCGTGTGTGCGTGCGTGTGCGGGGGCGCGAGCGCTCGCGCGCGCGTATGCGCATGTGCGTTCGTGCGTACGTGCGTGTGGCGCGCGCGCCGCGCGCGCGCGCGCGCGTGTGTGTGTGTGTATGTCTGTGTGTTTTAAACAGACTTAATGCAAAGATGACGGAACAGAAGCAGGGAACACGTGATGAAACCCACAACAGACAGAAGAACTAGCAAGAAGTGTACATGTACCCCAGGTATGACTCTACAGAGTTCGTCTGTACCCCAGGTATGACTCTACAGAGTTCACTTGAACCACAGGCATGACCCCAGAGAGTTCCACTTGAACACAGATATGATTTTTTTGCTGGCCTGCACTGACTATCAACAGTGTCCAGTAACTTTAACGACCTGCATTCTAATTCATCACCGCCACTTTATCTCATTACAACTGGCCTTAAAGGAGATCGTCAGGGGACTTGGGGACTACGGTGTTTGTCCTGATGCTGATGACGCTCACACACTGATGACTTCTCAGTGGCTTCCCCACTACTGTGTCCTGTCCTGTGTCTCAGCTCCTGTCGTTGGTGTGTAGTACAGATAGCATTTTTTTTTCTTATACGGATATCAGTCTTCTTTCTTGGAAAATGAAGAGAGGAGAGAGAGAGGAGAGAGAGAGAGAGAGAGAGAGAGGAGAGAGAGAGAGAGAGAGAGAGAGAGGACAAGACAAGACAAGACAAGACAACAAAATTCTTTATTTACGAGGATAATAGATAAGCACTAACGTGCTTTTTTACATCCAGTCCTCGCCCTGAGTAGGGACTACAACATGCAGTGAAATCAATTAATGTAAGAAATCAAAGAAGCAAGCAAAGCGGTCATGTAATCATAGAGGAACATCAAATGAAAATAGAAGATAAATGAAAACAAAACAAAAAATAAGAATAATAATAAACAAAACAACAACAAAAAATACTAATAACAAAACAAAAAAAAATAAAATAAAAATGAGAATAATAATAATGAAGAGGAAGGAGAGAGCGGGGGTAGGGAGTGAGTAGGTAAGAGAGAGAGAAGGAGAGAGAGAGAGAGAGAGAGAGAGAGAGAGAGAGAGAGAAGAGAGAGAGAGAGAGAGGGGAGAGACTTTGATACTTACTTTGATATTTTATTGTCATTACCAAAGAGGTCTTTTGACAAGGGGGGAAGAGGTAACAGAACAATAACATTTCCCTCTTCCTTTCCTGCAAACAAATAGTACACATTCATTCCTAGTGTGCACCAAATCAAAGGTTAAAAACAAATAAATTCTCTTTCTTTCTTTTCCTGTCTTTTCTTTCTTTCTTTCTTTCTTTCTTTTTCCTTCTTTAAGTTGACGTTCTCTTACATAAAAGATCAGAAAGAAATAAAACAGAGAGAGAGAGAGAGAGAGAGAGAGAGAGAGAGAGAGAGAGAGAGAGAGAGAGAGAGAGAGAGTAGAGAGAGTGGGTGGGTGAAAGAGTTGGGTGGACGTGTTGGTAGATTCAGTAAAACTTAGAGTTACTGTCCACAGATTCCAAAACGGACAGAAAAATTGATTGTGGTTCACACAGGCAAACACACACCGAAGTCGAGTCAGCAGCTACAGAAGCAGAACGTGGGGAGCCAGCCTCGTACCCCCCGACCCCCCCCCCCCCCCCCCCTCCTGGTCTTGTCCCCATCTTGTTATCTCCTCCATGACTGAGGGACCAGACAAATAAAATATTCACTGCCGATGGCAGGATATCACACAGTAGACTGCTGTCAGTCAGCACACTCATCTGGGTCATCTTGATGACCTTTGATGACCTCTTCTCTGCCGCAGTCTGCTGACGTTGACGAGTGACCCTCCTCATAAATGAAGCCCCTCCCACCATCCAGACTAAAGCTACATCACTAGGGGTGGGGATGGGTGGGGGTGATTTCGGTTTTCACGAACATGCCCTCTACATCCACATTCCATACACCAAAATATCCCTTGTTACAGACTCATGTTGACTTATGTTTTGCCTCTGTATTTCGTAGAATCGATGCTTCTGTATCGATTGCCTGCACTTCTCATGGAAGTCTGCTCACAGCTTCATAGCCCGATAGATAAGTTGGATTGTTTCTTTTTTGTCACGACAAAAAGAGCTCTCGTTAGCGTCAGTAATATACATCTTCTGTAAAGTCACGTTTCTTTCCAAACTATTGTGAATGAGTATAATAAAGACTCCTTTCAGTTCTATAATTTCATCACTTCTTCAATGCTATGTCCAGCACACTTCTGTTGCCAGTCTTTCTTTCCACATACCAAACGCTTTAAAAGCTCATCTACATCATGTGCTTGTTATTAAAGTTCATCCGTGTCTGAGCAGCAGTGCAGACTGGCTAACTGAGGCACCAGGTTGTCAGGAAGAAAGGGGAACAGATAGGGGTATGTACTGGAAATGTAAAACTTGAAATGCACTGGAATGATTACATTTTTCTCCACCAATCTTGAATTTACTGA
>CM031605.1:57387620-57390120 GCA_018398815.1 Conus ventricosus
AGTAGGGACCTCATAGAGTTCACGTCAGCACCCACTTACCACTTCTCTGCTGGTTATAAGAACATGCAGTAGGGACCTCATAGAGTTCACGTAGCACCCACTTACCACTTCTCTGCTGGTTATAAGAACATGCAGTAGGGACCTCATAGAGTTCACGTCAGCACCCACTTACCACTTCTCTGCTGGTTATAAGAACATCAGTAGGGACCTCATAGAGTTCACGTAGCACCCACTTACCACTTCTCTGCTGGTTATAAGAACATACAGTAGGGACCTCATAGAGTTCACGTGAGCACCCACTTACCACTTCTCTGCTGGTTATAAGAACATACAGTAGGGACCTCATAGAGTTCACGTGAGCACCCACTTACCACTTCTCTGCTGGTTATAAGAACATGCAGTAGGGACCTCATAGAGTTCACGTCAGCACCCACTTACCACTTCTCTGCTGGTTATAAGAACATACAGTAGGGACCTCATAGAGTTCACGTGAGCACCCACTTACCACTTCTCTGCTGGTTCAAACTGATTGCGGACATAATTCACAGTTCATGAGAAATGCTGCGACTAACTCTGCACCTCCGTTGTGTCTCAATGTGTCTCAGTGTGTCTCAATGTGTCTCAGTGTGTCTCAATGTGTCTCAGTGTGTGGTCTCAGTGTGTCTCAGTGTTTTGATGTTACTGGAAAGCTGGCTTTTCAACGCCTACCCCACATGGTATTTGGCCTTGTTCTCGTCGCTAGAGTTTATTATGGCTGCTGCTTATTTGATGATTACCAGGGAATGCATGATTCTTGTTTGTTTTATAAATCTTGAATGCAATGAGGGAGAAGAAGGAGGCAGAATAAGGGGGACGGGGGGTAAGGGTGGGGGGTGGGGGGTGAGGGGTGGGGCTGAACGAAAAATAGAGAGAAAAACGAAATAAAAAAGGAAACGAAAATGATAATCGGACATTTGGAGAGAGAGAGAGAGAGAGAGAGAGAGAGAGAGAGAGAGAGAGAGAGAGAGAGAGAGAAGAGAGAGAGAGAGAGAGGAGAGAGAGAGAGAGAGAGAGAGCTATGGTCTGTCCTCCTGTGCTCACGTGCACGTAATTTTTTTTTTCTGTCCCATCATCTGTGCCACCTCAGTGGCATTGCACCCGCGCCGCTCATTCCGAGTCCCCCCCCCCCCCCACCGTACACAGCCACAGACTGGCCCATCCTGCCGAAGCCCCGGCACCGGCAATCCACAAGGAGCAGTTCATGTCAAGTTGTCATGAGTCAACCCACCAGAGGAGACACTGCACTGCTGCCAAGTCACTTCGGTGGTGTTCGGTGGCGCTTGTTTGATGCACACAGGACACCATCTATTAAGCCCTCCAACTGACGACAATAATTGCGTGGTCGCAGAGCCGGTGTCGTATATAATACTGTCGCCGTGGAATTGTATCGCAGCGATAGCATTTCACGTGAAATATTGTTGCAGCGACAATAATTGCTGGAAAAAAAATGTCGCGCGACAACTTTTCACGAAAAATGTCCCATAGAATATTGTAGCTGTCCATAAAATGCAGTATTTCCCGGGAAATACTGTCGCTGCGACACGATTTTATGAGCGACAGTATTATATACGACACCGGCGTGAGTGAATTCTCTTCCTCTGGAGGGCGCCACCACGTCCGTGTAACGACAACCCCCTGAAATTGCGGATACTGGTGACCCCGACAGAACCAAACCAAGGCCATAGACGTGAAGTCAATATGAGAGCAGAAAACGGAGGGTCACAGAACTGAAACATTCTTTAATACTGTTTAATAAGGATGAGATGATGAAGATGCTGCTGCAGATTTCCGTTCCAGTCTGCGACTGCATAACAAAGCTGTACTCTTCCCTTACTTTTATTATATATCCCAGTGTCAATCAGGCCCCAGAGATACAGACACCTGCAGTGTTGGTCAGGAATTTCGAACAACACTCTCAGAGACGCATCCATTAAGTCGATGAAACTCAACCGCCTGGTCCCAGCCTTCCTAGCTAAGCCCGTCGCAAACTCAACTCTGGGTAGGAGCCGTTCGGCGCAGAAAAATCCCACAAATATATGGCGCTACTGGGATACGAGCCCACGACCTTCCAGCCGGGAGTCCGCGACGCGAACCACTTCGCCACGACGGCTGGTACGCGCACACATATGAGTCCTCCACTGGTCCAAACAGATTGGTGACATCAATTTATTTGAAAGATGCCTCCACGTTAATCAATGGTCACCGTGAACTTGCCTACGCCAACGAATTTGACACGACTCCTCACAGAGACGAACCGAAGAAAAAGGGAACAAGAACCGACGTCACCGCAAAGGCCGAGTATGAAAGGTCGCAGAATTGAAGACTTCTTAATGATGATCAAACAGGACAAGGACGATGAAGATGATGGTGCAGAGTTCTGTTCTGATCTGAGACTTCATGACAAGGTTACACACGATGTTTCCTTTAAGGCACGTCCCGCTGTGAACCAGGCACGGTAGAT
>CM031605.1:57392620-57397620 GCA_018398815.1 Conus ventricosus
TGACCTTGTGCGGGAAAGAAAAACACATTTCACTAGGCGCACTAGTGATCTTATTCCATAGGGCGCACGGACGTGTGTGGTGTGCTGTGTGTGTGTGTGTTGTGTGTGTGTGTGTGTGTGGTGTGTGTGTGTGTGTGTGTGTGTGTGTGTGTGTGTGTGTGGGTGTGTGTGTGTGTGTGGTGCATGTGTGTGGTGTGTGTGTGCGTGCTGTGTGTGTGTGTGTGTGTGTGTGTGTGTGTGTGTGTGCGTGCGTGCGTGCGTGCGTGCGTGTGTGTGTGTGTGTGTGTGTGTGTGTGTGTGTGTGTGTGTGTGTGTGTGTGTGTGTGTGTGTGGTGTGCGTGCGTGCGTGCGTGCGTGCGTGCGTGTGTGTGTGTGTGTGTGCGTGCGTGCGTGCGTGCGTGCGTGTGTGTGTGTGTGTGTGTGTGTGTGTGTGTGTGTGTGTGTGTGTGTGGTGATAAACAGATCAAATCCAAGTCCCACGCCTGTTTTCATGTTCAGCTGTAGATTCTGAATGGACCAACAGGCTGTCTTTGTTCCCTGAGGCGGATTGAAATGTTGCTGCGTAAAACGCAGCATGGGAATTTTGTCTCTGGTTCAAGCACAGTGCACAAAAGCAGTTAAAAATCTTTTGAAGACATTGAACCCTGATTATTGTTCACATTAAACAGTGTACAGAGACGTGAAAAAGAGCACAAAAATACAATTTAATTTTGATATGCCCATCATCATCACATATTTATTTTCTTATTATCAGTTCTTCCAGTCAATATTCATCCCATTGTATAACTGGACGTTTTGGAATCAGTCAATACGTTTAAACTACTCGGAGAGTTTCCATGTAACGAGGAACATTTGATGTTGAGCTTCCTCAAAACAAACGATTTCTCATTCTTGCCGTTGTTAACTGTCATTTGTTGTTGCTGTTGTTGCTGTCATGATTATTTTTTGTGTTTTTTTGTTTTGCGGCTATCATATTTTGTGACGTTTGCCAGAGTGCTGTGGCATGCAGCGCAGTATTCTGTGTGCTCCAGTGGCTGGGCAGTTACGGACTGTGATTGTAGGTCACAGCAGCAATGTGCAGTTTGGGACATTGAAAGAGTTCCTTTAATCCCATACGTTCAAGATTCAATACAACATTCACTTCTTAGTGCTCTTCTGTTTTGGGTTTTGGACACACACACACACACACACACGCACACACACACCACACACACACACACACACACACACACAACACACACACACACACACACACACATACAGAGAGAGAGAGAGAGAGAGAGAGAGAGAGAGAGAGAGAGAGAGAGAGAGAGAGAGAGAGAGAAGAGAGAGAGGAGAGAGAAAGAGAGAGAGAGAGTAGAGGCGAGCGCAAGCACCATGCATACACACACGCACCCATCCGTGTGTGTGTGTGCGTGCGTGCGTGTATGCGTGTGTGTGTTTGTGTTGTGTGTGTGTGTGTGTGTGTGTGTGTGTGTGCGTGCGTGCGTGCGTGCGTGCGTGCGGGGTTGTGTGTGCGGGGGCGTGCGTGCGTGCGTGCGTGCGTGCGTGCGTGCGTGGGCGTGTGCGTTTGTGTATAGAAGAGAAACAGAGAGAGTAACTTATGAAAGGGTGACATGTGAAATTCATTGATAATTTGATTTTTATGAAGGTAAATGAGTAAAAAAAAAGAAAAGAAAAGAAAGCACATCAGCAGTGGCAACAACGAGACAAGATAAAGCAATAAAAAACAAACAAACATTGCAACCACAGCAGCAACAATAACAACCAGGAGTTGTAATTACGTCAAGGAATGGCAGACATAGAAAGGGACATAAGCATCAAGAAATAGCACTGCCCCCCCCCCCCGCCCCCCATCTAAAAATGATCACAAAGGTTACAGAGAACTGCAGAACAAAAACTGAACACGAGCACGTTGACGTTAATCCCACCAACGCATTTGGATGCTAAAGAGAGGACGAAACTCTAGTCTACATAGTGATGGTGGGATTGGAGAGAAAGATGAAAGGACGGGGAGAGTGGCAATGACAAAACAGGTCAACATCAGAAGGAAAGTGACATGAACCGAGCATGACCCTCTGATCTGATGGAGAAAGAATTGACCAATGTCACATGTTCGTTATCATTCCATGCCTCCCCAGTCCAGTCTTGGACTTTCTCCTGATTAAGCAAAGAACTATTCCTGATTCTCCGCGTTCCGTTTGATTTCGCCACCGCTGGCTTTGGAAGTCTCTGGAGGATTCAATGATGGTGGGTTTTCCCTTTGTTCCTGTCTATCGCTTACATCGTCTTCCCTCTTAAGACGGCTGGGCTGGTTGTGATGTCGTGTTTCCCTTCTGTCTTTAGGGTGAATTATTGATGATGTTGTTTACATGGCTGCATGTATAGTCTTTACGGTTAGAAACGCGACACGGCCGCTCCAAAATGTTGCAATATTTGGAAAATCCGACATAGCCTGGCAGGTTATTGTACAAACTGCAAAATGTGTCTGAGTGCAACTAGGCCTTTTCTGTTCTGATCACGAAAAAGCCGGGCAGATCACTTTGTCACGGACGGAGTTATGGCCCTGTCCCCAAGTTGCCGCATTTTCACCTTACTCGGCAAAGTGCCACTGTGTCGTTAACTGAGGTCAGATTCACGTGAAAATTGTGTCCTCGTGAAAAAGCAGAGGACACACTACAGGTGAGTAAAATGCAAAGCCACAATGTTTGGTGTCAGTGGGTAAAAAACAACTCGCAAAAAAGGTTACTTTCTCCCTCAACACCACAACACCAAAGGATGCCGCGTATGACGTCACATGAGCGCTGGCGAGCCATCGGCATGTTGGAGGCTGGAAACAGAGTGCAAGACGTCGCTAGGGCGCTAAATGTGCACCGGTCGAACATTTATCGTCTTGCAAATCGCCATCAAGCCACTGGGACTGTTCGTGATGCCCCCAGACCTGGTCGGCCACGCGTCCTCACTGCTCGCCAGGAGCGATATGTGGTGCGTAGCTTCAGGGCAAACCCTTTCCAAAGTGCCTCTTCAGTGGGACGACAGATTCATGGACCGGCAACAGGGTAATTCGCCCCAGCATCATCCTGCAGCTTCTCAGACGCCACCAGCTGTACTGCCGCCGACCCTACCATGGTCACTATCTGTCGCCACAGCATCGTGCTGCCCGCTTGAATTGGGTTCACAGGCACAGGAACACAAACTGGAAACTGTCGTGTTCAGCGACGAGGTTCGATTCTGTCTGGATCAGATTGACAGGCGTGTTTACGTGTATCGTCCTCCTGGCCAGCGCTTTGCTGGTCAGTACGTGCAGCAGCACAACCTGTGGGGCGGCCAGTCCGTCATGATGTGGGGGGCAATGTGTGGCAACAGACTCACTGGACCAGTGTTCTTCAACCTGCAGCCAGGTCGTGGCGGTGGAGTCACTGCCCTTCGCTACATAGCACAGGTCCTGCGCCCTGTCGTAGTGCCCTTGTTTGCAAGACGCCGCCAATATGTTTTCCAGCAAGACAACGCCCCGGCCCACAGAGCACAGGTCACACAAGCCTTCCTTCAGCAGAACAATGTCCAGATGATAGACTGGCCTGCTCTAAGTCCAGACTTGAACCCTATCGAACAGTTGTGGGCCTTCCTGAAACGCCGCATCAACGAGCAGCCCAACCGCCCTCACAATGCTGTGGCTCTGAGACGGAAGATCCAGCGTCAGTGGAACCAAGTCCCTCAGGCCTTTCTTGATCGACTTGTCAACTCCATGCCAAATCGGTGCAATCTCACCGTGATTGCTGGAGGTGGCCACATCCGATATTGAGGCCTTTGCGCGGGTGCCTGGATCCAAGGGCGAAAACTCTTGAAAACTTTACAGTGACAATACGTGCTTAGTTTTATCTGAAAAGATCAAATTTCAATCAGTGCTATGCAAAAAAACCGCTTTGAAATATGTCTGCTGTGAATGAAATGGTATCATATTAAAGTTTTCGTTGCAATTTGCCTCTTGATTTTGTCGCGTTTCTAACCGTAAAGACTATATATTATCGGTCCTTCTCACTAAGGTTTTTTTCCTCCAACCCATACACACACTCACTCCCCTCGCCGAAAAAGAAGGCAGTGAGGGAAAAGGCAGAGACTTAGTGAGGAAAAAGAAGGAAATAAGAGAAAAGGCAGAGACTGAGTGAGGAAAAAGAAGGGAGGGAGAGAAAAGGCAGAGACTTAGTGAGGAAAAAAAGGAAATGAGAGAAAAGGCAGAGACTTAGTGACAAAAAAAGAAGGAAATGAGAGAAAAGGCAGACACTTAGTGAAGAAAATGAAGGGAGGGGGAGAAAAGGCAGAGACTTAGTGAGGAAAAAGAAGGGAGGGAGAGAAAAGGCAGAGACTAAGCGGAGAAAAAGAAGGGAGGGAGAGAAAAGGCAGAGACTTAGAGAAGAAAAAGAAGGGAGGGAGAGAAAAGGCAGAGACTTAGAGAAGAAAAAGAAGGGAGGGAGAGAAAAGGCAGAGACTAAGCGGAGAAAAAGAAGGGAGGGAAAGGAGAAGGAGAAAGAGGAAGAAGCAGAGACTTAGTGAGGAAAAAGAAGGGAGGGGGAGAAAAGGCAGAGACTTAGTGAGGAAAAAGAAGGGAGGGAGCGGAGGAGAGAGAGAGAGGAAGGGATTGGATCCATGAAGAGGATGAGGAATAGAAGAAGAATGCAGGAGAAAATGAAAACAATAAAGTTAATCCATGATTGTTGTTAAGAGAGAGAGAAAAAAAAAGGAAAATGGTTTATTCAGGTTAGGCCACAGCCCCTACTGAAGGGGGGAACTATTTACAATGGCACTTTAACGACAAGAAAAAGTATGGATACATCAACATAATAATGACAGATTCCAACATCTTTTGACAATAGAGTTCAACAGATACATGCTTCAATATTAACATTCACATCCTTCAACTACAGTCGCACGCCTTTTAAATGCCTTATATAAATACATGCATACATTCTTCAGTATAATTTCGTTACTGTTAGCCATCAATA
>CM031605.1:57407620-57415120 GCA_018398815.1 Conus ventricosus
TACAGTCTTTGTGTCAAGGGGGAACAAGATCATGTTTGCAGCGCCAGGAAAGTGAAGAAAAAAATGTGGAATGAAACAGGCAAACTGAATAGCTCAGTAAATGTGAACAATCAAAGCATTTCGAAATAAAGTAATAGAAAAATGAAAAATGGATTCGTCTTGATTACAAATCAAATACATAATACAAGTAAAGGAAAGGACAGAGAAGTGAAGTGAAGTGAAGTGAATGAAGTTTAATGCTATCAAGCTGTACAGCCCATTTAGCAAATCGGCGCGATGTACAAAGACAAGGACAGAGAGAGAGAGAGAGAGATGGAGAGAGAGAGAGAGAGAGAGAGAGAGAGAGAGAGAGAAAAGAGAGAGAGAAGAGAGAGAGAGAGAGAGAGAGAGAGAGAGACACTGACACTGACACAATTTTATTGCCATTAGCGAAAGGCCCTGTTGGCAAGGGGGTATCATGTCATATCTAGCCACAGCGACTAAAACGTAAACAAATGAAAGACTTCCCTCATGATGTTACAAACTTTCTATACATGTAACTTACAAAAAGAATCAACAAAACAAGCACCCATCCATCCATACGACTCCCCCCCCCTCCCTGCACACACACACACACACACACACACACACACACACACACACACACACACACACACACACACATGCACACACACACACACACACACACACACACACACACACACACACACACACACACACACACACACACATATGCGCGCGCGCGTGTGCGCGCACGTGCACGTGCATGCACGCACACACAGTATACCATTCACATTGACTACCAGGACACATTAAGTGATTACTACTGAGCCAAGGCAACATTAGGCAAGCGGTTATCGTTCTCATTCGTTATTTTCTTTTTACGAAAAGTGCTAGCTTCAGCGACATACTTCGCAAATTCTATCATAATGTTTTCGTTTCCTCTTGATAAAATCGCTACTAAATCTCTTCTTTGAGCAACTGATTCATTAAAAATTTTACAACCACTGCGGATATTTGCATATGGGGGGACAATCAAACACAAAATGCACTTCGTTCTCAACACTGCCTCTTTGTCTACACATTTGGCAAGATTTATTATTCGATTTCTCGAACCATGTTTGGTTTGCACTAAGACCGAGCGTTCTGGTTCAAAATTTTGCTAAGCTATATTTATGCCATTTATGCGTTACAATTGTAAGATACTTCTCTGCTTCGAGATTACTTTTAAATGAGAGAAACCAGTCGTATTTATCATTTCCATCCATGCCAGCATGCCAGTTTTGTTTATTCGTACAAATTAAGCGGTCCCTGAATTCAGAAATAAATCTTGCTTCGTTACCGACTCCTTGTGACAACCAAACTATGCCAAAACCATTCTCTGTCAATATTTTCTTCATACAGGAGACCCAGTTAAATTTTCCATTTTCATGTTGCAGCATGAGCATTTCGTACGCCTGAGCACAGAGTCTGGTTACTGGTAGGTTTACTAATTTCAGCCAATATTTAACACATCTAACCCAAGTTATAATAAACAGAGGGTATCGCCCACTTTCGCCATAAACCATTTTATTTGATGCGTGCAAGGGTACGTGGATGATACGCTTTATCGCGTAGGTATGAACTTTTTCCATTTGGCTATTATCCAACATACCCCAGACTTCTGATGCATATGTCAAAATAGGCTGTATCTGAGAATCGAATAATTTCCAAAATAAATTTACATCATTGCAGTTCAATTTTTTCATAGTCCTCAAAATATCCATGACGCCTTTCTTTCCCTTTCTGCACATCTCAAGCCAGCACTTGCTCAAGCTTAATTTTGTTGTGAAGAACATCCCAAGGTATTTATAGCTATTTGTCGCTCTAATTTCTACTCCACCATAAAACCATCTTTCATATTTTGATAAGTAACCACCATTTCTAAAATCATTACATTAGTTTTGTTTAAGTTCACTGTTAATCTTAACCTATCTGATTCCCTTTTCAATGTGTCTAATTGATTCTGCAAACCAATAGGGGTATCTGCTAGGAGGATAACATCATCAGCGAAAAGCATTAGAAATAAGTCAGCAGCACCAGGTAACATTTGTATTCCATGTTTCCCTCCCCGATATCTCTATCGCTAATTCATTTATAAACAATGTAAACAGCAGTGGGCTAAGCAGACACCCTTGTTTCACTCCCCGTGGGCAGCTGAAATAATCGGTGTAAGTACCTTTCTCTCGAACACATGCCAGAACACACTCATACATTCCATGAACAGCTGCATACAACTTCCCATTTACACCATTTTTCCTCAGAATATACCACAGAACATTTCTATTGACTGAATCGAAAGCTTTCTGGAAATCAATAAATGCAACTTTACAATTTGGATTTTGTTAATAAGTATTTTTGTACTAAAGCATACAGTGTAAATATATGATCTATTGTACTATATTGAGATCGAAATCCAGCCTGCTCTTCCATTATTTTCTCTTCCCTCTCTGTCCATGCCTTTAATCTTTTGTTGAGTATATGTGTATATATTTTACTAATAACACTCGTCAGTGCAACACCCCGATAGTTATCAGGATTGTTACTATCACCTTTCTTGTGAAGGGGAACTATTATGGATTTAGACCAAGATTCTGGAAAGATTCCCTTATCAAACACAGAATTAAAAAGACTAACCAAGAAATCAACTACAACAGAGTTAGCACATTTAAACATTTCTCCCACTACTTTGTCTGGTCCAGCACTTTTTCCACATTTGATGTGTTTTATACTGTTCAAGACCTCATTTCTTGTTATCTGGTCATTAAACAGTGGTTCATCAGCACTTTGTTCGTCACTATCTATATCTACACTCAATCTTCACAATCGTTATCAAATCCATTGAATACACTGTAGAAATGTTCATACCATTGCTGCGAGGTTATTTCATTGTAAATAACTGGTTTTTTACTGATCGATCGAATGGTAGACCAGAACAATTTAGGGTCGTTAACAGATGCTTTCAATTTATTAATTCGTTTTTCATCAAATTCTTTCTTTTTCTCTTTTTTTCAGTAAATTATAGTCTCTCCTTTCCCTGACATAAGTTGCTTTATGTTCTTTTTTCAGTGTTATAGATTTGACTCTTTGATATCGTTTCAGACACCTCATCACAACTTTTTTCCTATTCTCGCACTCAACATCAAACCAATCGCTCACTTCTTTCTTGTTCTTCCCCTTGGTCCTTACCATACACGCTGCTGCACTATACAAAACTTTCACAAAATATTCTAAACCAGTGTTGATATCCACATCAAGATACTCTGTTGCTTCATCACAGCACTGTTTGAACTCATCTGAATCTAATTCCTCCTTGTAAGTCTCGGCGTGT
This sequence comes from Conus ventricosus, assembly GCA_018398815.1. Lineage (NCBI taxonomy): Eukaryota > Metazoa > Mollusca > Gastropoda > Neogastropoda > Conidae > Conus > Conus ventricosus. Next base: position 57,410,991 of record CM031605.1, read on the forward strand.
TCTTCAGACCAAATAAAGCGCTCTTCTGTATGAAATACTGGATGTTCTTCTTTTACATTAATATTACCTATTTTCCATTTTAATTCTACAGGTAAATGCCAGGAAAATAAACAATCGCCAACCTTCATTCTGCAGTTTCTCAGTAAATTTTTAGTGACAATGAAATAATCAATTAAGCTACTGCCATTAGGTGACACAAATGTAAACTCTCCTTTCGAATCATCATAGTATGTACCATTCAAAATTTCTAAGTCAAACATAAAACACAAATCTAACAAAGATTTACCAAACTTATTTACACACGAGTCTTTAGAGCAGCGCTTTAAACACATCATTTCCATCATCATTTTCATGATCATCTTCAGTACAACAATCTTCATCATATAATCATCACCATCATAGACATCAATATTATAATCACCCTCACCAGCAACATCACAATCATCATCATCATCGCTATCATCTCCAGGTGTGAAATTTGACATAGTCTCCAGTTTGGGTTGTTGACGTCCTGTCCGTGCATTGAAATCACCACATAGTAGGATATTTACATCGTTATTTTCTGTGATTTCTAACATGTTATCTTCAAGAATCACGATTCCATCTTTAACTGCATAATCATTATACATCGGCCCTCCCTCTGGTACAACATAACATGCAATTAGTAGAACATCTTTAGTTGTATTAAACAATGTTTTGCTAACATTTAAGACTATCATGTTATCACAGTTTACACTGACCTGAGTAACAAACATTTTATATATTTTCTTCACCATTAGTAACACACCACCAGAATGACGACCCTGATATGAGAATTTCTTTGCTGGAGCATGAAATTTCACAAAATCAATAAACACACCAGAGAAATCGAAATTTTCATTAACAAATGTCTCAGTGAGGCACACAAAATCAAAACCATTTATATAATTGATGAACGAAACATCATTAAGTTTAGTGTATAAATTTTCTATGTTATAATTAAGAAATGTCAGTTCTTTTTCCTGATAGTCTCGCCTGTCCTATCTTGAACACGTTTTTGATCTCAAAGATCTCTCATGAACATTTTTAGCCCGATACGAATTCATACCAGTTTGTCTTCTCGACCCAGTCCCTCGTCCTGCACCGTGCGTGGCCACCCCTTCCCGCTGTCCATACTGTGATCCACTGTTGTTTGACACACTGGTGGGGGTTTTCCTGTCTGTCACACCACGCACACACTGGGATGCGGCCCCCCACATGATGACGCGAACTGGTTGGAGAATCCTGGCTCTGGTCAGGCAACACGTCACAAGGTCGTGCTCTGCCACTCAACACATGTGTTGATGTTGGTGTTCGCACACTCGGTGATCCCGTTCCACTGTGTGCCGGTGTCCCGGCTGATTGGCTGAGAGTTTCCTTGACGTCACGCTGACCAGCAGGTCGGTCTGCACCATCACCACCCCTTAGCACGTGCTGACCTCCTTTCTCCCCTTCCACTGCTGCCGCTCCTCCTGCCGCTCCTGATTGGCTGTTGTGTCGTCTGTCGTCGTTGTGACGCGAGGGGGAATTCCCCGTGCCACTGTCGCCTGCCACTTGGAAGTCGGAAGACTTTCCATCTGTACCTGCCGTTCTTGGTGTAGTGACGTTCCGTGTCGCCACTGCTGCTACTTCGGCATACGACCGTAAATCGAGTCTTCTCGGTCCCACAGTCAGTTTCCGAGAGAGAGAGAGAGAGAGAGAGAGAGAGAGAGAGAGAGAGAGAAGAGAGAGAGAGAGAGAGAAATAAAGAAACAAAAAATGAATAAAGATTATCAAACAGAGAGAGAGAGAGAGAGAGAGAGAGAGAGAGAGAGAGAGAGAGAGAGAGAGAGAGAGAGAGAGAGAGAGAGAGCTTGTTCAAAACTTTTGACTGGATATGAATGTACGTGAATCTCAAGACCTACACTTTTCACGAATATTGCTACTGAGACTGAGTCATGTGTATTTGTGGGATATTTCAGTTCCATTTTCAAAATTCACTTAAATGACAAATGTCTAAAAAGAAACAAGAACAGGATCAATTTTATAGCAACAGAAAAGTGATGAATGCTTATATATCTTGATGATTAAATGCTTGTCTGTTGCTGTAGCAAGAGAAATGAGCGAGTAGCAAAACCGCTAAGCCCTACTGTGACCATTTGATGACATGCATAGTTTGTTGTCTCCTTTGATGCCCGTCAGGTCGGTGTTTATTCCTTTCAGCCGAACCTGTGTTGAAAGACCATCAGTGGAAAGGCGTGAGAGTTGTTTCACGGGCCTCACGCAATCACAGCTAAGTTCACATGGTGCGCACTCTGTTCGCTGGCGTTCTTGTTATCATCAAAGAGATTGACAGTCAGATACTGTCGGCATCAGCTCTTGGCGTTTCATACCGTGTATCAAAGAATGATTTCTTGGTTCATCCACAGCTGTCATTTCCAGCAGGGTGGGTATCTCTTACCGGCAGGTTCGGTCTCATGTAAAATTGTGTTGCCAGGGACCATTGTTGCTAGCATCACCTCAAACCACGAGAAAGAAAAAGAAATGTCTCTACGTAGTGCATATTGATGTGCATATTGATACTGTCGAAATGCGCTCTTGGCGTTTTTTTTTTAACCCTGTATCAAAGAATGATTTCTCGGTTCAGCCACAGCTGTCATTTTCAGCAGGATCGGCATCTCTTCTTCGCAGGCTTGGTCTCGTGTAAAAAGTGTCTCCAGGGACAGTTGTTATGAGAGTAGCATCACCTCAAGCCGTGAGAATGAAAGATTTAACGTCGATATGTTGTGGGTATTGATATGCTGCAGGGGCTTATACTATGCCCTGCTCTTGGTTTGTTCCAGTGTATGTGAAATACAACTTGATATTGTTGTTGTCATTGTTGTTCGTGTCGTCGTCATCGTCGTTGTTGTTGTTTTCTTCATGTGAAATAAAATGGGCAAACCTCACACACATGCATGAAAAAAACACACCCCGGAATCCAGCTAATACTGCTGCCATCTTGTTTTCCTCCGCGAGCAAACACTGAAGGCCAGTAAAGAGCGTTGCAAACGTTCGCAGGAAACGTATCGCTGCCCACACAGAGCCAAACTTGCCACAGCTTGCTTTGCCTGAGAAACATACCTCTGCTTCCTGCTTCTTGCTGTATACCTGCAGCCCTTCCAATCCATTAACAAATTGGACGTGGGATGGCGCTACATAACACATTGGCTGAACGTGGGGGAACGCTTCAGGAGATAGCCATCTTGCACTTCAGTGTTAGCGTGCAATTGGTTCAAATCTCCGTTCTTTTTTTTTACCAGCACTGGTTCGTCTGAATAAGTGTGGGATTTGTCTGCGCGGATGTGGTGTGTGTGTGTGTGTGTGTGTGTGTGTGTGTGTGTGTGTGTGTGTGTGTGTGTGTGTGTGTGTGTGTGTGTGTGTGATGAGGGTGGTGGTGGTGGTGATGGTGTGTGTGTGTGTGTGTGTGTGTGTGTGTGTGTGTGTGTGTGTGTGTGTGTGTGTGTGCGTGGTGTGTGTGCGCGTGCGCGTGCTCGTATGTACTCCTGTGTTTGGTGTGTGCGCACGCACGCACGCACGCACGCACGCACGCACTCACGCACGCACGCACGCACGCACGCACGCACGCACGCACGCACGCACGCACGCACGCACGCACGCACGCACGCACACACACACACACACACACACACACACACACACACACACACACACACACACACACACATTTTCTGTCTTACAGACTAAAACTACGTGCTGTTAGGACAAAATGTTAAGAACACCGCGAAATGTAAATCTTATGAAACAAAAACATGCACAGCTCACGTGTTTGTTTGTGTACCTTTTGGAGCACACTTACCACCTTTACCGGGCATGTTTTTTTTTTCTTTTACTGGCGTTTCTTTTTTCTCAGTCTTTGTTTTTTTTGTGGTCAATATGCCTTTCCTTTAAATTTGCAGTGCGGTAAACACTTGTTTTAATCAGTGTTGAGATAGTAATGTCTAGAAGTTAACGACTTTAAACCTTCCCAAACCGTCTCTTTTTCGTCCTTCTCTCTCGTTCTCTGTCTGTCTCTGTTCCCCTGTCTCTCTGTCTCGTCTCTTGCCCCTCTGTCTGTCTCTGCTCTGCCTCTC
>CM031605.1:57420120-57422620 GCA_018398815.1 Conus ventricosus
TTGGTCCTGATACAGAGCACACTCCTTCACTACTTGACCCGCAGCGTCTGTCCTTCCCCTGTTGTGGCACAAAGTGTCGCAATTACACGAAGTGTCGTAATGGGACACTTTGTGTTCTGTTTTACTCCCCTCCCCAGCACAAAGTGTCGCACAGTACAACATTTTACTTGCGACAGTTTGATCAGCCTTACCAGCGCAAAGTGTCGCACATCACAAAATGTCGCAATGGCGCTGTTCTGTACATGTATTGAGTGAGCAAGTGAGTAATAGTAGATGAAGAGAGATACGGTGTAGGTAAGACAGACAAGTGCGTGATAGTAGGTGAAGAGAGATACAGTGTAGGTAAGACAGACAGACAGACAGACAGAACACACAGATCGAGAGGCAGAGACAGGACAGAGACAGAGGTTCATTCATTCATTCATTCATTCATTCATTCATCGTTCGTTCATTCGAAATCTATGATTGAAGGGAAATAACTCTGTGAATCTGTTGAACAACAACTATCACTGGTAAGTGGTGAGATACACAGCTCTGGGTTTTAGCACCCTATGTTCATCAGTTAATTTTGTGAAACGTGCATGGGCCGAGAAAAATAGATTACACCATCATGACCGCAAACAGACAGCTTAGCCTAGAGCGTTAGCCCTTTAATTATCTTAGGGCATCTGTGCAGACAAGTGGGAATTTCTGAAAAAAGGGTATACATTTCGTCTGCTTAGAGCTTTCCAAACATATCGACACATGGTTGTCACTCAAGACAGACGATTTGTAAATCCCTACTAAAGACGCAGTCAAAATTGATGGTGTGTTATCCACGTGTCCCTTTTGGCGAAGTTGCGGTCCCTGAACGCCTTTTTTTCTTTTGTGGAGTAATGGGGATATATGCCAAAAGGGGGCGGGAGTGGGGATGGGAGCACTATAAAGTGTATGTTAAAGGTGGCGGTTCAAGATCCGATGGCAACAACATGTCTCCAATAATTGGGCACATAATGAGGAAGGAGTGGAACGACGACTGTGCCGTGGCCCTTGGTTGGACACCAGAGGGAAAAAGGAAAAGAGGCCGACCGAAAACAACATGGGGCGAATGGTGGAGACGGAGAGAAACAGCGCTGGCTGGAAAACATGGAGTGTTGCACGCCATGCAGCTGCAGACCGAACACAGTGGAGGAGAGACGTCCAAGCCGTATGTGCCTCCTGGCACAGAGAGATTTAAGGTTAAGGTAATTTGAGCCAAACTGACTAAATTTCAATGATCCGTGAACACTAGTCGGCACGTTTTACAGTGCAAAATGCATATGCACGTGTAAGAAAAATGATCTGGCTATGACCTGTGCTAATCCACCTGGCTACATAAGCTGCTGGTCCAATGAAATTCATCCCCGTTTGACCATGCCCCCCGAGAAGAAAACTATACTGATTTTCTGACTAGTCCTTAATTTTTTGTGAAGTCTGTGTATTACATGTATTGTATACGAGTGTGAGTATGGGTTAATGAAAAAACAGGTACTGCAATTAACACAATAGCAGTACCTGTGCGAGAAGTTTCTGGTACATTGATGCCACTCTTAAAGCGCTAGAGTTCCCAGTGACCTATGTTCTTTGCATGGCTCACTAGGGACTCTGGATCTTTAAAGTTGAACACATTCGTAGCATAAGGACAGAGGAGAAGAGTGTGTGTGTGTGGGAAAAGGGGGGATGTATGTTACTTGTAATTGGAGAATATTTTAATTGCAACCACATGTATCTCATGGGTGACAAAATTTGTGGGTCGTGAACATTATGTCCCTAGCACAATAAGGGGCTTTCCCGGCACAAACTGTCGCATGTTCCAAAGTGCGACACTTTGTGCAAGTCTTCTCAGCACAAAGTTTCGCACCTTTGCACAAAGTGTCGTATGCGACACATGGTGCAGTTGCGACACTTTGTGCCGCAACATTCCCCACTGTGGACTCTGTCCCTGCTCTGAAGTCAGCATGAAATATGGATGGTATTAATTTGATAATTGCCTGGGAATGGATGACCCTTATTTCTATTATTGTTCTGGTTTTGAACTGAAGAGAGAGAGAGAGAGAGAGAGAGAAGAGAGAGAGAGAGAGAGAGAGAGAGAGAGAGAGAGAGAGAGAGAGAGAGAGAAAGGGGTTATAAACAAGCCAGAGAGAGAGAAGAGATAGAGCCAAAGAGAGAGAGAGAGGGAGAGAGAAGGGGTTATAAACAAGCCAGAGAGAGAGAGAGAGAGAGAGAGAGAGAGAGAGAGAGAGAGAGAGAGAGAGAAGAAACCTTTGGTGTCACACAGTTGACATGAACACATGTGCTAGCTGTCCACTGGCTCCAGCCGATGGCGGACAGTATCTGGTTAATGAACAGTACTGGCAGTGCTGCTGCACTGTCCCTGCCTCCATCCAGGTCATCTCACCGCCACTGGGAGGCTGGGAGGCAGACCATGATGTTGGTCCTGATACAGAGCACACTCCTTCACTGCTTGACCCGCAGCGTCTGT
>CM031605.1:57425120-57427620 GCA_018398815.1 Conus ventricosus
TTTCAAGTGCTGCTTATACAGTCCAGCTCCTTCACTTTAGCTCACCACCACTACTGCCCTGAATGTCAGGGGACCGGGTGCCTCGACGTCTGTCTGATGTTGCTGACAGACACATGATGCTGGTCTCCTCAACGTCCATCCCACAGTGGCCTCTGTTCTCTCCCTTTCCGGATTTGAATTCAAAATTCTGCTGTTAGGAAAATATGTATGTTTATCTTATAATCTCCTTCTTTGAAGAGAAAAAGAGAGAGAGAGAGAGAGGAGAGAGAGGAGAGGGAGAGAGAGGAGAGAGAGAGAGAGAGAGAGAGAAGAGAGAGAGAGGAGAGCAGGGGGCAGAAGAGGGATGGGAGAGGGAAAGAGATAGAAAGAGAGAAGTGACAAGCGGGAATGTGGTCCTTGTTTGTTTTACTTAAAAAAAAATTAGAAGATAAGATAAGATAAGATAAGATATGTTGCTTAGAGCCCAGCCGACCGCAAAAAGCCATATCAGGGCTGTCACCACGTTAAAATCAACTCAAAAGTCTTTCTTCACACAATTCTTTAAAATACATCTTCTAAAAAACCCATCAAAAGTTTGTTAAATAAATTTCCACTGTAAAACCTCAGATCTGATGAAAAATTTTAATCTCTTTCAAGAACTCAAAAATCGCGTCAGGCGGAACATCTCTGAACAAGGTTTTCATGGAATCTGCTCTAAAATGTTTGTGTCTCACATCATGCAAGTCCAACACTCTTAAAAGAATATGTTTCATTGTGAGTGGCACATGACATGGAATGCACCATGGAGCTTTTTCACTCTTGAAAGGTTGAATGGGTAAAATACGAATGGTCGGTGTGCAGCCGGCATAGAATGTTTTCTTCTCTACGACCACCAGACGTAGATGAGAGGAACTCCCTTAGGTTTGGACGGATCTGAAAGAGTTTTTATCCGTCTGTTTATTCAGTCCTCCTGCCAGAGGTCTCTGACATTATCATTAATTTTTGGTTTCAGATCTGAGCAGGGATAGATTGTTTGACAGGTTCTCTGTTGTGGCATTCTTGGCCAAACGATCAACCATTTCATTCCCTCCGATGCCAGCATGACCACGAACCCAAGCCAGAAAAATGTTGTAACCATCCGCTTTCAGCTTGGTAAAAAGTTAAAAAAAGTGCAAAAGTTCGGGATGCTGAAGGTTGCGGCCAGCTATGGCCGCCAAAGCTGACAGCGAATCTGACAAAACCAGAAAGTCCTTCTTTGCTGATTGAGAGCTTATCTTCAACGCCAGAACCAGAGCAGTAAGTTCAGCAGAATAACAGAAGCATCTGCCGCCAAGGACACAGACAAACAAAGTACAGGACAAAACACAATGCATTTTCGACCTTTTCGACAAAATGATCTCGCGCCGAATGTGAGCGATAAGTGGCTTCTCTTTCTCGTTTTCACTGTCCTAAATGTTATTTGTTTTTGCCTGAAGAAGACCAAGAGGTTCGATAATACATTGTGTTTTGTTCTGTACTTTTTTCTGTTGTTGTCTGTGTCTTTGTCCTTGGTGGCAACTAACCCCTCTTTTGTAAATTTTGCTTCATTTTCCGCCCTCAGTCACTCCTTTTTAAAACAAACGGTTTTTTTGCTAGAAAAGGAATACACATGGGTTAAGGGGGGAAGGGGGAGGAGACAGAGATTGGAATGTGGTGGACGGTGAAAGGAGGGAGAGGGGGGGGAGGTGGGGAGTTATCGAAAGAATGAAACCAAAAAAATAAAAAGGAAATAATTTAAGAGGCATACATATTATAAAGACTGAGAAAGATGAGACTTTGAACCAAGGCTCCTCCATATGTGGTCACACGGATTTGAAAAACAACAAACAAAACAAAACCAACACACACATCACACACACACACACACACACACACACACACACACACACACAGACCACACACACACACACACACACACACACACACACACACACACACACACACACACACACACACACACATATATATATATATACATATTATATATATATATATGTATACATACATATTATATACACAAATGTGTATTTGTATATATACAACTACCACACACAGTACATATGTATGTATAGAAGAGAGAGAGAGAGAGAGAGAGAGAGAGTGAGAGAGAGAGAGAGAGAGGGAGAGAGAGAGAGAGAGAGAGAGAGAGAGAGAGAGCATGGTGAACAGATTTAAAATGCTGGTGGAGAAAGAAAGACTTCTCCGATAACAATGTGAACGGTATATGATCATATTACCCACATCTCCGGTATTTTACTGTTGAGTAAATCTGTTCTCAGCATGACTTCACAGATGCGTTTAGTCATTCTCCATCCGATAAATACTGGAACGCAATGGGAGAGCTTCATTTCCTCCTCCCCCGTCTCTCCTTGCTTGGACGAGTCCTTGGAGTCAGCCACTTCAATCCTCCCTCCTTTCTACACTCCACTCCATATCTATAATCCCGATAGACATACCGCCTGTCCTCCGACCCCCTCACCCC
>CM031605.1:57432620-57470120 GCA_018398815.1 Conus ventricosus
CATTGACGTTTACAGCCCTGCTATTGATGTTTACAGCCCTGTTATTGACGTTTACTGTACTGCTATTGGCGTTTACAGCCCTATTATTGACGTTTACAGTACTGCTATTGACGCTTACAGTACTCCTGTTGACGTTTACAGTACTGCTATTGACGTTTAGAGTACTGGTATTGGCATTTAGAGTGCTGCTAATGACGTTTACAGTACTGCCATTGACGTTTACAGCCTGCTATTGACTATTACAGTACTGCTATCGACGGTTTACAGCCTGCTGTTACGTTTACAGTACTGCTTTTGACATTTACCGTGCTGCTATCAACGTATTGCTGTTCTGCTATTGATGTACACTGCCCTGCTATTGACGTGTACAGACCAGCTACTGGACGTATACAGCCCTACTATATAGGTATACAGCCTTGTTATTGACGTCCACAGTCTACTGTTGACTACGCAGCCGTAATTGACATGTACATAAACTATTGACGTATACAGACCTGGCATTGACGTAAAGATCACTGCTATTGACGTATACAGCCCTGGCATTGACGTAAAGATCACTGCTATTGACGTATACAGCCCCGGCATTGACGTAAAGATCACTGCCATTGACGTATACAGCCCTGGCATTGACGTAAAGATCACTGCTATTGACGTATACAGACCCGGCATTGACGTAAAGATCACTGACCATTGACGTATACAGCCCGGTATTGACGTAAGATCACTGCTATTGACGTATACAGACCCGGTATTGACGTTAAGATCACTACCATTGACGTATGCAGCCGGTATTGACGTATAGATCACTGCTATTGACGTATACAGACCGGTATTGACGTTAAAGATCACTGCCATTGACGTATACAGCCGGCATTGACGTAAAGATCACTGCCATTGACGTATACAGACCTGGCATTGACGTAAAATCACTACCATTGACGTATACAGCCTGGCATTGACGTAAAGATCACTGCCATTGACGTATACAGCCCGGTATTGACGTAAAGATCACTGCCATTGACGTATACAGCCCTGGTATTGACGTAAAGATTCACTGCCATTGACGTATACAGCCCTGGTATTGACGTAAGATCACTGCCATTGACGTATACAGCCCTGGTATTGACGTAAAGATCACTGCCATATGTCGTATTACAGCCCTGGTTGCGTTTGACGTAAGATCACTGCCATTGACGTATACAGCCCTGGTATTGACGTAAAGATCACTGCCATTGACGTATACAGCCTGGTATTGACGTAAAGATCACTGCCATTGACTATACAGACCTGGTATTGACGTAAAGATCACTGATTGACTATACAGACTGGTATTGACGTAAGCTCACTGCCATTGATATATACAGACCTGGTAGTAATGTAAAAAAAAAAAACTGCATTGACCGTATACAGACTGGTAGTAATGTCAAAATCACTGCCATTGACGTATACAAACCTGGTAATAATATCAAAATCACTGCCATTGACATATACAGCCCTGGTAGTAATGTCAAAATCACTGCCATTGACGTATACAGCCCGACATTGACGTAAATATCACTGCCATTGACGTATACAGCGCTGGTATTGACGTAAAGATCACTGCCATTGACGTTATACAGACCTGGCATTGACGTAAAGATCACTGCCATTGACGTATACAGACCTGGTTATTGAGTAAAGATCACTGCCATTGACTATACAGATTGGCTATTGACGTAAATATCACTGCCATTGACGTATACAGACCTGACATTGACGTAAAGATCACTGCTATTGACATATACAGACCTGGCATTGACGTAAAATCACTGCCATTGACGTATGCCACCTGGTATTGACGTAAGATTACTGCCATTGACGTATGCAACCTGGTAGTGACGTAAAGATCATTGTTATTGACGTATACAGGTCCGGTATTGACGTAAAGATCACTGCCATTGACGTATACAATCCTGATATTGATGTAAAGATCACTGCTAGTGACGTATACAGGTTGGTGTGAGTAAATAGCTGTGACGTTAACAGTCTGTATGGATCACTGTCCCTGATTGCAGGAAACTGGGAAAGACCTAACAGATGAGCCATATGGTGGAGAGTGCTTGATAAGCACGGCTTGGCAGAGATGCAACACGGCCAAGATAGAAAGGGGTGTGAGGATGCGTCTTTGAAGCTACAGATGGTTGAGGAGATGGTCAGTTTGCAGCTAAACGCAATGGTGTGAGAGTGTCAGTTTGAAGTAAAGATGGTGTGAGAGATGGTCAGTTTGACAGCTAACAGTAATCAGAAACAGGAACAATGCATCTGAACCAGCATGAACTGTCGAGCCAGCCCATGCAGACTGTAGAAGAAGAAGAAGAAGAAGAAGAAGAAAAAGAAGAAAAGAAGAAAGAGTTACTGAACATGTACAACCCACGCCAACAGTTCAGTCACAAAAAAGTACAAATTACTGAATGTATGACCAAAAGATTAATCCTTGAGAGAAAGTATGGCTTTACTGGATATTCACGGTGTACATTGTAGGTGACACCAAAGCAACATACAGCAAATTACTCATGTGATGAACGGCAAACACTGTCTCTTCAACTCTGAGCTCAATCGCCACATCAGTCTAGCATTCCCGAGTAACCTCATTCTGCTTTATACTACAGCAATCTGCATAACTTTGGGATCTGGTGCAGGGCTGGTCAGTTAACTAGTTTTGTTGCTCTCTCTCTCTCTCTCTCTCTCTCTCTCTCTCTCTCTCTCTCTCTCTCTCTCTCTCTCTCTCTCTCTCTCTTGGAGGGCAGGGGACGTGAGTATGGTGGGTATTGCAATGGAATGAGGCGATGAGAGGTGGAGCCATTCCTTCACTTCTGCTTCCTTTAACCTCCGCTGAACTGGAGCCGTTTTACTGTTGAACAGGCAGAGCGGGTTTTCAAGCCGACAAGTTCGACCCAACGAGTAGCCCGAGCACATGACTGTCAGCTGTGCGGGTAAACGCTCTAAGCATTACACTATGGTCTCCTCTGGGAATGGGGGAGGGGGCAGTGAAGAAGGGAGCCTCTCTCTCTCTCTCTCTCTCTTCTCTCTCTCTCTCTCTCTCTCTCTCTCTCTCTCTCTCTCTCTCTCTTTGTGTGTGTGTGTGTGTGTGTGTGTGTGTGTGTGTGTGTGTGTGTGTGTGTGTGTGTGTGTGTGTGTGTGTGTGTGTGTGTGTAGGGGTGACCCAAAGGATGCAGCTTAGAGATGGAAGTCGAGGGAGGAAATCTGGGTCTGTCAAGTTCTTTGCAATTTTCAGGTGGGCCTGACTGAATAACTGTGCAGCAATGCAGAAAACAGGATTAGCTTCATGCTGAATTAGAGACTTGCCGTAAACTGATCGAGAATGTTCGTGTCGTTAGTAACGGAAGTATTATTTTTTTTTTTTTTCTACCAGAATCTGTCAACAGGCTCGGAAAATCTCTCTCTCTCTCTCTCTCTCTCTCTCTCTCTCTCTCTCTCTCTCTCTCTCTCTCTCTCTCTTACTCACTCTCACTCCTACTCACACACTCACTCTCTCTCTCTCCCTCTCTCTCTCTTCTCCATCACTCCGTTACAAAAATCCATACGACTGATTTACGTTTTCCCCTTTCAGAATGATTTACGTTTCCTAAAAATAAATAATAGTGATTTTTTTCAGGTGTGCCGTTTTAAATTTAGGTAAGTATGCCTGTTTACATTAAGGGAATTAATGATCTACATAACTACCACAACATTTCAATTATCTTAACAATTCTTTTAAGCATGCTTTAGCTTCTAGAAAGACCAGTTGTGGGCAAAAATTACCTATTATACTAACAATTCATCCAGTTGCTCAGTTATGATGATTTGAGGCATAGACAGATGCCTTGGATTTGAACATGTACATGGAGTTTGTTGAATGTTAAGTGAATCACGTACTCACACCATATCCAAACCATTCAATTCACCTCATCAACATCGTTAAGCATGCTTTTGGCCTCATAAAAGACGTTTGTAAAGAATTTACTTCAGTTGAATTATACATTCATCCACGTGCAGTGTGTTTGATGTTGTGATGTATAGAATCCAGTTGTCTCTGGTTTGTAAAGATACAATGAGATTTTTATCATTGTACCACCTTAAGGGCCATGGTCTTAACAATAAATGTTTTACATCATTCATTCAATTGTTTGACTTGTTCCGTTCGTTCGTTTCGTACGTTCGTTCGTTCGTTCTTCATTCATCATTATTCATTCATTCTCTCTCTCTCTCTGCATCAATTTCACATACACACGCACAACACACACACACACCATCTACACACAACCCCACAACAACACACACACACAACACACTACACCACACACAACACCACACACAACCACAACTCAACACACACACACACCACGAGGGAGATGAGAGAGAGAGGATGGGGTTTTGATCTCCCGTATAGATCCCCCCCGAAGAGAGAGAGTTTTCTTGGAGAGAGTAGTGAGAGAGATGATTTTTTTTTTGATTTTTTTGAGATCAGTAGACAGAGAGAGACAGAGAAGAGAAGATGAGAGAAGAAATGAGAGAAACGGTAAGAGAGACGAAGACTCCATGAGAGAGAAGCCGACCCCCCCCCCTCGACCGAGAAGCCTGGACTGAGGAGATTTCGCTTAGAAGAAGTACGAGAGAAGATTTTACGTTTTGTTTTGAGAGTGTGAGCCAGATATTAGGTGTGAGAACTTGAGAAAGCGAAAATTCCAAATGGAAAAAAAAAGGAGAACAAAGAAAATCCATTGGGTTCTTTCTTCGTTGCACAGCAAACACACCCATGACTTGTGACCCCACACGTACCATGGCGTAGCATTTGAAGTGGAATTGGTTGATGTGACTAAGTCTAGCAATGAAGATCAGTGTTGTAAATTTACCATAAGTTATAGATCCAGTGCTTTGAATGTTTGAGGCATAATCGTCTGGATTAAAATACAAGGGTATGTTAGTGTTAAATGAATTACGAACTACAACATATACCAAACCATTACAATTCACTTCATCAACTTGTTTAAGCATGCTTTTAGGTTCTATAAAAGACAGATTTGTGAGAAATATACCTCTTGAATTATACAATTCATCCAGTTGCGTTCTGTTATGATGTTGTGATGTATAGAATCCAGTTGTCTCTGGTTTTGTAAATGATACAATGGAGTATATTTTATTCATTGTACCTCCTTTATGAGAGGCAATGGTCTTAAAGAATAAATGTTTTATCATTCATTCATTCATTCGTTCGTTCGTTCGTTCGTTCGTTCGTTCGTTCGTTCGTTCGTTCGTTCGTTCATTCATTCATTCATTCATTCATTCTTCTCTCTCTCTCTCTCTCACATACACACGCACACACACACACACACACACACACACACACACACACACACACCACACACACACACACACACACCACAACACACACACCACACACACACACAGAGGGAGAGAGAGAGAGAGAGAGAGAGAGGAGAGAGAGAGGGGAGAGAGAGAGAGGAGAGAGAGAGAGAGAGAGAGAGAGAGAGAGAGGAGAGAGAGAGAGAGAGAGAGAGAGAGAGAGAGAGAGAGAGAGAGAGAGAGAGAGAGGGAGAGAGAGAGAGAGAGACGAGAGAGAGAGAGAGAGAGAGAGAGAGAGAGAGAGAGAGAGAGAGAGAGAGAGAGAGAGAGAGAGAGAGAGAGAGAGAGAGAGAGAGAGAGAGAGAGAGAGAGAGAGAGAGAGAGAGAGAGAGTCATGGGGTGAGAACTGAGAAAGCGAAACATTCCAACAACTGGAAAAAACAAGAGAGAAAACAAAGAAACATCCATGGGCTCCTTTCCTTCGTTGCACAGCAACACGACCCCCTGACCCTTGTGGAACCACCACACCTTAAACCAGGCGTAGCTGATTCTGCAGAGCTGGAATGAGTGATGTGACACTAAGTCCACTCAGGAACAGCATAGAGAAAGAATCATGCTGTAGCTCAATTGACCACAAAGGCTCCATCAGGGAGTGAAGGCATGTTGAAAGTAGTAACACTACGCGCAGATTAATCTTCATGGTTAGAATCAAGGCTAAGTGAACAAACAAGTCCCTTTTTGACAATTTATGTGCCAACTGGGTCAAACAAACAAAAAAATTGATTTCCTACACAAAGAATGAAAGATCGCTTCAGGTAGAACACTCCTGCATTACAAGATCATCATTCAGCCTGCCGTACAATGGCTGACCCCTCTCTAAGTATGTCTGAATGCTAACACTCAGTAAGATGTGTAGTCCCGGTAAGAACCTGCGTGATATCTGCCCCACAGATCATACGTCCTCATAGAGTCTGCAGTACAATGGTTGAATCTCTAAGAATGTCTGACTGCTAGCACTCAGTACGATGTGAGGTCCCGATAGAACATGCATGACATCTGCCCACACATCATACGTCCTCATAGTGTCTGCAGTACAATGGTTGAATCTCTAAGTGTGAGTGACTGCTGGCACTCAGTAAGGTATGTAGTCCCGGTGGAACCTGCATGGTCTCTGCCCACACATCGTGCATCTTCCAGGCCAGGATCTGAGACATTGCAGACTTTAGCTGGAGGACACCGACATCACTGGGCAACAGTCCATTGTTTGTTGATGATTTATTTTACTTCACATCAGAGCCACATCATGTATCTCTGAACTGATTCATGTATAGCGAGCGATACATGGTTGTTACTCTGATGTTTTATAATTTCATTATTAATTTAGATTGTTAATTAAAAAAAATTATAATAGAAATAGTCTGTCCGCACTCCTTCCTCCCTCCCTGTCTTCCTGCCATGGCACCAGATCATCTTGTTGCGAATGCATTTATCTAAGTAGGAACATGAACTGATCAATATGTAGCCATGCATGCGGCGATGTGTGTGTGTGTGTGTGTGTGTGTGTGTGTGTGTGTGTGTGTGTGTGTGCGTGTGCGCGCGCGCGCGCGCGCGCGCGCGGGTGTGTGTGTGTGTGTGTGTGTGTGTGTGTGTGTGTGTGTGCGCGTGTGTGTGTGCGTGTGTGTATATGTATACACGTACGCTTGTGTGTGAAAAAGAGTGCATATATGTGAATGAACACGAATGCATGAATTACAGATACACTTGTACACTTGCCCACCATAGAGTACCAGGAAAATGTAAGCCTTGCGCAGAATCGATGTCAAACTTTCAAACTGGCGGGTGCACCACACACACACACACACACACACACACACACACACACACACACACACACACACACACACACACACACACACACACACACAACACATACATACATACACACGCGCACGCGCGCGTGCTCGTCACAAGCAACGTTCGTTACGGATCTCACTGGATTTAAGCAGTGCAGCGATCTTACATTGCGTTTCATACAACGACTGACACATTTTGAAAGTACTGACTGCAGAAGTGCAACGCACCAGCGATGATTCAGTACGACGAACTGGACAACACATGCCTCAAGACTAATGTCAGGGCCGGAATAGCTCAGTGGTAGAGCGCCGGACTCGTAATCTTGGTGATCTCGTGGTTGTGGCTTCGAATCTCCGCCGGGCCGTTTTGGTACAGGGGGATTTTTCCTTCGGAGTTAACATTGGTTCTGACTTCATTTCCCATACAGTCCTTCGAATGAGACTATAAACCGAGGTTCCGTGTGTGAACGCACGCATAACATCTTGCACACACGTAAAATCCCATCACCAACTTTCGGAAGAGAAGGCCAGTTTGGCCGTTGTTATGGATGACACGTTACACATAGCACGCACCCTGCGTGAGAAATGGAAAGAACGAAGGAAGTAAGGAAATTGAGTGAACGATATTGACTGGATGACACGGGAAACACTGAATGAAGCGCCAGCTGGCAGCTCTTCAGTCGGCACTACCCAGGTGGGCAGCCCGTTGTGTAAATGAATCCCAACAAGTGCCTGACAGGAGTCCATATTTGCCGAGGGAAAGATGGTCATCCGGTTACTTTCGGCCGGCTGCCTGTCTTGGTGTTTTCAAACTATGTTCCAACGGTATGGTTATGATGCTTTGTGGGCTATAGTGAAGATACACAACCTTGGCCAGTAGCTGGTCCATACCGTCAAGCAATTGTATACAAAGGCTTGCAGCTCACTCTTTATGCTAGACACAGAGGAAGGCAGGTTTCCTTCGTCAAGTGGTGTCCATCAAGGGTGTTTCTCATGACTCATGTTGTTCAATATCCTGAAAGACGTAGTAACAGTTATGCTGGAAGACTACACTGGCACGTTGGCCACCATCATAAGTCTCATGTGCCCTGAACGCATTGACAGGCTGGCTGGAATGCTAGTCCATTCACTTCAGGTCATATTGTTTTTAGCCCAGCCGACTACTAGCAGCCAATAAGAACTATCACCTCGTCAATGTAAATTCTTTACACAGGAATTGTCTGACTTGGTGAACAGCCTGGAGGTGACATCTACCGAATCCAGGACGGAAATCAGGGCAGAGAATGACAAAGTAGATGACGAACAGCACGAAACCAGACAAGAATCAGACACTGTGAGAAAAGTTCAAGAACCTCAGCGACATCATAGATAAAAAACAAACAAACAAACAAACAAAGAAAAAAAAGCAAAGAAAAACAAAACAAAACAACAGAACAACCTTGCACGAAGTGCAAGAGCACGGCACTACTAAAATCACTGTAAAGAAACAGGAGCATTGATCTCGGATCCAAGCTGAAGCTTTTGCATGCAATAAAATAATGCGATTTCCCTGCAGAGGACACATCACAGACTCCGTCATCAGGACTGTAAAGGAAGAGCCAGCAGTGGACAGGTTTAAGTAAGTAATCGATGAAGTACATATAAACAACTAATCAATGAAGTATACCACACAACACGTCAGACATTACGGTGTAGACATCATGTCACAACAGCAGTTTTTAGTTATACCTGTATGTTCTGGCACACGAAGTCAATAGCATAGAAAACAACAACAACAACAAAACAAACTTTGCTAGTTTGATCAGAGTAGAGTTTTGCTGAAAACCCAGTAAAGGAAAGAATTCGTAAGCATTTGGATGGTCTTGAAATTGTTTAGTTAATTATCATGATCTTGTTTAGTTAATTAATCATGATCTGCAGTCCTTAACGACCGCAAATGAGCACTTACACATGTAATAAAATTCGTCAACTGTTTTTTTTTTCTAAGTCACAAAGGATATACGTTTAATCCAGTTCAAGTGTTGCCAACAACTATCATGTAGAACGGAAAATCTATTATCGGAATGTCTCAATTCAACCATGGGCTGTCGGGGAGAGTACAGCAAAAACCAACGAGCGATGATTTTCCATATATACTCGATGATTATACTAGACTCCACTATCATTTACATTCATTCTTCCTGTCGCGATAAATTCCTCTTTTGGGATTTGTTCTACTAGACGTTTGAACTGGTTCAACGAATTTGCATGATTCCACCAAACAAAAGAAACACAAAGATCTGTATGATGGTGAACAGGTATTCTGCCACAAGGAAAGTCTCAACAGACCACGATCAAATATATCGTTACTGATGTAAACGGCAACAGAGATATGTTCTCAGAATTAGAAAAAGATTATACAGAAACTGTGCTATCCTAGCTTTGATTTCAAAGTCCATGAGAAAACATCCGAGTTCACAAAAGACAACGCAGGATGGAACCGAACTTTACACAGGAGTATCGTGTTTTTTTAAATTTTTATTCTTTTTAATTTTTTTTAAAGCGATGATGTAATCTTTTGCAACATGAAATTTGATCAGATCTCTATATTTCACATCCACGGGGCATCACAGGCGAACTATTTTTCAGTAAGTTCAATTGGATTTTTCTTAAAAGGGAAACACAGCGCCTTGTCAAGATTAAAACGTTCCTTAATTGCCCTGGCAAACCATCCACCGTAATGAAGAGGACGCAGAAATATTTATAATTCCAAACAGTGGCAATCAACTGATCATTATCATAATGATTTTCCTTCGAACGTTGCTACAGGATAAAGTAGTGATCGTTGTATCATCACATGAATCATGTTTAAGACGAGCTGACACAGTGAGGAGAAAAACCAACTTAAGTGGTAGCAACGTGTGACACGATCAAGCAAAATCTCCATGAACATGCACCAAGCAACAGAACAGAGAAAGGGCCGACATGTCAGACAGAGAAAGAAGTGGACAGACAGTGTGTGTGAATGCACCGGAAATACCTTTACCTCTCCCTAGCGCTTGCCCACCGCTGTGAGAGGTGGAGACAGTTGGCGCAGAGTTCACGATGGCAGTCACCGCCATGAGAGAATGACAGTTACCGCCGTGAGAAGTGGAGACAGTTGGCGCAGAGTCCATGGTGGCAGTCACCGCCGTAAGATGTGGAGACAGTTGGTGGAGATTGACTGATGGCAGTTACCGCCGTGAGATGTGGAGACAGTTGGCGCAGAGTGAATGATGGCAGTCACCGCCGTGAGATGTGGAGACAGTTGGTGGAGATTGACTGATGGCAGTCACCGCCGTGAGATGTGGAGACAGTTGGTTGGAGATTGACTGATGACAGTCACCGCCGTGAGATGTGGAGACAGTTGGTGGAGATTGACTGATGGCAGTCACGCCGTGAGATGTGGAGACAGAGGGTGGAAATTGACTGATGGCAGTCACCGCCGTGTGAGATGTGGAGACGAGGGTGGAGAGTGGACTGATGGCAGTCACCGCATATCCATGCTGGGCTGAGTCTTGGTGAACCGGTGATCCAGCAGATGCTGATATGCGTACCACCCCTGAACATCAGATACATCCATTAACAGTTGGGAGTTCAGTGCGGGGTATACTTGTTAATGGATAAACAACGCATTTGTCTTTATGTCTACCATACTGGAAAGTACGACTCTAATGCTAGGCAAGCTCAAATTTTGTTGAAGTGGTCAATGTGGTTTTTTCCATAATTTTGATTCGATTTATTCTTCTCATCATACTTCATCTAAATAAGCATGTTTATAATGGATATTATCTTGATGTTAAGTTTATGTTATAATCATCTTCATCGACATCTCCGGTGTCCTCATCGTCGTATGAAAATTGTTAATTTACGAGTGCAAGGCACTGAAGTATTTAAAGATACGCAGATACAAGAAGGCCATACACATTTCGTAAACGTTTGGTCGGAGTGTAGATTATGAACCTCGGACGTTCGAATATAATTTTTTTACGTTTTTTTTTCGTGCTGGTTTTCTCCTCACCAGTTCCCAGAAAACGTCTCTATAACGAGATCCCATGATGTAATATACAACAATGTTTAAACTGGAGCTGACGTGTGCACTGAATTCACTGATCCACAAAGTAGTCAGGTAGAAATTCTGATGGCGTCGGCCGGCGTTCATTTCTGGCCAACCAGCCAACTAATTCGAATCATAGCGAAGGGGAAGGTACAGGCGATAAACAGGATGGAAGTACCGACCAGCATCTTGGTGAGGGCCACTTCACGGAGAGAAATGGAGGAGGATGTTCCAGCACGCCATGTCACAATCTGACGAAGTTTTACAATAGTTATTATGGTTGCAGTCATCACCAAAATCATAACAACTGCAGGCACACCAACACCAAATGCGAAAGTGTCGAGATGGTCTATCAACTGTTTGTGACGTCTGTAAAATTCTCCTATCACAAATGATTTTATCAGAGTATCTGACACTGGATTATAGAGGCAGCCAATGTTGAATCGGAAAACCACAACGGTATACAGACCGACTGTTAGGACATAAACGACGATAATAATGACAGCCATTGTTCGGGTGCGCATTAGAGTCTGAAATTTGAGTGGACTGAGGACACAGAGACATCTTTCGGTGGCGGCTATAGAAGACAAGATCTGAGAAGCATACAGAAACCCCAACCAAAGCGGTAATACGATATTGATAAAGAATGTTTGCAACGGACCATGTATTTCTTTCGTGGTGAATTGCATATGAACTTGCTCAGCATGGTGAAACATTGCGAAAATTATGTACAGTTCGTCAGCCAAACCCAAAGCAAACAGACACAGGTTAAGACGCTCCTTCGGGACTTTGTTTGTAAAACACCGCCATGTTGATGACGTTTCCTGGTCCGCCAATCAGAAACAGCAATACCAGCAAAGTATCTTTCATTCTGCGTGCCGTTTTCTTCTACTTTTGAACTCACTATATTGTCGGGATTGTCCCAAGGCAAGTTCCATCTCACTGAAGATACTTTTGGCATTCATCCGAAAAATGAATTTTTTGTTCATGGGTTTCGCAGTGCTGTTAATTGCAAAAGGTATATGAAGGGGTTCCCTCTGCTTTGACAAAATAAAAGGGGTTTAGGGAAATTGATGACTCTTTGGCTAGATACCATACGTATCTGTTAGGTTTCTAAACTACGAATCTACATTCGAGGTTTGATTACTCTCTAGCACCTTTTCCATGCAGATTTATAGTCTAGCCTAAGCACTGCCAGATTCCATATCAGGGATATGGTTTAATACGAACTCTTTGTCTGATACGAAAGCCAGATTTTAGGGGTGGAAAATACACTGAAATTTTTTTTTTATGTTTAATTCAAAATTCTTTTCCAACGGGAGTTCAGACTTTGCAAGGACACAGAAAACCGAAAGTGTGGAAGCAAGGGCGGAACAAACCAATAAATGCTCAAAAAGATATCTGACCAAACCAGTAACACACACCCCACACACACCACACACCACAACACACACAAAACACACAACACACACACAAAACACACCACGCACCACGCACGCACGCACGCACGCACGCCCGCAGCACGCACACACCACACACACCACACATGTATTCTTTCTCTCAATTTCTCTCTCATTCACCAACTTACCCACCACTCACTCACTCACGCATTCACTCACACACTCACACATATACACACACACGCCCCAACACACACACACACACACACCACACACACACACACACACACACACACACACACACAAACACACCACACAAAAACACACACACACACACTACAAAACGCACAGCACACACCAAAACCACACAACACACACACACACACACACCACACACACACCACCACACCCGCGCGCCCCGCGCCGCGCACACAACACACATTTGTCTAAACATATAATTTTGTGAAAAAACGTAAATAAAGTATACATGCATGGAAAGCACACACTGAAAATAACAATGCAAGCAGAAAAACACACACACACCACACACCACACAAAACACACACACACACCACACCACACACAACACACCACACACACAACACACCGGCGCGCGCACACAAACAAACAAACAAACAAACAACGCGTCCACACACGCGAGCGCAACCGCGAAACAAAAAGAGAGAAGAGAGAGAGAGAGAGAGAGAGAGAGATAGAGAGGAGAGAGAGAGAGAGAGAGGGGAGAAAGAGAGAGAGAATGTAATGACATGAAAAGACAATGATTTTTTTTGTTGAGAGAGAGAGAGAGAGAGAATGAGGGAGGGGAGAGAGGAGAGAGAGAGGGAGGGGAGTAGGAGAGAGAGGGGAGAGAAGGGATGCACACGCACAACTAATGATTAGCTGTGTATATACATTCATTTCTATTGTTTTTGTGCTGCTCAATTGAACATATTGAACTTTGGAATCATCGCAGCTGAGGTGACATCATGGGATGAAGACTGCCGTTTATGGTGTGTGTTGTGTGGTGTGTGTGTGGGTGGTGTGTGTGTGAGTGTGTGGTGTGGTGTGGTGTTATGTGTGTGTGTGTGTGTGTTGTTTGTGTTGGTTTTGTGTGTAATTGAAAGTATGCGCCCACGAGTGAGGTGTATGGTTTTTGAAGATGCGAGTGCGGCGGCGGTGTGTGTGGTGTGTTTTGGGGTGGGTGTTGGGGCGTGTGTGTGTGTGTGTGTGTTTTGTGTGTGTGTGTGTGTAAGTTCGAATTGTCCGAATTGTTCGAAATTTTTCTGTCCCTTACTAATCTTCTAGACAAAACCCAGGAAAAAGATTCTGTCATTGGGTGTATGTATTAGGATTGTATAATGCATGGATGTATTGAACTCTGACCCTGCTGAGAGTAAAAATTTTTGTGTGCGGTATCTGTGCGGTTTGTTTAAATGTGTTAAGTAACGTTGTTTTTGAAAAGGGTAATAGTGTTTTATGTCTCTGATTTATATAGTATTACAAAGTTTTCCTCAGAAATATCAGAATGGCTGATGCTCTTGAAAATAGCTGCAAAAGGTTCTTTAAACCCAAATTTTGGAAAAGAAAAAATAATGTGTATATTTTTCATACAATTTTTATTGTTAAATTGCCAAAATAAACTGATTGAGAAACTAAGGAAATGTCGAGGGAGGTAGAAAAAAAGCCTTGTATATAAGTCTGGTTATGAGTCCGTTTTGACTTTAAATGTAAATATGTTACTATAGAAACGGTTGTTTGGCAAAATTTGTGGTCGTTAAGTGGTTTTCATTTCGAAATTTTTGAGTGCAAAAGAATCTGTTCTCTAATTATTGAGTATGTGAAATTTGGGGAAAATTGATGTGTTAGGTTTATGTTATCGTTTGGTACATTAGATCTGCAACTGCTTTGTGTCATATCTGCATTTTTTAATGAAGTGTTCATCCTCCATGCCTGTTAAAGGATAAAAGGATTAGAATACTTGTTGGTGTGTTTGTGTGTGTGTGTGTGTTTGGTGTGTGAGTTTGTGGTGTGTGTGTGTGAAGGGGGGTGAAGGATTTGTGGGTGAGCGGGAGGGCGAGTTTCTGGTAATCTAATCTTGCAACAGCACTATTAAGTCACCGTGCATGAATCACTTAATTTTAAGATCTTTTTTTCCTTTTGGCTCTCTGCTCTATTCAATGACAATCTGATTTTTGTCTACCAAATGTTTGGTTTAATTTAAAGCAAATGATGGCAGTCAACGAATTTAACATTGTTTCATACTGTTTGATATGACCGTTGTGGATGACATTTGCATCGAACATGCGAACATGTCCCATGCTAGCCCAAACAGTATTCTCTTTAAAGCTCTCCAGAATATGCAGTTTGAGGATTTCGATCTTGGAGAGGGTCCTTTTGGTGCTTGGAACGTTCGCAACAAGACCACAGAAGCAGTAAATGCGGGAAAAGGCGACATAGAGGGTAAGGGAAAAGGAAACAGCCCAGAGTCAATTGAAAATGACGTCAGCAGTGACGCAGCGGGTGGTTTTTCGTCACATGTCGTGTGGATAATTGTTCGCTCCTTTTTTTTTTTTTTTCTTTTATAACTTGTTCATTTTCGTTTGTTGATTTAAAAAAGGACAGCAACAATAACAACAACAATAACATAAAAACAACAGCAGCAACTGATATGTTTCAACATAGACAACTTGTGAGGGGAGGTGTTCATGGGAGAGCTTGGTGGCAGAAAGTCTTCAGAGAAGACGCCTTTTGAAGAACAAATATCTTTGGAACCAGAACAGCGTGTTGATGACTATGTTACGTTTGTGAGTAAACTAGAAAATTAACACCAGCACAACAAAAGAAAACCTTCAGCCCAGAGCTTGGAATGGGCGATGCATCAATTGTAATTTAAAGCACGTAATTATTCATTTCAGAATTGTTTGGTAATGTCTGGCCAGTTGTTGCTGCTAAGGTATAGGACTTCTAAAGACTGAACGTTGATCAAAGTTAACAACAGCTAAAAAAACCTCTAAAAACTAACGAGTACGACAAGATCTGGCAACAGAAAATGGGAACATGGATTTGTATTTTTGTGGTTCCCTTTCTACAATTCTGTGCTTTTAACTGTGGCATCCTGCAACATTTTCGTGTCTAAATCATAATAGCCGATGAGCGGAAATCTGCAAGGGGGGTAATCTTTCTTACACCTCTCATTCAGCGATAGTGACCCTGTCATTCTGATGAAACATATGCCGGCGGTGAGCACGCCTAAAGAAAACTATCAGCTCAACAATCCAGTTATTATCTCCCCCAGGTATATTGTGCTCTAGCACAGTTGCAAGATGAGTTCAGAATATTAGATTTTGCACATTGTAAATGTGCTGTTGGCAACATTTATTTTTGTCTGAAAAACAGCGAAGTTTGTGCTGTGGGATGTGAGTGTATAAACATATTTGATTTAACAAAATCTGTATTTCATTTTTAACGTTGAAATTCATGGTCAATAACGTTCTATTTTCTTAAAAATGCAGCTGGTAAATTTAGTCATAATCGAGTGTACCCTGAGATGGTTGAGGTTCAACTGCAGCATTATTTCTTCTTTAGTATTGAATTTCTTTTTATTGTCGTTAAGATAGTAATATCATTGTCATGCTTAATTTTTTATCATCATTAAGCAGTATTATTATTGTTTTAAACACATAATAAGAAGACAGGTCAGGGAAGCCTTTTACTAGGCCCCCCCATTAAACCTCACACAAGTTTTCAGCCCGGACTCTCACTTCTGAGGGGGCCGGTGTGTCACACTGTCACTTTTGCTACCCGTCATGACAGCTTTAAACTCCATACGCACAGGGGCAATCTTCCAATCCAACCAAAAGCGCACTCGAATGTTTTTCTTCTCCCCTCTCCTTCAGGAAAAACACTTTACTAAATCACATCACAACTTAAAACGATTTTACAACATGTATCTCTCTTTCACTGAGAGATAAATTAATCTTTACATGGAAAACTCTCTTTACATTGGAGAAAATTTCCCAGTCCATCTTCTATAAGCCATGGCCTTCACATTACTTAGCCCCAAAAAATCCTCAGGAGATAAATAGCTCCTGTACTCACTGATGCCCTGCCTGATCAAGTAAACTTCCTTTACTTTCCCGTTTCCCTGTTCTTCTTAGACATCGGTTTGCCCCCTTGAATTCTCTCGTCAGGGAGTATGAGTTCGCCTTTCTCTTCTGACTTCTTCTGTCCCTTGAGAAGGACAGTTCAACTCCTCTCTCTGGGTTGGTACTTGCTGGGGTGAACTATGGTTGTCCCCACACCATGGCCATCTTTGACCCCCACGGGGTGAAAGTGAAGGGTGAAGGGCTGAAACACGAATAAGGTTCGTGAAGAACCTGCTTCCCAATTTAACTGAATCTTTCTTTCTCTTTTCTTTAAGGTTCTCCCTGTATTCCCCAACATCATGGCTACATGGTATAAATGGTCAGCAGAGAGGACCAACGCCTACGGGTTTCGAGTTCTAGGATCGCTGGGCCTAAAACTGATTTTTTTTCCCCCTCCTCCTATGAGTGCATACTCAGTGTTCAAAAACATGACCAGCACCTTACCATACCACCCCTTATAACTATTCTCATGGTAAACTTTCACCCAATGACCACGCTTCTTTCTTTAAAATATTCACAATTATTTGGGACGACCCGCTACACTAGTAAGCCACATGAATATTTCTTTATTGTGATGGGGAAAGGGATTCAAATCAAAAATACATGTGATGGAGGTCACATGCCTTGAGGGAAGGCTACTCACATGACCCCCCCAAACCGGGATGAAAAAATTTCTCCAGAATTTTTTTAAAGATATACAACTTCATTTAAACACATCTTCACCCATGAATCTCAAAATGTGTATCCACCACACATGATTCACCGAATTAATAATCAACGTATAAAATCAATCATCATGATCCACCATAAATAGCATTTTTCAAACTTTCAGTCTTTCAAAAAAAAAAACCATTCATAATTGATCACCATACTTCACAAAATACATTTCACAAATTACAATGGATAAAACAATTAGGGATATTAACATTTCCAAAGTACAATTGTGTTCATACTTTTAAGATGTAAAGCACATTTTTTTTTCTTGATCTTTGTCTCACATCATAGTTTCAAAACCCTCAGAAAATGAGAATATTTCTAAGTGTAAGTGTTTCTCAATAGACATGTAAAAAAAATAAACATAGTGAAACTAGTTTATCCCCACATGTAATGTTAGTCCATTGAAAAAGTGAAACATTTTCTATCGTTGACAATTAACTAATGAAAACAAAAGTTTGTCTCAGTGCACAATCAAAACATGTGTATATACATTTCTAACGAGTTATTTGCTCATGACAAAATACATATATATTCACCTTCACAAGCAAGTTAGACATAAAAAATACATGATTTTTTTCCTTCTTTACTAAAGAATAAGCAAAGAAAAAATATGTATTACATCAACATCAAGTAGTTGTTTGCTTGTAAAACATACAGTCACTTCAACAAGCAAATTAAGCATAAATACCACTTGATTTAAAATAGTAGCAAAAATTTGCACTGTCAAATGTGAGCACACCGTAATCATTAAGAAAAGACAAAAACAGGAATGTCTTTCCCTTTAAGACAGTTACATTTGTCCATGAACTTCATAACACGTGACAATAATATCTGCCATGACATTTTGTGTTCCAGGCACGGGTTCAATTGTAAATTGGAATTCCTGCAAGGCCAAAGACCACCCTTAATATCTGCTGTTCTTAGTCTTTGACGATTTCAAGAAAGTCAGGGGCCTGGGGTCAGTCTGTAACCGAAACTTTCTTCCAGTCAAGAACCTGGCGAAACTTCCCCACTGCCCATACAATAGCCAAGCACTCTCTCTCAAGTGGAGTATTTTCCCCTGTCTTGAGAACTTCTTACTGGCGTATTGCACTGGATGTAACAAAGCACTTTTTTCCTTTGCAACAGTTACCGCTCCCATTCCTTTGGAACGGGCATCAGTTCTCAAAATAAAGTCTTCTGAGAGGGAGGGTAACAAAAAGAACAGGAAATGATTGAGGGTGTTCTGAACGTACTCCAAAGCCTTCTGGCACTCATCAGACCACACAATATTTTTGTTCTTCGTCCCTTTCGTCATTTCAGTCAAAGGGGCCGTCAGGGACGCAAAGTGGGTACATATCGTCTATAGTAAACAACAATCCGATAGTGACCTGATCTGTTTCTTTGTATGGGTTTAAGTAAAGATAAAATCTTTTCCACTTTTTTTCCCTTCTGGCATCATTTTTCCCACTGAAATAGTGTGACCCAAAAACTCGAGAGTTTGAAAACCGGCACGAATTTGGATGGTCTCCCCAGTCAACCCCAAAACATCTGAGTCGGGAAAAAAAACAGCTCGCAAGTTAGAAAGGAGGTCACTCCATGACTTTGCAGCCAAAAAATTGCCCGTCAAAAAAACTGACTGCACCACATTCTGGAGTTTCAGGGCTCGCATCATTCTAGCAAAAAGAAGCTGGGGCATTTTGCAAACCGAATGGCATTTTCGTCCTTTGGGAAAAAAGCCCAAAAAGGTGTTTGAAATGCGGGTCTTTTCCTTGTCAGCTTCGCCATTGGAATCTGCCAGTATCCTTTAGTAAAGTCTATTTTCACAAAATGTTCCTTCTGAGAGTGACACAGAAGTTCTTCAATGTCTGGGATGGCTGGGCATCGAACACAGTGATCTTATTTAATTTCCTGTAATCGATGCAAAACGCACCGATCCATAAAGGTTTGTCCACCAATACAACTGGTGCTGTACGGAGAGTAAAAGGTTCTATCACCTTTAAAATCCAGCATTACTTTGATTTCTCTCTCGACAACCTCTTTTTTTGCAAACGGAAGGGGGTATGGTCTGGTTCGCACTGGTATTTCAGTAGTTAACTGAATACTATGGGGTTTTCAATACCAGTCACTGTACCGGGGGTATCTGTCAACACATTCTGAAGTCTTTCAAAATTTCCTTGAGCTGTTCCGTTTGACTTGAAGACAATCCTCGACAAAATCACATCATCATAGGTTTCACCTTTGACAGCAGAGTACGAAGGGGTACAACATCATCTGCACTGGTAGATGTTAACACTCCTACATTTGCTGTTTTCACAACCTTTGTTTCTGTCCCTGTACGTCACATGGGTACAATTCATCATGATAATGTCTGTCATGTTGACATCGTTTCTGACACAGGACATATCCACTCAACTGAGGGTTTTATGGCAACATTTGTACGTTCAACATATTTTCTCAACATTTTCCCACATGAAATACCTTCTCAGTGTTTGCCATTTTGATCTTATAATTAACTGCAGAAATTTTTCCGAACACCTGAAAAGGACCCTTCCACATAACACAAGCTTGTTATGTTCATCAGTGAGTAGTACAAGGACTTTATCCCCTAAAACTGAAGGAACGTACCTTTGCTTTTCTATCAGCAAAGACCTTGTATACATCTGTTTTTCTATCAGCTGACTGTTTGTCCGTTGGTATGTCAGTGACAGTCTGTTTAGCAGCAGAAAGTTTTGTCGTCAGCGTCTCGTCTTTCCCTGTTTTCTTTTAGATCATCTGGGGAAATCGGATTCATCCAGTTTTGAGACTTTTAGGGGCCCTTTGTAGCCTTTTCTTTCTTTTAGATGTCGATCTGGTACTCAAAAAGAAAAGGGAACAAACGATCCTCCAGTACCACCATGTACTGTAGCGACACCTGGCAAATTGCCCAAAATCAAGTCGCAGACTGGGTTATCGATAACACAAGCGGTGAGAAATCCGAGTAGTACGGTGTATCGACCGAAATTTTCGCCAGCGGAAACGTTTCAATCTTGCCTCCAAACGACCTACACTTTTGGACAGTGTCCAGATTTCTGGTTTTGAAACACGAAAGATTTTCTTACACCAGCAGTGGTGCACCCAGTGTCTCGCAAAACTAAGCCTGCAATCCGTTGATGGCTCCGTTTTCCAACACAGTCCATCAACATATGTGTTGGTGCCAAAAAAAGGCCTTCTTCTCAATCAGTGGAGACTAATGCGGGTTTTTTAATCATTTGGTTTGAAAGGGCAATTCTTTTTTAGATGGAACTTGCCATCACAAAAGAAACATCGCATTGTCTGATCAGCAGCTGACTGACTTTGTGAACTTCGGTTCTGTCCACGAACTGGCCCAAAAAGGGCTACGCGGTGGTCGTTGTCCACGACCTCGGAACGTTTGCTGAGAAGCAACGGGTTTTTCCGGCGGGTGATACTGGTACTGATGAAAGTCACCTCGAACCGCGGAAAGATCCCTGTCCGTTCCTAGGATTGGTATATCCTTGAGGACTCAGAAATGACCACGATTTCCTTTCCTGTAACTTCCCTGTCCTGATGGATAGTACATGAAAGCATGAACTCAAAGATGGAAAATTCTCCTTTCCTAACACGCCCTTATCTGGGTGAGGATACAATACTGATCAGCCATCTGACACATTTCCTCAACGCTTTCAAATTGCCTTTCTTTAAGGAAAGTGGCCAGATCTTTTCTCACGCTCTGGAAAAGTTGTTCCCTAAGAAGGAGATCTCGCAGTGACTGAAAAGTTTTGTTCGTTTTAGATTTAAAACGATCCATCGATCCAAACAATGACTCATACGGATCGAAACGACGGAAAAGATTCCTTGTCAGGGCGCACAGAACGGAAACGTTCGCGAAAACGATCAGCAGAACATTGAAATTTCTTGAGCAGTTTTTCTTTCAACTGAAACCCAAGTTTAATTTTGTTTCGCCGCGAGTGTGTGGTACAATGCCAAAGCGCTACCCTTAAACACGACGCAATATACAATGTCCACTTTCCTTTGGGCCAACCACAAGACGTTGCGTGACTTTCAAAGCGGAAAAGAAAACTATCGATGTCATCCGTTTTTTCCTCAAAAGGGGGTAACTTTGGAATATATGCCGCTTTTGGTTGAGGAGCACTGCGGAACCAACTGGTGGAGGGGTTTTTCTCGATGCCCGTAATCTTCTAATCTCAGCATTGGTCTCTAATTCTAACTGTCTCAATTTTTAAAATTTGGGGTTCTTTATCTTCAGCTTCCTCTGTAGTCTTTTTTCTTCAGCTTCAGCTTCCCTCTGTAGTCTATTTTCTTCAGCTTCCCTCTGTTGTCTATTTTCTTCAGCTTCAGCTTCCCTCTGTAGTCTATTTTCTTCTCTCTCTCTTAGCCTGTCTGCCCTATCCCACGCATTGTTTCACATAGTTAGTAAGTTTTCTCCATCAAAAACCCAAGCGTTCCCCTTGTTGAACATATTTAACAAAATCATCCATAATGAACCGTTTAACAGATATAAAAAAACAAAACAATCTCTAAGTATGAAAAAATAAAGGGAATTATGATGATGTTTTATGTTTCACAAAAAAGTAATTATAGTATATACAAATAAGAATTCAATTTCCGGTGTAAACAGAAAACAGCTTACTAAAACAAGGGAGATATCAAATCCAAGGAATGTATTTTTCTTAAAGTACTTGCTATCAATTTGGAATGTAAAAAAAAGAAGTTCAATGCAAAACTGTTTTTCCTAAGAAAGGAAAATAAACACAATAAAGTTTTCTGAAAATAAAATTCCCTTTTTAAGTTTTAGTTCTTAAATGTTCTTGTTTTCAGTCTTTCTTAACTTACTTTTATTTTAAATGAATTTACAAAACAAATTTTATCGCCTTATCGCTAAGGAATATAAATTTACAAAACAAATGGAAGCACAAACAATTAAAAAGAGGGGAAGAAACACAAACTAGCGGAAATCCTACCTAAAGATGAAAATGTTGAAAAGAAGACTAGATAGGAAAATTATTGAGGAGAAGGTTTAGAGGTTTTGAAAAGGGGGTGAAAAGGAAATGAAAAGGATACACAGGACCGGAACAGTAAGAAGAAATCAAGAAAAACAAAAGAAGCCACAGACAGCACCCCAGTGGTCCTGTCTCCCGTGAAACTGGAGACGGGAAAAAACAAATCACTCACAATATACACAACACTACAGCAATAATGCAAAATAATAAACAATCAATTATAAATGCACATTCACCCAACTCAAAGAAAATCTCGCACCACACCCAGAAAAAAATAATCAAAAGATAAAGATGTTTATTTGGTTGAGCGGTAATCAAAATCCACCACCTACACTATTGGCGTGACGGAAGTGAAGTCGATCCCAACACTCTGAGGGGCAAAGGGGGAAAAATCAAATGAAACAATAGGAAAGGGAAAGAAATAATATTTACGAGAAGGGAAGGACTACCGACTCCCAACGCCATGCCCCCCCGCTAAACGCAGGAAGAGGTTGGGGCTATCAGTCCTGGGGAAGGGGGCAAAACAAAATCTAATACTCTAGGGGAAGGACAGCGGGCTCCTCAACGCCCTGCCCCTTGCTGCCCGGGACGAGCAAGAGGAGGTTGAGGCTATCGGTCCTGAGGGGGGAAAGGGTTTAAAAGAAATCCTACCAAAAAAAAAAACCTTAACGGAGTAGAGCAACCAAAAGAAATGTCAACCACCCGAAAATACATATAGAAATAGAAAAAAAACAACAAATGCAAATATTACACACAATAAATAATTAACTAATTTTTTTTTCTTTTTTCTTCCCTCAAACCCCTTTAGGTACAAATCAAAATCCTCTTTTTTTTTTTTTAGGCCCCAAGGCACAAATAGAAATCTTTCTTTTTCTTTTTTCTTTTTTTCGGGGTCACCCCTGTCACACTGTCACTTTTGCATACCCGCATTCATGACAGCATTACCATACGCACACGCAATCTTTCCAATCAACCAAAAGGCGCACTACCGAATGTTTTTTTCTCCCCCTCTCCTTCAGGGAAAAACACTTTACTAAATCACATCAACAACTTATAAACAGATTTTACACATGTATCTCTCTTTACACTGAGAGATAAATTAATCTTTACACATGTTATCTTCTCTTTACATTGAGAGTAAAATTAATCCAGTCCAGCTTCTATAAAGCCATGGCCTTCACATTACATTAGCCAAAAAATCCAGACCCGGAGAAAATAGCTCCTGTACTCACGATGCCCCGCCTGCATCAAGTAAAAGCTTCCATACTTTCCCGATTCCCTGTCTCTCTTTGAATTTGGATTGCCCCCTTGAATTCTCTCGTCAATGAGATATGAGTTTCGCCTTCTCTTCCTCGACTTCTTCTGTCCTTGAGAACGGACGAGTTCCAACTCCTCTCCATGGAGTTGGTACTTGCTGGGGCTGACTACTGGTGTGTTTCCCCCACCAGGCCATCTTTGACCACCTCACGGGGTGAAAGGTGAAGGTGAAGGGCTGAAACACGAATAAGGTTCGTGTAAGTAACCTGCTTCCCAAATTTTAAAATGAATTCTTTCTTTCTCTTTTCTTTAGGTTCTCCCCTGTAGCTTTCCCCAACTATCTATGGCTCACCTGGTAATAACTGGTCAGCAGAGAGGACCAACGTCCTGACAGGTTCGAGTCTCAGGCCATCTGCTGGGCTTAAAAATGAAATTTTTTTTCCTCCCTCCTCCTAGTGAGTGCATACTCAGTGTTCAAAACACATGACCAGCACCTTACCATACCAGCCCTTTAGTAAACTATCTCTCAGTGGTCACTTTCACCCAATGAACCCCGCTTCTTTCTTTAATGAGTATATCTCACAATTATTGGGGACGCCCGCTACACTAGCAAGCACATGAATATTTTTCCTTTAGTTGTGGCATGGGGAAATGATTCAAATCACTAACTACATGTGATGGAGCGTCACATGCCTTGATGTGAGGCTACGTCACATGACACCGTGCCACATTCAGGTCATGATTCATGGATGCTCCCTGCTGTCAAAAAAGATTCTGGCACGATTCAACACTGCACCTTGTCCGCGGCACTGGGCCTTTTCTGTCCAAACCCGAGAGCTTTTCGTGAAATCATGAGCAGATGAGCCCACAAACCTCCTTGCTACAACCGCGAAGCGAAGACTTTGGTTTGAAAGCCAGGTTCCTTCAAGCTGCTGGCTAACTGACATACTTGGCTTCTTCTCTTCTGATTTCCTGTAGCACAGTGAACTTTATGAAAATTATTTGAATATATCAGAATGGAATATATTTGGTGTCATGCCAACCTTTCCCGAAGGTCTGGATAAATTTTTCCATTACAGATGGTCCACTGTGGATTCCTACCCCAAAAACCCCTGAAACCCCTGATTCCATTCGTGGATACGAGGCTGCCCACCTTGTGCCCCCGGAGTGGATGTTTTGGGAGCCTTTGAGGTTTTTTCCCTCTGAAGTTTCACCTCCGTGTGATGCCTTTGCATTTCTTTGTCCCTCCCGTGTTCTTTCCTTGGTTGCGCTGCTGTCCACGAAATTACAACAGGGCCCCGGGTTTTTTGCTTACTCTACTTTGTAGAGGGACGAGGATACATTTCAGTGGTAGCCTAACAAGTTTTTGCAATGGTGAGCGCAATGTCAGTAATACAAAGGGAGCACCAACCATTTTTGTCACTTGTTGATTTTGGGCCCCCCAAAAATCCGCTGTGCTAGTGCATATGGTTTTATAAAATTTAAAGGCCCCTTTTGGAAACAGCCACGAGGCTACATCGGGGCTTCTTTCCTTTATTTGACCTTTTTTCCGCTCTTTCTGTCCTTAAAAAATATAAATATATCATTTTCTAATGTGCACACTGAATCTTCTGCCTTTTGCTGAATGTAAACTTTTGCTACCTTCGTTTAAAGGGGAACGGGCTCAGTGTCGTTTTGAAAAAAATAAAAGCAAAAAACTTATCAAAGGGTTTCAGGGGTTTTGTGCTTTATTGTTCTTGGTGGGTGTCCTCAATGAAGGCTTTAAGAAGGGGGTCTGATATCGTTTTCGATGTCTGCTGAACCAGTCAATCTTGATGCTGTCAAGTTTACCTCATTGCAAAAAAATTAATTTACAAATTTTGTACAGCCCATTGTATCCCCTTTCCCGGGCGTTCCTTTGCTGTGATTTTCCCTTAAGGAATTCTACTAAAGCCCAGAGAATCTTCTTCATCGTTTTTTTGAATATTTTTTGGGCGCGATGGATCTAAAGGATCAGTTTTAATTTCTTGGCGGAACTGATTCACACCATATGCCAATTCAGACACACCCATGAGGTTTTCCCTCTCTGCCCATCCTATTATTGCTTCAGGTTTCCCACATACAAAACTCATCTTCTCATTAAATTTTTGGGCGACCAAAACCTCAAGAGAGAAGTTTTTCCCCAACGTGAGAAGTGCATGGTCTGAACTAGTTGGAGTCAATCGACCCCTGCCCGGGGGATCAAATAAATTTCACTTTTATCGTCCCCCATTTAAAATTTTCCACATATTTGGATTTGTTAAGCAACAAAAATTCTTTGGGGACATTTCTATTACGGAAAAAAGGGTATTGATGGTGTCTACATAGTCAAGTGGACACAGCTATGACTCATGATGGTGTTTTGGACCGTGTCTACATCAAAACGTAACAAAACCCGATTTGATGAGGCGTCTAACAATCAGTAGACAAGTGTGCCCTTGATGATGGCCTACTGATCGTGTCTCATCAGATCACGTGACACATCTGTGCCCTCGATGATGGTGTTAGGGGCCCGTGTTATATCAATGAAATGGACACAGCTTCCCCTTTGATGTGGCCTTGTCATATTTAGGTGGTTCAGAAAGTCAGCATCGAAGCTTTTTTTTGCGTAATCAAAACTTTTCGTTAATCAGATGCTGCCACCTAAAAAACCCCGGTAGTGTTGTCCCAATTTACTTTAGCTCGGACGGGGGTACGATGATTTGTGGGTGATTCTGTTAAATTTTAATCTGGGCTACTCTTTAAAGGGCTTATATCGAGCTAGGGCCCCTCTCCCAGTATTCTACCTGCTTCATGATGTAAAAAAGCAACAGAAAAAGGCCGTATTATTCGATAACTATGCCGATGTTTTTTCACAAACTGCCCCAGAGGGACTTTTTAAATAAATGTCGTTCAGCAACCAAAAGCAAAAAATGGCTGAGTTCACTTCCTTTGATAATTTCTACCAGCAAAAAAATTTTAATTTTCCAGCGGTTTTTTATAAATCTGCAAAACATTTTTTTTTATTCTTTAAAATTTCTTTTTGCACGCAAAAGGGAAAAAAAAATGCGAACAATGAAAAAGGGAAATTGACAGGGCCCAACAAATTTAGGGGGGGGAGAGAGAGAGAGAGAGAGAGAAGAGAGGGGGGGAAGAGAGAGAGAGAGAGGGGGAAAAGAGAGAGAGAGGTTTGTGGTATCAATCATTGTCCAATTTTTTTATTACTTGTTTTGAAAATTGGTAAGAGGTTCTTGGGCCTTTTAAAACACACCATTACTTCACGAACATGAACAAGAGTGAAAAACAGCATTTTCCTTTCCACCCTTTTTTCACTGAACCCAAAAAACGAACTTTCAACTAAAATTGTGGATGTTTTCTGTCATAGGTTCAGAGATTTGGGAAAACCAAATCAATTTGTCAAAATATTCACGCTTTTAAAAACAAGCCGTCGGGTTTTCCCCTCAACATTAAAGGGCCCCAAAAGTCATTTCTTACAAAACCCTTTTTTTAAAACCCAAAGAAAGACCAAGAGATACGGAAAAAAAGATAATGCAGGGGGCGGGACGGGACACAAGATAGAAAGCCTCCTACCAACATCAAAAGCAGGCACTCAAAGGAACCCAGGAAGCAGAAGGGGGGGCATTTGCGTTGTGCATGGATTACGCATGCGACAGCTGGAATGCCCGGGCCCCGTTGAAGGTCAGCCCAGAACCAGTCTGTGGGGGGGTTTGCCGGATCCATGGGGGTCCTCAGGAAACCCAGATTAAAGTGAAGTGAAAAAAATTTTTCTTAAGCTGCCAATATATTCATTAAAATTTTGGGTTAGAATTTCCCCGAGAGCTTTTAATCTGACATACAAAGACGTATTTACCCTTTTCCTGAACCAAATAATTGCGCCGTATTTTTACGGTAAGAACAAGAAATTTTTACAATTTAATATAAAAGGGGAAAAACCCGGGCCCCGGGGGGGAAAGCTGCAACCGAAGACCTCTTTAGAGAGTTTTAAGACTGTAGGGGAAAAACTTTGTGGTGTACGGAGATGTAATCTGCACGAGTGTAGATGTAGGCGAAAAACTTTGTGGTGTTGGGGATGCCCCTGTCACAGTGTGTAAGACTGTAGGCGAAAGCTGGTGGTTGTTCTGGGAAAAGTCCCCCTGCACGTGTGTAAGACTGTATGCGAAAACTGTGTGGGGTTTAGGGGTTTTACACCTGTCAGAGTGGGTTTAAAATGTATGGGCGAAAGCTGTGTGGTGTACTGGGAATGCCCCGTCAAGGGGTGTAAAACGTATGGCGAAAGCTGTGGGGGTGTATGGGATGTCCCCCGTCACGTGTGTAAGACTGTAGGCGAAAGCTGTGTGGTGTACGGAGTGTCCACCCGTCGAGTGTGTAAGGGCTGTAGGCGAAAGGTGTGGGTGTACTGGGGGGTCAACCCGTCAGAGTGGTAAAACTGTATGGCGAAAGCTGTGTGGGGTACTAGGAAAGGCCCCCGTCACATGTGTAAGACTGTTTGGGGAATGCGTGGTGTCTGGAGATGCCCCCCCTGCAAAAAACAAAAAGCGTGCCCACTGAGGTGTGTTACTCCAGTGGGGCTGAGAAAGCGTGCAGCAATTCGCGGGCGGGGGCGTTTTCGCTGGTGGGCTTGCAGGTAAAGAAATAAAGGGGTAAAGCAGATTTTGTTTCAAAAATGCATCCCTTCAACCCCCCCAAATTTTGATGTGACATAATCTGAAAAAACTTAAAAAAAAGTTTTGTAGTTGTCTTTTTTTCTTTCTCTCTGTTTTTATACCCAAGTTGTTGAAGAAAAAATTTTTTTCAGGGGGAAAAAAACCAAGGGCTGGTTTTTGTTTCATAAAAAAAAGGCACAAATTCATGATTTATCAAGTGCGTCAGGTTCGTCCTCAACATTAAAGGGCCCAAAAATCATTTTTTACAAAAAACCTCTTGAACCCCAAAAAAAAGACCAATAGTTTCGGAGATAAAAAAACGACTAGGGCAGACTTGGACCCCGCTATGAAAGGCCCTTTACCAACACACAAAAAGGGGATCGAAGGAACTTTAGGGGAAGCGGAAAGGGGGGCGCTTGGCACCTGTGCATGGATTTTTACATGACAAGCTGGGAAAACCGGGCCCCCCCTGGGAAGGCAGCCCCGAACCAACTGCTGGAGGATGTGGCCCCAGCCCTGTGATCCCAAAGGGGAACGCACAGATTGAAGTGAAGAGAAGTATTTTTGTAATGACCCAAAGTTGATCATTAACTTTTAAATTGCATTAGGACTTTTCCCGGGGGGAAAGACTGCAACCCGGGGTCTCTTCAGAGGGGTGTAAAACTGTTGGCGAAACTGTGGGTGTACTGGAGATGTCCCTTCAGAGTGTGTAAAACTGTAGGCGAAAGCTGTGTGGTGTACTGGGGATTCCACCTGTCAGAGTGTGTAAAACGTTGGCGAAAGCTTTGTGGTGACTGGGGATGTCCACCTGTCAAGTGTGTAAGACTGTAGGCGAAAAAAAACTTTTTGGGACTGGAGATGTCCACCTGTCACAGTGTGTAAGGACGTATGGCGAAGCTGTGTGGGGTATGGAGGTCCCCTGTCACAGTGTGTAGACTGTAGGTGAAAAGCTTTTTGGTGTACGGGGAGTCCACCTGTCACAGTGTGTAAGACGTTGGCGAAAGCGTGTGGTGATGGGGATTCCCCTTAAAAACAAACAGCCTGTTCATGCAGGTTTTTCTATCCAGTGGGGCTGCAATGCATGCACAGTTCCCTTTATGGTGGTTGTCTTTTTTTGGTAGGCTCTGTGGTAATGAAATAAATGTTGGTGCATCCATTTCTGCTTCAGTGGGTTCCAAGGGTAGTGCATGAAAATTTAAAACCCCGGGAAATGATGTGTGAGGGGGGGTGGGGAAATTGGGAAGGAGAGAGAGAGGGGTTTCGATTTGTTTACGAAATGCGTCCCTTCCCACCAAATTTGACTGTGCTTGATCTAATGTAAACTTTAAAAAAACTTTTGTAATTCTTTTTTTTCTTGCTTCTGTTTAAAAAAAAGCTTTAGAAAAAAGTTTAATTCAGGGGGTTTAAACCGGAAAAAAGGTTTTTTGTTTCATAAAAAAGGTCGCTATCATGTTCAGTTCAGCTAAAAAAAACAGTCGCTGCACCTGATGTCATCCAATGCAGAGTGGTTTTTTACGGAATGATTCGCAACATACACTTGATAAATGCCATTTAATTGTATTGTTGTTGGTGTTGTTGTCGTACCCTGGCTAAAAGACTCCAGGGATCATCCGAACAGCGAAGTATTTGAACACTATGGCACAAATGCATCAGCTGGGGGATGATGAACATTACGTGTGTGACCGTTTGATTACCCCGCCACATGGCAGCCACACTCCGACTTCGGGGGATTTGGGAGATGAATTGTTATGCTAGGAGCTTGTCACGACGAAGACAAATCCCACACACTATGCAGAGCATAACAACATTTGATGTAGCTTGGATGTCTGGCCTATGTCAAATTGTCTGACACAGCCTTAGCCAAGCGTAATTTAATTGTATTGAAAAGAAAACTTTCGACAGAAACATCATTCACCACATAGTAACATGACGTCATTTCATTGTCATGTACAGATTCACACATGAAAACCCATCCATAGAATATTCTTACGATGGTGATCTTAGCGAAACAGCTCAGATTCAAAAATATTGTTGTTATAAGATTAACATGATACTTCGAATGTGGAGTAGGGATTCACACAGAAAAACTGCTTCGCAGCATATTCATATGTCATCATCTCCATGCGTATAAAAGATTCCTAAGAAATGTCATTTCAGCACCTCTTGATATGACAGAATTTCACTGTGAAATGGAGATTCATTCAGGAACGCTAATCACAGGTTTGAATGGTATCAATTTAAGGTGGAGAAGAGATTCACATAGAAACATTCCATCTATGTAAGATTTTATTTTCTATGTAAAGTTTGTCATCTGAACTGGTGAAGGAGATCCACACAGAAAACATTTCTCATCACATATGTAGATCATGCCAAGACAATGTTGACAGGATATTCGAGTGGAAACTCCACGATTTACATATTTACATGGTGTCATCTAACTTGGGTAAAGAAATTAAATAAAAAGCACGATTTATCTTTAACCTGCACACTATCTATTACTCTTGAAGTAATGGGTATAGTACATCTTATATAGCTAAAGTGAGACTTTAGGTGATTATTAAAGGTGATAGGCAGGCATGAAAGTGGACAAAATGCACTCTGTTCTGTAAATCTACTATTTGTGCTGATACATCGATAATGCAGCGTACTGATAATGCATGTGGCTGTGCAAGCTTACCTTCGGGGACAGTTATAAACAATAATGTGCACACTATCATTATTGAGCTGGATCCATTGATAGTGTTCTTTAGCTGTGTATAGGTGCTTCCCTTCAGCAGTAAACGTTATGAAAGTAGCCAACCCTGGTACTCTCTTCTCACAGCGAAACAGCTACCCGTTGCTGGTGTCCATTAACGTGCACCCCACCCCACCCCACCCCACCCCACCCCATCCACCTGTTTAAGGGGAACATAGGGTGTTATGCGATATCCGCCCCAACTCACATCGGTTTAAGACTTCTAAAGTAAAACATAACGACTACCAGATTTGAACCGGTCACTCAGCTGGGAAACAAGCACTTACTTGGAGCTTTCGACAGACCTCCGTTCGTCTTCATCGGCGGTGGTGTTGCTACTGGGTGAACAGGAGTTCAGTGCACACGACCTCGGGTCGAACCCTGGTCATGTGACTGTTAAAGTCAAACATTTGTTCCATTTCTCATGGAGATTAAACAAACCAGTGACTGGGTATAATGCTATCACCTTTGCATAAAATAACGCAAAACAATATGCATAGTGTTTTCAAAAAATAAAAAATAAATAAAATAAAATAACCCTGCATTAGAAATGGAAAGAACGAAGGAAGTGAGGAAACTGAGTGAACGATATTGACTGGATGACACTGGAAACGACTGAATGAAGCGGCAGTTGGCAGCTCTTCAGTCAGCGCTACCCAGGTAGGCAGCCCGTTGTGTAAATGAGTGTGGTTTGTAAAGTGGTTAGAGCTTGGTCTCTAGCCGAAGATAAGCGCTATGTAAGTATTCATAACATTAATGATGTAATTTTGCTCACTTTGCTCTTCAGCGATCTTCCAAACAATTTGATTCTCAGCAGCGTCCCAACTAATGCCTGACAGGAGTTCATATTTGCCGAGGGAAAGATGGTCATCTGGTTACTTTCGGCCGGCTGCCTGTCTTGGTGTTTTCAAACTATGTTCCAACGGTATGGTATGATGCTTTGTAGGCTATAGTGAAGATAAACAACCTTGGCCAGTAGCTGGTCCATACCGTCAAGTAATTGTATACAAAGGCTTGCAGCTCACTTTTTATTCTAGACACAGAGAGAGGCAAGTTTCCTTCGTCAAGTGGTGTCCATCAAGGGTGTTTCTCATGACTCATGTTGTTCAATATCCTGAAAGACGTAGTAACAGTTACGCTGGAAGACTACACTGGCCACGTTGGCCACCATCATAAGTCTCATGTGCCCTGGACGCTTTGACAGGCTGGCTGGAATGCCAGTCCATTCACTTCAGGTCATATTGTTTTTTTAGCCCAGCCGACTGCTAGCAGCCACATAAAAACTATCACCTCGTCAATGTAAATTCTTTACATAGGAATTGTCTGACTTGGTGAACAGCCTGGAGGTAACATCTACCGAATCTAGCACGGAAATCAGGGCAGAGAATAACAAAGTAGAATGACGAACAGCACAAAACCAACAAGAATCAGATACTGTGAGAAAAGTTCAAGAACCTTAGCGACATCATAGATAAAAACAAAACAAAACAAAACAAAACAAAACAAGCAAAGCAAAACAAAAGAAAACAAAAGAACAACCTTGCACGAAGTGCACGATCACCGGCACTACTAAAATCACTGTAAAGAAACAGGAGCATTGATCTCGGATCCAAGGTGAAGCTTTTGCATGCAATAGAATAATGCGATTTCCCTGCAGAGGACGCATCACAGACTCCGTCATCAGGACTGTACAGGAAGAGCCCAGCTGTGGAGAGGTTTCCGAACAGTGCTCGGTGTCTCCTGTACTGACCATGTCACAAAGACCAATTTTGCAGAACAGTTAAGAGTTGTTTTTTTTTGCTTTAAAAACATATTTTACAGTTTTTGTTTCAGCTTTGGCCCAGGGGTTTGGGTTTGCTGAGATACACGAACAAATAATAAATCTAAAGCTCCAGTGCGGTACAAACACTTTCCTCCATAGAAAATAAATAAGTAATTGATGAAGTACATATAAACAACTAATCAATGAAGTGTACCACACAACACGTCAGACATTACGGTGTAGACATCATGTCACAACAGCAGTTTTTAGTTATACTTGTATGTTCTGGCACACGTAGTCGATAGCATAGAAAACAACAACAACAACAACAACAACAACAACAACAACAACAAAACAAACTTTGCTAGTTTGATCAGAGTAGAGTTTTGTGGAAAACCCAGTAAAGGAAAAAATTCGTAAGCATTTGAATGGTCTTGAAATTGTTTAGTTAAGTATCATGATCTTGTTTAGTTAATTATCATGATCTTGTTTAGTTAATTATCATGATCTAGATCTACATAGGGGAAACGTCACGCACACTTGAAACACGCATCTCTGAACACCTGGCTGATATCCGCCACCACCGACCCAAACCCGTCGCCCTACACTTCAACCACACCCAACACAACATCGACCATGTCAAAGTTATGGCACTCTGGCGGTCACAGAGTGACAGCTTTGAACGCACAACTCAAGAATCCCATCTCATTGCCAAACTGGGCACACTACAACCCCCAAGGCATCAATATCCAACAATAACCAAACACACATACCCACCTCTCCTACATCAGTTGGCAATATCCCCTACCAACACACACACATACATACACACATACACACACACTTACATACACCACCACCACATCCCCTTCACTCACTTCACACAATATTTACAGCAACCCTCCATCTATTTAATCTTAATTTTGTTTTATCCTTCCCCTTAAAATCGCCCCCCCCACCCCCCCTTTTTTTTTTTTTTACCATTATTATCAATCCACCATTACCACAAACCATCACAAAGATATCACACCATCCCAATAAACTAGACACACAACCCTATCATATCACACACACACACCTCCCCTGACGCACCCCCCCCCCCCCCTCCGTTTCCTCTCCCATAATCCCCCTGACCCCATGTCATTTCCTCCTACCGACCCTATATGGACAACAACGGATGAGTCATTTTTCATTCTCTTTTTTCGTTTTTCGTTGTTTGTACTGTCCCACATGTTAAATGTGATTTATTTTTTCGCCTGATGAAGACCCAAGTGGTTGAAATGCATCGTGTCTTGTCTTGTGCTTTGTTTGTCAATGTCAGTGGCGGTAAGTTCTAAACAAACTATTCCTAATCTTGCTTCGTTCGCCGCATCAGTCACTCCATTTTGAAATTTTATCATGATCTTGTTTAGTTAATTATTATGATCTGCAGTCCTTAACGACCGCAAATGAGCACTTACACATGTAATAAAATTCGTCAACTGTTTTTTTCTAAGTCACAAAGTGGTAGCAAACGTGTGACACAATCAAGCAAAATCTCCATGAACATGCACCAAGCAACAGAACAGAAAAAGGGCCGACATGTCAGACAGAGAAAGAAGTGGACAGACAGTATGTGTGAATGCACCGGAAATGCCTTTACCCTCTCCCTAGCGCTTGCCCACCGCCGTGAGAGGTGGAGACAGTTGGCGCAGAGTCCATGGTGGCAGTCACCGCCATGAGAGAATGACAGTTACCGCCGTGAGAAGTGGAGACAGTTGGCGCAGAGTGAATGATGGCAGTCACCGCTGTGAGATGTGGAGACAGTTGGTGGAGAGTGAATGATGGCAGTCACCGCATATCCATGCGGGGCTGAGTCTTGGTGAACTGGTGATCCAGCAGATGCTGACACGCGTACCACCCCTGAACATCAGATACATCCATTAACAGCTGGGAGTTCAGTGCGGGGATACTTGTTAATGGATAAACAACGCATTTGTCTTTATGTCTACCATACTGGAAAGTGCGACTCTAATGCTAGGCAAGCTCAGATTTTTTTTTTAATTCAAATAATATCAGAGTTTACAAATGTGCAGAAAGAGGACAGTGCGCAAAGTTGTCATTTTGTTTTGTTTTAAGAGAGGCATAAAGCAACGAAACAAGCACATAAAAAAAGAAAGATCAAGCATAGATCCATGTACACACAAAGGGATTTTAAAAGAAAAAATTGCTGTATCGATGGACAGTCTGCCGGGTTTGTTAACTGATTGTCTCTGATCTGTATACAATTATTATTAAGTGTGATTATTCTGCAAGGAGGATTGCTGTTCATATATATATATATATATATATATATATATATATATATATATATATACAACAAACTAATAAATTCCAAGGATAAGTACCGCACCGTTCCAGCAACTTACAGAGCAGCTTGGTGTTGCAATGACTGCAAGAAATATTGAATTATAAACAAAGCTTGCTCTTATGTCTTAGATTGAAGAAATAGGGGAGATACGCATTCATATCTGCAGTGGTAGATGATTCTGCCTAACTAACAGTATGTGCTTGAGTGGTGAATGGGGAAAAATAAATATAATGCTTCTCAAAATGAGCCTTCAGCAAGCTTATATTCTCCAAGGGGAGAC
The DNA here is from genome assembly GCA_018398815.1 of Conus ventricosus. Lineage (NCBI taxonomy): Eukaryota > Metazoa > Mollusca > Gastropoda > Neogastropoda > Conidae > Conus > Conus ventricosus. The sequence goes on from CM031605.1 coordinate 57,468,198, forward strand.
ATCCTCCAATAGGGAGGGAAACTCACTAACATATAACTCCTGGTCATATACCGATATTTCGAAACTTGGTGGTTTCTCCTCAGTGACCGCGGAAAGTGGTAATTTGACTCCTCTGCCTTTTCAGTTTTAAGAAGAATGCAATCCCAGAAAAGGCTGGTGTGCAATACCGTAGTATGTTTGTTGAGTTTTCAAAAAACCAACCAAAGGTGCTATCTAAGAGCAAAAGAAAATCAAAAAGAGCAAAACAAGCTAAATTTTCTTGTGAAAAGTAAAAAATATAAAAAGATATCCTCTAAGACACAAGTGCTGAGGGCCAGTTCTTTTATTTTTCCCCATTCACCCACTCAAGCACATACTGTTAGTTAGGCAGAATCATCTACCACTGCAGATATGAATGCGTATCTCCCCTATTTCTTCTTCAATCTAAGACATAAGAGCAAGCTTTGCTTTGTTTATAATTCAATAATTCAATATTATAATTCAATATTATAATTCAATATTATAATTCAATATTATAATTCAATATATTATAATTCAATAATTCAATATTCAATATAATTCATATATTATAATTCAATATTTATAATTCAATAATTATATATTTTATAATTCTAATATATATAAACTATAATATATAATAATATAATATAATTATATAAATACTATATAACAATAATATATATATATACATAACTATACATATACACTATATATACACATATATACACAATCTATATATATCATACATATATAATACACATACATATACACACATATACATACACACATACACATACACATATATATGCACATACACATACATCACATATATAACTACATACATAATACACACATATATACATACGCACCCAACATACATATATGTATATACACCATACTACAAGACATATGCATACACATATACACACATACTACATAATTACATACATATATACATTAAACGAGCGCATATACAGGTAATGGCGCCTATTATGTCATCCGATTGAAAAAAACATTGGTGTAAAGTTGCTCCAGAGGCATTCAAAGTTTGTCTGATTATCATAACTCTGCATTTGCGTAACTCGACTTATAAATCTGTTGTGCAGCTGATTTTGGAATCCAGTAACACATGGCGTACGTTTTTCAAATCTACATTTACAGATTAATTTTGCAACATATAATAAAGTCAATATTTTGCTGTTTTATAAGGGATCACCCGAATTACAAATACAAGGATTACATGAAGATGTTCTGCATTTTTCATTCAGTAAATTTCGACAGCTTTCCAGAATCTTGTACATGGTTGCATTCCCAAAACAAGTGTTCGATTGACTCTCTTTCTTCATTACAAAAGGTGCAGTTCTTCGTATTTGTTATTCCCATAGCATTGAGAATAATGTTCGTACCAATAATTCTATGAACAGTTCTGATTTGTAACCATTTGAGTTTGATATCGTTTATGTTGTGGGTGTGAAGAAATACTTTTTTCCAAGGGATTTCAGAATTTAGCTTTTGTTCCCACTTTGTACAACAGTTTGGTTTGTTCATCATAAGTTAAAAATTTCATAGTATTGCTTGACTCCTCTGTTTGCCTTGAAAATAATATTCACCGCTTTAGGTACATCGAGTCTACTATTGGTGGTGGTGTTTAATTCAATCCCAGTTTTATTTATGTAACTTTTTATGGAGGAAATCCATCCGTTGTAAGTAACGAAATTTATGTTATAGTCAAGGTTAGTAGTGAATTCTTCATATGTCATGAATTTTCCGTCTTCTTTTAAGAAATGCATTACTGCATGTTTTTCTTTTCAATCAGCTTCTTTTGTTTGATCGTGACGTTCCCTACTTTATTTTATCATTGTAAAACACTGGTTCCGACAGTAGTTCATTCACTGTTTGGGGTTCTACACGTAAGCAAAATTC
>CM031605.1:57475120-57502620 GCA_018398815.1 Conus ventricosus
TCGGGATACTTTTGCAAAGGGTCTAAATCTTTATGTCTCGCTCTGAGGGGGGATATTTTTTCCTGATCTACTGCCAAGACTATTACACCCGTGAGTTCTCTTTTTTTGGGCATGAAATGATTTACGGGGATGTGAAAAAGGTCTCCAAAGAAGCAACTTTATTTCCATCCATTTGCTCCTTCCTCTCTCTTGCTGAGGGCACTGTACTTGCTTCCCGGGTCTTCCCCAAAATTTTAGCAACTTTTCTTCTTTTAAATTTTTTTTCTCTTCCCGATTTATTTATCAAGCGTGAGTCGGGATTTTAAGGTTTTTGTTTTTACCCCGGAGGCGCCTACAGGTTTTTATAATCGTTTTCCCGTGTGCGTTTTCCCCCCAGTGCATCCCTTTTTTATTTTTTTTTCATTCCCTCTCCTCATTTCTTTTTCATTTTTCTTTCTGGAACTGACAACCCAAAATGTCCAAATTTTCCCTCTGAACAATCTTCCATGTAAATATGGGTTTAGTCTAAATAGAGACGGGAAAAAAAAAAAGTCGTTTTTTAGGGCGCCACTATTGGAACAATAGTGGGGGGGGATATCATTTGAAATAGTTATGTTTGGGAATAAAACTGCCTGTGCATGGATTACGACATGACGACAGCGGGAAATGACCAGGGCCCAGTGAAGGTCATCCCAGAACCAGACTGCTGGAGGAGTGTTGCCGGAGCTGTGTGGTCCTCAGGAAACTCACAGATTGAAGTGAAGTGAAGTATTTCTGTAAGCTGACCAATGTGACTCATTAGCTTTTCAAATTGCATAAGGACTTCTCAGAGAGACTTTTAATCGACATACAAAGAAGCGGTAGTGTTCCCTTTACTGAACGCAAGCTGATCTGCGCCTGTGATTTTACGGTAAGAGCAAGAACTATTCACAATTTAATCATAACAGGGAAATCCCTGCCAACGGTGGGAAAGACTGCAACCGAAGATCCTCTTCAGAGAGTGTCTAAGACTGTATGGCGAAAGCTGTGTGGTGTACTGGGGATGTCCACCTGTCACAGTGTGTAAGACTGTATGGCGAAAGCTGTGTGGTGTACTGGAGATGTCCACCTGTCACAGTGTGTAAGACTGTATGGCGAAAGCTGTGTGGTGTACTGGGGATGTCCACCTGTCAGAGTGTGTAAGACTGTATGGCGAAAGCTGTGTGGTGTACTGGGGATGTCACACCTGTCATGTGTAAACAGAAACTTTTCTTCACCTGCAGGTGTTAAGACTGTGCGAAGGTGGGGCTGGAAAGCCTTCCGAGTTCGTATGACGGTGGTGTCTGTGTCCCGTCAGGCGCCTGCGTTTATGCCAATAATGGGGGTGAATCCATTTTAGCTTGCTTCAAGCATTGGCCTTTCCAAGGATGGTGCAGGAATGAATTAAAACCACAGGAGATGATGTGTGAGAAGTGTGGTGGAGAAAATGTGGAAGAAAAGAGGGGTATGCAGATCTTGTTTACGAAATGCAGTCCATTCCATTTACCAGATTGTGACTGTGCCTTGAACCCGAATTAAAACTTAAAAAAAAATGTAACTGTCTTTTTGTTCTTGCTCTCTGTTTAAACCCCAAGATATTGAAGAAAAAATGACTTCCGGTTATACAGAGAGGTCGCTTTTTTCATAAAAAAAGGTCCGCTATCATGTTCACGCCTCAGCTAAAAAAAACCAACCAAGATCAGCCGCTACACCTGATGTCATCCCAATGCAGAGTGGATATTCATACAGGAAGATCATTGCACCATATATTTGATAATGTCATTTGATTGCATTGAAAAGAAAATTGTTGACAGAAACATCATTCGCCACATAGTAACATGACGTCATTTCAATGTCAAGTATAGATTCACACATGAAAACCCATCGTAGCATATTGTTACGATGGTCATCTCAGCAAACAGCTGAGATTCACATGAAAATAATTGGTTACAAGATTCACATGATAATTTTAATGTGGAGTAGGGATTCACACAGAAAAACTGCTTTGCACCATATTCATGTGTCGTCATCTCAATGCGTAGAAAAGATTCCTAAGGAAATGTCATTCAACACCTCTTGATATGATGGATAGTCACCGTGAAATGGAGATTCATTCAGGAACGCTAATCACAGGTTGAATGGTGTCAATTTACGGTGGAGAAGAGATTCACATAGAAACATTCTATCTATGTAAGATCTTGTTTTCTATTTAAAGTTTGTCATCTGAACTGGTGAAGGAGATCCACACAGAAACATTTCTCATCACATATGTAGATCATGTCAAGACAATGTTGATAGGATATTCGAGTGGAAACTGCACGATTTCAAAATCAATTCAACTCAATCAACTTTATTGTCCATCGGAAATTTTTCTTCTGCTCCACATCATTTCACAAGTACATAAGACATTACAAAAAAAGACATTATAAATCGTTACATAAAAGCCTGTGTTATTATATATAATTATTTGTATATACATCAACACTCATACACCCCTCCCTATCCCCCCCCCCCACACAACACCCCCCACCCACACACACACATGAAATAAACATTAAATCCATAAGACATAGAACATTACATGGATTATGAAAACAATACATAAAAACACAAACTCACCCGCACCAATGCCCAAACAATGCCAAGACACACACATACGTACACACACCCACACCCACATCCACACCCACACCCACACACAGTCATAGTCACAGCAAAAGCTTAATATTGCAAACTGAATTGTTCATGTCTGAGAGACAAGGGTCATGGCAGTCAGTCACGGGCTTTAGAGTTTAAAATGCCAATGGCACTTGGTATAAAAGACTTCTTGAAGACATTCTTCTGTGCTCTGGGCATTCTGTGGCGTCTTCCTGATGGAAGTTTTTCAAAGTGACAGTGGAGTGGGTGTGAGGGATCAGAGGTAATGTTCACAGATTCCTGATTACAGAAACAGTATAGACTTCTCGAGAGCAGATTGCTTTTTCCCTATTACATATTAACATGATGTCATCTAACTTGGTAAAGAGATTATAAAAAAAGAGCATGATTTATCTTTCAACCTGTATACTATCTATTACTCTTGAAGTAATGGGTATAGTACATCTTATATAGCTGAAGTGGTGAGACTTTAGGTGATTATGAAGGCTAATAGGCAGGCAATTTAGCATGTAATACGCAATGTGCTGAATTGAATGCGAATTACATCAAAGTGGACAAAAATGCACTTTGTTTTATAAATCTACTATTTGTGCTGATACATCGAAATGCAACGTAATGATAATGCATGTGGCTATGCAAACTTACTTTATTGAGCTCGACAGCAGTTGACGTGAGAAGCTCTTCACGGAGCGAAACGTCTGAAGTCTGCTGATACTCATAATTGCCGACTTTTCCCTTATGCGGAACAGTTGATTCACTGGATGCCTGATGGAGAATCTCATGCTTTTTCCGTGCCTATCCTGTGTGTGCACATGTCTTTTGTTTCCAAGTGTACAATAATAGATTATTCAATTTTGACCCAGTTTTCTTTTTAAAAGAATGACAACAGATTTAACATCCTTGATTTTGTTGCCTGTTGTGTACGATCCAGTGAGCCATGCGATCTTGTAGTGTGTGTGTTCATCTTTTAAAACATGAGATTTCTTCTGTACTCTTTTAAAATTTTCCTGTTGTTTGGCTTGTAGATTCAATATCCGTCATGTTTCTATCTTTCGATTTTAAGGCAACCTTTCATTTATAACTTCCCACAGAAGTCTTCCTCTCCCTACACTGAGTGTTTGTTGGTGTCCTCTGTAGACATTCTCATCAGCTGCAAGAGGTACGTATCCACTGATGGTGCTCTTTGGCTTGTGTGGAGGTGCTTCCCTTCAGCAGCAAACGTTATGAAAGTAGCCAGCTGGTACTCTCTTCTCATAGCGAAACAGCCACCGTTGCTGGTGTCCATTAACGCTGATCCCACCCCACCCCACCCCACCCACCTGTTTAAGGGGAACATAGGGCGTTATGCGATATCCGCCCCAACTCACATCGGTTTAAGAATTCTAAAGTAAAACATAACGACTGCCAGATTTGAAACCGGTCACTCAGCTGGGAAACAAGCACTTACTTGGAGCTTTCGACAGACCTCCGTCCGTCTTCGTCAGCGGTGGTGTTGCTACTGGGTGAACAGGAGTTCAGTGCACACGACCTCGGGTCGAACCCTGGTCATGGGACGTTTAAAGTAAAACATTTGTTCCATTTCTCATGGAGATTAAATAAACCAGTGACTGGGTTTAATGTTATCACCTTTGTGTAAAATAAAGCAAAACAACATGCATTATGTTTTCTAGAAATGAAAAAAAAGCAATAAAGAGTAACGTCTTAGAGCAGTGTCACTTCAGTAGGTGCTGAAATGCAGCATCACTCAGAGTGCTGCAGTAGCGTCCTTGCCACATCAGTTCTTAAAGTGTCAAACAAGTGGTCCCTACATATGATCCTGAAATCTATCCAGTCACAAGTCGTCGGACTGCCCATTGAAGGATCATGTGTAGGCATGATTACATTGTTTTTTTGTGTGACTTTGGTGACGACAACATTTCCGACAATGTGGTTACATCCGGACAGCGGCCTTCCAGTGTTATCAGGAATGGGACCACAGCTTGGTGAGCTTAAGTAATGTCGATCTGGAAAGCCATGTTAGAGACGAAAACATCTTAGAATCGAAACTTGCACACATGTAAGCTTCATTCACTTCCTGAGCCAAAAGCTTAACTTCCACTGAGGAGATATAACTAACTAACCCAATAACCAATTAAGAACAAGAAACCATACTCGGCGCGAGATCAACGTTTTCGTCCAGCGGCCATTTTGATTTTGCGCCGAATTTGAGAAGATAAGTGGTTTCTCGTTCTTCGTTTTCACTCTCCAAAATGTTATCTGTTGTTGCCTGAAGAAGACCCAAGTGGTCGAAATGCATTGTGTTTTGTCTTGTACTTTCTTTGTCTATGTCCTTGGCGGTAACTAACCCCCTCTCTGTCTAAAAACTGATAATGAGTATAATATGATACAATCGCGCGCGTGCGCGCGCTCGCGCGCGCGTGTGTGTGTGTGTGGGCACGCGCGCATGCGTATGTGTGTTATTTTATAATTGAAAGTGGTTTTGATTGTTAAAAGAATACTCACACTTTTCAATTTCAGTCTTTGATATGTAAAAACATTACTGGCTCACTCCAGCAACAATACCAGAATGAATAGCGTGGTGCCCTGGAAGTTAAACCACTATTTAGTTTACGGAAATTGTAAGGCACGTTTTAGAATCTTAAAAATGTATTACTATTACCAGATACATACGTAGTGATTTTAATCAGATTCATATGAAGTTGTCATAAACTTGATTCTTAACTGGGCAGACATGTTATAATAAACTGTGAAAAGACTGAAGTCATGCCCGTTGGAACCTCCTCCTGCCTCAAACTCGTTGAGTCAGAGTCAATGGTTGTTGATGGTACTGAATTGCCTTTCAATAACTCTGTCAAATACCTTGGTGTTACCATTGATCAGTGTCTGACCATGCAGAATCAAATATCTGTAGTCTGTCGCTCATCCTTTTTAGAGCTGAGACGTATTGCTTCCATCTGACGCTTTATATCCAGGGAAGTAGCTGTCAGGCTAGTCTGTGCCATGGTGATGTCAAGATTGGACTACTGCAACTCTGTTTATGCTGGGCTTCCCGCAGAACAGATTGCTCGGCTGCAGAGAGTCCAAAATAGCGCTGCACGACTTGTTTTGAAGAGGAGGAGGTGTGAGCACATCACTCCCATGCTGATCGAACTGCACTGGCTTCCCAATACAGTATCGGTGGCAATTTAAACTGGCAGTTCTTGCTTTCCGCCACTTCAATGAATCTCTTCCTCACTATCTCTCTTCTTCTCTCTGCACCTACCAAAGCTCTCGTACCCTTCGCTCTTCTTCACAAAAACTTTTGAAAATCCCTAAGCGTTCTCTGAAATCTGTTAGCGAAAGAGCCTTCAGTTTTAGAGCACCTTCTATTTGGAACTCCCTCCCTGAAGACCTTCGTAATCAGCCTACTCTTTCTTCTTTTAAATCTTGCTCAAAACTTACCTCTTTAAAAAGGCCTATTCTCTTCTGTAGATGACTAGATCTCTCCTAAATTCCTCCACAACTAGTTCGGTGAGACAGTTTTGCATGTAGGTGCGTCTGCCATTGTGTATTTTCTTTTTGCTGTGTGCATGAATATTGTATGAATAAGTGCAAATGGTGGATGTAAGCGCATTGAGTTGTACAACAAGAAATGCGCTATACAAGTATTATACATTATTATTATTATTTCAAAGGAAAAAAGAAAATGCAAGTCTTGTGGTATGAGTGAACTAGGTGATATGCTCTATTTCATGTTTGACTGTCCAAAATATATTGAAAATGGAAATGCTGCTTTACTCCCGTTGTTTTTGTAACATCGCCGTCTTCATTGTGTGATTTTTCTTAAGTGCAGTTCTGCTAAAATTAGCTAGGTATATTGTCTGGAAAAAAAGTCTAAGCAGGTCTGTCTGCTCTTTGGTGGTTTATATCCGTTCGTGGATCACTTCAACAGGTTGTTTTGTATCAGCGTTTGCTTCAACGAATGTGTTCTCTCCCATGCCCCAACGAGTGATTGCAGAATTAAATGCTTTGAAAATATGTGTTGTGTGTGTGTGTGTGTGTGTGTGTGTGTGTGTGTGTGTGTGTGTGTGTGTGTGTGTGTAGTTGGAAGTGGAGGGTGAGGGAGGGATGGGAGAGGTCTCATGAAGACCACATAGCAGATGTGAAAGGGTTTAACTGCTGAATAATGAAATATTTTGTCATTGGCATTGACAAAGCAGATGTCCGACCTATTCATCAACGCGACATGCCGATCAAATTGTCAGTCTTCACCAGTGTAGACTGTTTTCACGGTGTCTATTCTCATTTCTTTGTAAGTGAGTGTATGTATGTATATATGTAACGACTAACGAGGTATGTGGATGCATGTGTTTATATGCAGATCGCGTGTGTGTTTGTAAACTTGCTATCTGATTTAAGCCTATAAACATAAAAGGATTGCGGGTGTGCGCTCCTGTCTGTTTGCTCATGTCCATGGTCTTTTTGTCTATATTTCCATATACACTATCATCAGTTCAAACGGAAAGAATGACATATGCGGAGCAGCTAACACAACGACTTTTACCAAGGAAGAATAATTGCAGAGACCAACTCAGCTGCAGTTAATGAAACTTTGAGTGCATGACAGACCATATCAGGGGGAGTATGACGACAAACAGACGTAAAGTCTGAGAAATGTTTGAAAGACGGTTAGAAAAAAGGATGGAATAAAGAATGACAAGAACAGGGAAACCAAGAGTCTAAAATGACAGAGCTGAAAAAAGGAGATGGCAGTTAGTGTGTGTGGGGTGAGGAGGGTGGAGGGGGAGGGGAGTAGGGGTGGGGTGGGGGGACCTTTATCAAAATTGACGTCACAATTGCTTCATGTTTTATTCCTGTCTGGGTGCACACAGGCCAATTGGGGTCTGACGTGCTTAGTTAGCAGCTTTGGAAGCAGAACGTGAAGGGCCTGCCAAATAGCCCCCAGCCCTGCATGGTAATCATGAGTTAGTCTTCATTTTTTTTAACTTAAGGGAAGAAAAAAAAGACGGTAGAAAAAACTAGGAGGATGGAGGCCCCCTCCTATTAAAAAAATGAAATAAAAGAAAATAAAAAAAGGAAAAAGAAACAAAAGAAGAAAACGAGAACAAATGGAAAAACTGGAGGCTGGAGGAAAAAAGGATATGCGTGTAAAAGGGGCGTGGGTGGATCGTACAAGAGTGCATATGTTTTTTTCCTCAATGCCCCCAATGCATACGGGTCACTGATCGACTGTGACGAAATTAGGAAAGTGGGGTTTTTTTGCAGCCCCCTACCACAGCCTGACAACAGATACAGCGTTTTGACCACCCCAGGTCTTTACGTGATCTACATCATCCTGAAATGATTTTGTTGGGGCCCCGATTTATTCCCTGGGTTCAAATCGAGGGGTTTTAAAATTCCTTTGCCCTCACCGGCTGTCGAACAAAATTCAAACAGAAAAAATATTCGTGCCTTTTTCCTGTTCAAAGCTGGTGTCCTTTTTTCCCTGATAGGGAGAGGGGGGGTAATCAAAGTGAGATATTTGCTTCATTTCTTTTTGTTTTTTTCTTGCACCCCCCACCATCCCCATCCCCCCAACCCGCCTCTCCGCACCCCTCATCTTCGTGTGTCTGTGATAAACCGTCAACGAACCAGCTTTGTGTATCCCGCTCTGAAACTCTTTTGGGGGTCTTTTTTTTTTGAGGGGGGGCGGATTTTTGAGGGGGGCGAATTTGTTCAATCATTCATGTTGTGTTTCGGTTCCGGGGGGGTTTGAATTTGATCAAGTGTTCGGTTTGTACGTTTCTGCTAATCCCGGTGTCGGGCAAAAGGGGTTTTTGGGGCTCACAAAGATAAAAAGCATATTTTAATGGGTCACAAACACACAACAACGACAGACACCACAACACACACACACCACCACACAACACAACAACACACCAACAGATGAATAGACAGTAAATAATAACAGATAGATAGAAGAAATGGAGGATAGATGAATTGTGGAAAAATAAATGATAGGAGTAGTTAGATAGACAGACCATAGAAAAATACATAATAGATAATAAGAGCATCACAGTCCTCACAGGCGAAAGGACATTTTGATGCATGTGAATTTTTGGCAGGAATTTTTGGGGGGGCTACAGCATTTTCCTTTCCCATTCATGTCCTTTCCCCCCCTTTCCCTTCCCATCCTTTCCTTTTCTTTTTAACATCTCCCCCATTCCGACCCTCCCCCCCCCTTTTCCGCGATCCGCCCCTTCACTACAGTTGAGCACCCCAGGCGGAGGGATGGGACAGAGCTGCTTTCTGCTTCTTGCCCCATGCCTGCCACCCTTCAAAATCAACAATTGGACGGGAGGCCAATCCCCCCGGGGACCCCTTCCACAGCTGGCCATTTTCCCGTCGTCATGAAAAGCGGTGGTTAAATTCCCTTAAAAATTTGGGGTAGGGGGTTGACTGCATGAGTTAATTTTTATGTGCAAGGGATGGGGTTGTGGGTGCGGTAACACGCGATTTTGATCACACGCCTGGGGGGTATGAAGATGACATACCTGATTCAAAACCTTGGGGGGGATCTGCCTGCAGAGAAACCTCATTGTTGCAAACATGAATGGTTCAGGGATCCAGCGCCCTGATTGGTTTTTTTCAGTTTTTATGAAAGAACAATGTGGTGGGCTCCCTACCAACAGACGACGAAACTTTTTTGGGGGTGCACGGGGATAAAAATCTGGCTGAATTTTAAAGCCCCTCAAAGCGCGTTCTCCCTTTGTTTCCAGATGGGGGACTTTAAGCGGAAAGAAGGGTGAAAGGAAAAAAGCGGGGGGCCCGTTGGATTTGTGCTGTTTTCCCAACCTGTCACGAGAACCAACGAGTGGGGTATGGGATGCACAGGGCAGTTTGCTCGAGTGGCTTTTTTTGGTAGGTTCTGCAGCAGAAATATGGCGGGTACCCCGGGGGCTCCCCGTGGGGTTTTGTTGCATCACACCCAGGGGCCATTACACAATGGCATTTGCCAGGGGCTTTTATGTCCTTACGTCTTAATGGAATAACCTGTGCGGTCTGCACCGCTTGGAACACAGCGCGGGTTACAAGAGTGGTGAGGATTGCCTAAACCGGGGCTGGTTCGGCGTTGAAGACATTATGCCTGAATCCCACTGCCACCTTCGGATGATCTTTTTCTTCCCCAAAGGCAGGCTGTCGTCTGTGAAAGGGGGAAACGGGAAGACGGGGACCCTGCCTTTTCCCCTTAAAACCCGGGGGTTCTTTGTCCCCCCTTTGAATTTCGCTGTGTGAGGCAAGAAGAGGCAGGTGCTCTTGCTGTCGTTGCCCAAGAGCGCTGGTGTTTGGATCAATCCCACGTAGTTTAGTAAAGGGAAAATCCTCGGAGTAGAAGGTGAGGGAGGTCTCACCCCAAAATGCGGAGCGCATGGAGCAGCACATGCGACACCCCTTTTAAGGGACGAATCACCTAGAACCATACAGTGAGCATGACTGACTCCTTTTAGACCGGTTAATACTTTTTAAAGAATGAGATTTGGGGGGGTTAATAGGTGTTTTTGTTTTTTTGGGTTTTGTTTTTTTTATTTACACCGTCCCCCGGGGGGACATACAAAAAAAAACCAAAAAAACCAACAGGGGGCTCCCCCAAAACTGTACGGGCTAAACCGTAATAGCTGATCATCACGTTTTCCAAGTGCTATTAAAAGCCCTTAGGGGCAAAGCATTACACAAGACGGTCGGTGAATGCATCGTGAGATCGATGTGTGCTCTTTAAGAAACACCTTAAGGCGATGAAAGCAAAATGCACGAAATTTTATACTTTATCTGTAAACCCTCTTTAAAAAAAAATCTGAATTTTTTTTAAAACCTCAACCGTGTAATCGAATCGGGAAGGTTATATTTTTGCGTCAAAAAAAAAAAATCATGTTGCATCAAGCATAAATTATTACGGGAAATGACATGTTTTTCCCCCCCCCTGATCGTCGGCTATAAAACGGACAAAAGAAAAAGCAAAAAGTAATTTTTAACTTTTTCGTCTTACAAAACGAAGGACCCCCCGGGAAACACCACGAGGAGGTGGGGATTTTTTCCCCCAAAAAAATAATGGATTAAACACACCTCCTGATACGGAAAAAAGAAAACGACTATTTGAACACTCTCAAGACCAAAATCACGTTGGAACGCTACAACAAATAAAAAAGCTGCCGGGGAGGGTCAATAAAAAAAAAAAATTTAATACAGGCTAGGAAAAGTTGGACACCGTCAGAAGCGAGAACTCGTTTTAAATAAAAAAGGAAAAGAGAATTGGGGTTTGAGCGTACGTAAATATACTTTTTTTCCCCCTTTTCTGAACCCGATGTTTTTTCCACCCCCACCCTTTTGCGTTTGAAGAACCTTTTTGGTGGGTTTTTTTGGTAAGGCGTTGTGTTTTTTACTAAACCCCTTTTAAAAAACTGGTTTGGTTTGGTCTTTCCCAGAACAAAAATTTGGGTTTTAGAACAGACCCCCACAAAGAAACTCCCGTTATTCGACTTTGAACAACCGGGTGCCCGTTTGCATATTTGGCGGGGGCCCAGGCAATCGGCGCACTTTACACCCCACGCGCGCTCGGTTCGTACCCATTTGAAAGAGTAAAAGGTGCTTTGAAAAGCTTGACGGGAAAACCACCGTTTGTTAAACGAAAACTGCTGTCGCAGGGAGGGTCGAAACGACTTGCCCAAAACCTTCGAGACTGATGCCATGTCAGCGAATCCGTATCCATCCCCAAAAGTTAAAATCTGATCTGCAAATTTTTGCAAACCTCTAATAAAACTGCAACATGCGTAACTTGGCGTATTGAAGACAAAAAACCCAAATCTGGATCGGGAGTGCCCTTGATTTTTTTTACTATTTCCATCAAAAAACCGTCACCTAACTCGGTCTTTTGAAACCGACCTTCATTGACGAGTTTGGGGCTTTATCCGCAGTGACTAAAGAATTCTGGTGTTTGGGGATGTTAGTCAGAGTTTTCCCCATAACACTGTTGCCTAACAATTTGAAGGGTTTTAGCCAAAATAGTCTGCGCGAATCCATCACCCTGTCTGGCCCCTCGACCCCGTTACCAAATTCCTTTAAACCGGGTTGGGTTGTACTCAATGATAAAGTGATATTGGGAAAAACAAAACCCTTTTCCAATCCACCTGAGTAAAAGGGGGACACAAAAAACAGTTTTTTTCCAAATAGCTCCCACCAAATAAGACGCGGTTGATGAGTAGGTTGTTTTTTCCGCATAGTCGCGCATGTACTGTCCTATGTGTTTTTTTACCAACAAAGGCGTTTTTGAAGATGGTTGCGTTCAGAAAAAAATTTTCCTTGAGATGACTGGTAAGAAAATCACTTCAACAAAACCAAACATCGATCGTCTTTAAAAAAGCCTCCAAGATGGTTTTTTGCTAATGGGTGAAAAGCCCCTTTAAAAAGGTGTAGTTTAGGAAAGCGAGTTTCACAAAGCGTTAAACGTGGGGTTTTGTTTTTTTTGTTTTTTCCATTACACTCCCACATTCTACCACAGTCACTCGCACATCCCACGGGGAAAACTTGGTAATGTTTTGTGTGTTTTTTCTGAGTTCAGCAGAGGTTTTTTGTTGAAGGGGGGGGCGTTTGCCCCGAGGACTCCAGTCATGACCGGAAAAAAGCAGCCTGAAAATGGTAGAAGTGTGGCTTTGCCATCCCAACCACGACTCGGATACCTGTGTCCTAAACGTGTTCTTTGTTTTTTGAAATTGTGTTTGGATATAATGTTGTTTGTGGCATGAGCCACTCTAAAACCCTTCCCGCCTGCTGACCATATACGCCGTTTTTTTTGCCAAAACCTGTCTCGCATCTTCTGATCGTGGGGGGGTTCCCTGGGCATGGGTTCATGATAGCCCAGAGGTAAGCGCGTTGGCGTCAATCCCTGCACCAACTGGGGCGGTTTGTCGCCCTGTCACGAAAAAAGGTCTTTCTTGTTTATGGAACTGTGGAAAAAGATGGAAGGCCCACCGACAATGTTGTTACGCGGGAGGTGTGTAGTTTTTGGGCCCTTCTTGAAGAGAGAAAAGTACACGTCAGGGGATAGGTTTTTTAAACAAAAAATTTCAAAGTAATACCTGGAACAGAGACGCCCCTCTTTTAAAGATCGAACTTAAAGGGGAATACAGATCAAACGAGATTTGGAGACCTGCGGAAGGTACCACATCTTTTTTTTTCCACACAAGAAAATCTTTTAAAGTGGTCATCTTGTTTTGTTTCCCCCATCTTTGACAAATCTATTGTTCGCCGTGTGTTTTCGTTTTTGAGTCGGGTGAAGAAAGCAAATGTGGTGGGAGACCCGTATCGTTTAATTTGTCCAAACTTGTCATTACCCAACAAAAGACCTTTAGGTTTCCCTACTCCAAACGCATCGAGATATTTGAATAGCTGAAACAGGGAGCCAAAAAAAAGGCAATGTCTAAAAACTGAGCCTCTGAGGGGGGATGCCATGTATTGATGTTGCTTTTTAACGTCTTAAACGCTCTAAATTGGGGGGGGGCATGTTTTTTTGGGGCAAACTCATCCTCATCATCAACATCACTGTCCGCCGATCAAACCCCCGGGGCTGAGATGATCGTCTTCAGACAGGGTTTACAAAAATCCCAATCAAGTAAGGTTTGTGATGTTGAGGGCATTTTGGAAGAATTGAACCCTACCACGGGAGTTCATGCAGATAGTCTCTAATTTTTCTTTAAGCATTTTGCGGGGGTGCGCGTGTTCTAAGTCGTCTGGTCATGCGTAGGTTTTTGAGAGCATCTAATTATCGACACATCTTCGAAATGTTATGAAGGGGACAAAAAGAGGCTTGAAACGCGCGTAATAGTCCCATCTACATTTTACCATTGTTGCGGGTCACCGTCACTGACGAAACAGACGCGTCTTCAAATCCGGTACATTAGAACGCAGACATGGAGAGCGGAAAGTGTCCCGGCCGTGTATGTTTTTGCTAGAGGTGCTTGTTTCGTTTGTGGTAGATCATCGCTCAAAAAACGCCTCAAAGTCAAAAGTACCCTATAAGGAACACAAAATCAGGTTGACGAAATACCGTACCCCCAGAGTTCCTGTAAAAACCCATTCAGGAGGTGTGTATACTCCCCCCTTTTTTTCGTGTGTTTGGACGACCCCCCTGAAACCCTGCTTTCGTGTTTCTTTAGTTCCTTCTGTAGGGCCCGGGGTTTTTTTGGGATTTGGAGCAAGCCAAACAGTCCCAACTTGTCAATATAAAGATTGCATAAAATGTTTTTTTACTGTAACACTCTGATTGTGTCCGCGGTTTGTACCTGCGGCGAACCGGGGGTCAGAAAAGGCGGTGACTGCGTTTCGTCATATTGAAACACATCGACATTTACCCGCAAGGCGTTTTCAACCCACTCTAGCTCTGACAGGGTCGCCCGGGAAAATGTACGGGGGTAAAACGACCCGCCCTGGTAAAGAAGCCTTTGTTACTTTTTGGGGAGAGTGGAAAGTGCACTCGGTGGAAGAGCGAGACAACGAAACAAACAAGGGCCCTCCTTGTAAACGAAACGTTGTGTGCCCTTTTTTGAACAGTGTGTAAAAAGGGTTTTTGGCGATGAAAAGGGGGGAAACAACCAACCCCAGCCGATGGAAAATCGGGTAATATACCTAAACGCGTGACCGATCGTTGGACAGAGTAGCGAGAGTTGGGGGGGGTTCCTTTTTAACGTGTTCCAAAATGTCATGATCGTTTAACCTGAAAGAAAAGTCCCAAAAAACCCGTTTTTGAGTTGATGAGTTGGGTTTCTCCAGCGCGCTATGGGTTGTTAGGAAGCGTGAAAAAGGAAAAGTTCCCCCCTCTTTGTGTTTAGAACAAAAAATAAAAAGTTGATTTTTAAACGCGTGTTTTGGTATGAAAAAATCTAAGAGCTGGGCATCCCCCCTGGACCATCCGAAGAAGGGTCCCAAAAAAAAAGTATAGACTGACTGAATTTTTTCCCCGGGGGGTTTATATTTTTTTTAGGTTCCAATGCTTTTTAAGACTTTTTTTACTTTAGGGAAAATGGTTAACAGCGTTTTTTTATTCAGGTGTGTTTTAAACTTTTTTGGGGGATGAAAAGACACACGTGCCTCACTCGCGCGTTTCGCTTTCTTGTACTCGGAGCTTGAGACCCATCTTTTTTTACGTTTTACGGCGATGTTTACTGTCCACTGTCTTTAGTTTTTTGGGGGTCCCCGCCCATCGTCTTGCGTGTAAAAAAACCCCGTTTCACACAGGCAGACATGGGTTAATTTTCGTCATGATGACCCGGGGGAGACGGGTAAAAATTTGAATTGCGGTTAAATACTTTACCCCCAAACGTGACAGGGAACGCCTCCTTTTTTTTTGTTTGGGTTTTTATGTGCTGCATTAGATTCTTCTGCGACTAAATGTCATGTGGCATTCTGGGCAAAAATGGCGGAGCGTGATCCATTTTTTGAAAAAAAAAAAAAAAATTTTTGACAAAAAAAAAATAACCAACATTGATCGAACCTGTAAAGGGAAAATCCTTTAAGCAGCTAAGAATCAATAGCTAATCATTGTAGCGTGATGATGGGATCCTGTGTCCTATTTTGGGTTTTTTAATGTTTGGGGTTTGGGGTGTTCTTTCATACAACGTTCCCTGATATGGTTTGGGATTACTGCCGATGCAGGCCATTACCTAAAAGTGGTGAAACTAACCAGCCATCCACCATACACACACACCATGCACCACACTCCGCCGAAACAAAGTTGAAGTAATGGTCTTAATAATATAAAACATAATATTTAAAAAACTAATAAAAAATCGAAAATTTAAATAACAAAAGGTGTCGGTTTTATTAGACATTTGGACAGGACCTGTGGGACAATCAATTTTTGGTATTTAAAAAAGAATGATAAAAATTCAAGTCCACGAGTATGGTGTTATGTTGCGTGGTGTGTCAGGATTTACTTTTTGGTGAGTCTGTAGATATAAAAATGAGGGTAAAGGTTTGAACTGCGTCATTTCAAGACTAAATAACCTAACGAGAAAAGTATTACTAGCAACATACAAAAGACCTAGGAGTGTACAAAAAAAGATAGTCAAAACAAACTTGTACCTAACTTGAAATAGTCGATACTCCTTCACCTAAGATACGGATAAACTGGAACGGACTGGAAAGGAGGGTGAAAGACGACGTACAAGTACGATCAGTCTTCATCCAACACCACCAGTCAAACGTGATCCTTTTCACCAAGTTTTACTTATCCCATCAGACCAACAAAAAAAATATATACAAGCGCGCATCGAAACAAACATTTGAAAAAATGGTGAAATCACGCAAGAGAAAAACACTGCCGCCCCCCTCCCAACCCAATATTCAACAGTCAGTTCAGCTACGTTTTTTTTTTTTTTGTGTTTTTTGTTTTTTTTTTTTCAGTCATCTTCCTCCTCAAGGGCGGTTGCGGCGTCTCGCTTCATCCCCCGACCCCCTGGAGAAGAAGAGGAACTGACGAACCAAGGTCGACCAGGCCGTCGTCGCTTGACAGGAAACGTACCACATCCAACCTCGTCGACAGGGACCACCGTCGTGATTGGTAAGTATCGAAGCTCTTTTCCCATAGTAACGCCTCCCCAGCGGCGTACAGTTTCTGACACCATTCTGTGCGGTCCCCTTCCAAAGGAGACGCTGGAAACAGGTCGAACCCGTTTTTAGCCTCCCTCCTTTGGTCGGCGAAAAGGTGCTGTTGTTGATGAGTAAAGTTGTTATAAGACAGGAAAATAGTGGCCTCCACTTTGTATTCAGCGAGCAGTTTATCAAGGTCCGTGAAAAGATCCCCTGTTAACAAACTGAAGTAAGTCAGACACTCACGGACCCTCTCTGAACGCACCATACACCGCCTAATCCACACCCATCCCGCGTCCACCTCGTCATCGTACAGCGTAATTTGCGGGTCAGTTAATAGTTCTTTTTTGATCAATGGAAACAGGCGCTTCCACCAAAATTCGTAGACAAAGTGGCTGAGTGGGGAGCGGTCTATTATCAAGTGCCGTTTGTCCTTGTTTTCGGATTGCGCTACAAAGGATAAAAGTTTCATCCAGTAGAATGGGTAATCCCGCTTTGACACGTGTCCAGCGGACACACCGACCATTCATTCACTTCCTCATCATCACCTCGAATGAAATGATAAGTCTTTTCACGGGACACATTCGATTGAACGAAACCCAGTTCTGGTTGTTGACAATGTTCTTTAGCGTACTTAATCAGTTTCTTTTTTCCGGTACCCGCCTGCCCGTCGATGGCTTTGACCGATTGAATATTGCCCATCACCTACACACAAAAAAAAAAAAAAAAAAGATCAGCACACACTGTTCAATGATTACATCTTCACCATTAAAAAAAAAAAAACCAACCTGTGCACACAGTTCAATATATCACCATCACACACACAGAGTCAGCACCCATTGTTCAAACTCCCACTAGTATTTTTTCTTTGTTTTTTTTTAGGGGGTTCTTCTCTTCTTCTTCTTCTATCATTTCTTTTATGTCCTTTTCCATGCGAAATAGTTGACGAAATTCGTCAAGAGTTAGTGCGATCCCGGTCTTGGTAGGGAAGAGGTCGTCGGTGTTTTTCTTTTCCCCTTCCTCCTCACTTTCGGCTCTTGCATACCGACGGATGTGAACCCGGAGGGTCCCCATCCATCTAGAGCAGGAGACAAAGATCCCCCGACCTCCGAGTCGAAGCAATTTTTCACCGTTTCTTAGGGTAACTGAGGAGGCCATGGTAGTTACCTTTTTTGTTGTTGTTGCGAGAGCTAGAGTTGTACACTGGGTAGAGAGAGGGTCCTTTCTGGGTAGGTAGTGATGCTAGGAAAGCACTGGCAAACAGGATATTGTTACTGTTTTTATAGAGAGTATCTGCACACGTTCCTTAATTCCCTGAGGGTCAATTTAACCGATTTAAAGGTTATTAACCCATTAAAAAAAAAAGCTCTGTTGGGATTGGTTTAAATGTTATGACAGATCGTATATTGCACACGTTCCTTAATTCCCTGAGGGTCAAAATCACCGATTTAACGGTTATGAACTTAAAAAAAAAAGCTCTATTGGGATTGGTTTAAATGTTATGACAGATCCTACATTAACCGAGTTACACATAGAAGACAAAAACAAAAAAAAAGTTGGGATTGTCACGAGGTTATGGAAGACATTAACCCAGAAAAAAAAAATTATAGCCCCGGTGGGTACACTTCAAAAAAAAAACAAGGGAGTGTCACGAGGTTATGGAAGACATTAACCCTCAGGACAAAAACTTAATAGCTCCCGCACGTCATCAATGTCAAACATAAAACAAGGGAGTGTCACGAGGTTATGGAAGACATTAAAAAATTGATAGCCCCGGGTGGTTACACTTCAAAAAAAAACAAGAGAGTGTCACGAGGTTATGGAGGACATTAACCCTCAGGACAAAAACTTAATAGCTCCCGCACGTCATTAATGTCAAACATAAAACAAGGAATATCACGAGGTTATGGAAGACATTAAAAAATTGATAGCCCCGGGTGGTTACACTTAAAAAAAAAAAACAAGGGAGTGTCACGAGGTTATGGAGGACATTAACCCTCAGGACAAAAAAATTATAGCTCCCGGTTGGGTACATTCATCAATGTCAAACATAAAACAAGGAGATTACGAGGTTATGGAAGACATTAAAAAATTGATAGCCCGGGTGGTTACACTTGACAAAAAAAAAAACAGAATGTCACAGTTATAAAGCCATTAACCCAGTAAAGCCTCAGGGAAAAAAAAAAAAAACAAAAAACGGATTGACACGAGGTTATGAAAGACAGTATCCTCAGAAAAAAAAAAAATGGTTGTGCCATGTCATAATACTGATAAACAACTTTTTTTTTTTTACATTCCACCACACATATTATTTCAATAATTCACACAACATTGTCAAGGGCGCCCTCCTGAGAGGCGTTCAGAGTAGGATTGTTCTTGACAGTGCGAGCCTCTCGCTTTCTTTTCTTTTCAGGAAAGGCGCCTGTGGCTGCATCATCTGTCGTAGCATCCCACCATTCAACACTGGGGCGAGGAAGCTGCGTCACGTACCCTCCAGGAGTCCTCATAGAGTCGACTGTCATCTCACAGGGTACAACACCACTGGGAGGCTTGGGTACGTAATCAGGAACAGTCTGTTCATGAACTGCTCTCTCCAAACGTTTGTGACTCTGTATCAGCCTTTGAAACGCTTGATGTCCATTGAAACGCCTCTCTGTGATTCACCAAGCGACCACCCTTAGTGTTGATAGGAGCGTAGTATTGAAAAATGTGTATCTTGACGGCTCCAGCGCGTGATTTCACTGTAGCGAAGAGGTTTTGCCCAAAGGATACATCACACTGTCCTTCGACCTATTCATGTTTTTCCACTGACTGTATCCAAAATGATAACACTATCATACAAGTATGGCTTTTTATACGCGTCACCAGTCTCATCCGTTTGGTTTTGACCAGCTCCAAACCAATCAGTTTTCAAGATCATCTCTCGCAGCTGGTCAACGACGTAACGGATGACGCTCATTTAACTGCAGCGTTTCCGTGTTTTCCCAGGCCCCGCTTTTAGGCAGCCAATTGATGGAGTTTGAAATGTTCGGAGACACGTTTAGTACCACACTCAGGCTTTTGAAGGGTCTTCTATCCAGATTAATCCACAAACTTTCTCCCCGTCTGAATTAACAAGCTTTGAAACCCCCCTTTTCCCCAAAATTTTTTTCGTGACCACTTCTGGTACAGGGGGAAGCACTTCGAAGCAAACAGTTCCCCCAAGGCTTCCTGAATGTTTTTTTAAAGTTTGATTTAACGTCATTCAACTCTTTAAAAAACACATTCCATGGTCAAAGGGGGGTTTAACACTATGAGGGAAAGGGAAAAGGGCGTGATTTCTGGGTTTTTTTTACCTGCTCAGTCTATCGTCGCTTCACCCCAAACCACTTCCCCAAATCCCCTTTTTTGGGGTTTTTTTGTCTCGGGGTATGCGGATGAAAGCGAGATACGACAAGGAAAACTAACTCCTCTGCTTTTTTTTAACGGGAAATAAAGCAAGTAATAACCACATTTGGGTAAAAAGTCCTTTCTTGAATCCTTTGGGGGGGTTAAAAATGATTTTGAAAACTTTTTTTAAAATTAAAATAATCAATATCTGGGAAAAGGCTCGGGGGAAATCCAAAAACTGCCCAAAATATTGGGCATTTTCCTTTTTTGTCCAACCAAACGGCCACCCAATGCTCCCCGGGCCCCTCACGGGATCCTGTTAATCACAAACCCAAAATGGGGGCGACGGGTAGGAGCAGGCAGTTTTTTTTCGGGGAAACCACCCACGAACGCCCGCTGGCAAAAGACGTCCCCCTTTCTAATAAAGAGGGATCTGCGGGCGGGTTCATTTTTTTTTTTTTAATCTTTCAGGTTTTTGGGGTAGGGAAAATTTCCCCCAAAACCTTAGTCTATTTCCCGCAAAAACCCCCAAACACTGCAGGGGTGCCCCAAAGCCTACAAAAACGTCATTTCCAAGCAGGGTTTCCGGAGGGAATCTTTTTTCAAATTTTGGGGTTCTCCCCCGTAGGGGGGGCTCAGACCCAAAAGCGAAAATGGTGTCCCCCCCTTTGCCCTTTATTTCCCCGGTAGGAAATCCCAAATTACCAGCGTCCTCGGGGGGGCCCTTTCCCCAGTGGCTAGCATGGTGTTAAAAAGGGGCCTTTCGAAAATATTACTTTTTCTAAAAGTAGGAGTCGGGGCCTTGGACGGGACCCTGCTTTTTTTCAGTTTACAGACAAAAAAATTCAGGTTGTAGGGGGGGAAAATTTAAAAGGGGGTTTTTTGGGTTAAATTCCGTTGAACGCTTCGTGCCCACCAGCCCCGAGGGAAGATTTTGGGTTTGGGGGGTCTGTGGGGAACAGGGTTGTCTTGGAGGGTACTTAAATTTCCCTGGGGATACCCAAAGTTTAATTTGCACTTTTTTTTCCTGGGATTTGCCGTTCCTCGTTCAAGGGCCTTCGGTGAGCCAGGGCCACAGACGGACGGGGTTTCCCCTTTCCTCCAAACAAACCCCGGGGGTGATGACGGACTTAAAAGGGGACCATTCCCCCCGGGCCGCTGCCATTGGGGTTAAAGGCGCTTTTGGAAGGAGTTTTTTAAATTTTTGACATTTTCCCGGCCTTTAAGGGAGATAACGATCCTGGGTCAATAATGTCAGTGGCCGTCAAACCTTTATCTGTCAACTTCTACGCTCCGGGGCGGTAAAAACCCCCGGTCGGATTCAAAAACCCGTTTTTGGGCCCCCCGTCAGGGGTGGGTTCATTTCCCCAGGTTTGAGTCCCGGTTTTAAAGCGGCCACCGGTAAGTGGTCCAATTTCGCTTTCCTCCCTTTAGTTAGCGTCGTCTCAAGATAGGCTCGTAGGGGGGTGTTTTCCGGGGTGGATCACACGTTGTTAAAAGGGAACATCCACCTGCCCTGAAGGGGGACATGAAACCAAGTTTTTTACAGGAGAAACCCTTTTCGTTTTGGGTCCAGGGCATTTCCCATCTAATTTGGGGTTACTTTGGGCTTTAAGATGAAGGGAGTTTTCCCTTGATCAAATAGCCCCCGTGCCCCGCTAATTTTAAAACGAGGGGGTGCGTTGGGAAAACAAAGTAACAAAGGGGGGGGGTTTTTTCCAAAAACCCCCCTTTGCCCCAACAACTTTGTGTAAAAGGAACGGCAAACGATCCATTCCGCTTAAAGCCCCTTCACAGGACTTTTCATAAAATCAGAGACATGACAAAAAACACTACCCAAAAAATGTCCTTTAAAATTTTTGGGGAAGTCTTTCTTTTTTTTTTCTTCCTTCCACTCTGACCCGCCCCCCTTCGATGTCGTGGATTTATACGTTTACGGGGCGTTTCCCGGGGGGGATAGTGGTGGGAGGGACCACCAGTGTCTTTGAGAGGCCCCGGGGAAACATAATTTACCGGCTTCTTTACTTCCCCTGTTTCAAAGGGGTGAAAAATTTAATTTTTTCCCCGGGCATGAGTCCTGCGCAAACTGTAAACCCCCTTTTGGCCCCCTCTTTAAAAAAAAGCTTTTGGTCCGATTTGAGCATAGGCACGGACATCGGGGGAACTCCCCAAGGGGATTTCCCAACCTCTTCCCCCCCCGGAATTTTTTTCCCCCCACAAAAAACAGGTAAGCCAGGCCCACCTGATCATGTAAAAATTGTTTTATAAGGGTTTTATATTGGGGTTAAAAGGGCGATCATGGCTGCACAAAATATCAGGGCCCTGGCGACGAAAGTGAACGTCAAATTGGTCTTCCCTCGTCCCAATGATACTGGTTTTGCCCCCGGGGTTAGTTAAAAAATTCTCCAAGGGGTTAAACTGAAATCGACTTAAAAGGGGGCGTAGTTGGGTTTTTTCGAAGATGGGGTGAACCCCGCCCCCTTTTTCGGGCTCCCAATTTGGGACGATTCCAACAAGGGGACCATACTCGCCCAGGGGCTAAAGGACAGGGCCGTAAAAATAATGGGGTTCCTGTCCTTTAGAATTTTCACGGGGGGGGTACTTTTTGGGGCCAACCTCCCCCCCTTTCCTTTAAAAAATTTTCACGTTCCAAACTAAAAATTTCCTGTATTTCTTCCTAAATTTTTCGGCCCCCCCTCGGTTTTTAAATTTTAAATTGGGAAAGGGCCTGGGACAAAGAGGGAAAACGCCACCTTTTTTCATTCGGGTTTCCTTTTTTTCCAAATGACTTGGGGGAAACTGATTGTTATCTTGCCCCCAGCTCTTCCATAGACGTTTTACAGACCCCGGGGCAGGAATGTTTTTTTAAACGGAGTTGCCAAACCAAACAACTCAAAAACCCTCCCTCCGTATCTTAAATTGAAATACGTGTTTAAATAAACAAAAAACTCACTTAAAACCCAAAAATCGTAGTCCGCAGTCCGTTTTTAATGGGTTTTTGGCAATTTGGTTTTAAAAAATGCTAGGGTGATTTTTCTGGGTAAAACGGGAAGGGGGCTATTGCGGGAAGGGGAAGGGAAAAACAAATTTAAGCGTATTCGATCTTGGATTGGGTTTGAACGTAACCCCAGAAAGCTGGGCCCAAAAGCGCCACCCACAAATTTTTTTCTGGCCGTACCCGCGTGTCAAAAATTTTACGAGACACTCCAAAAAAACTACTTTCACCAAACGAATTACAGCCAAAAACTATTTCACTGCGGGGGTACTCGATGACCCAAAAACCGCCAAAAACAAAAAATTGCCCGGGGTTTCCTTTTTGGGCCCTTAAAACACATCCTCACCTCCTTTTCCCCCCCTCCCCTTTTGGTTCAGTGGGGGTATGTGGGGGGCGCCGTCTGCGGGATCCTTAGTTAAAAGACGAGTCATACCCGTACCCCTTACTAAAATTTTCTCCCTTCGCCCACCGGGAGCTCTTTGAAAGTTTTAAAATGGGTTTTAATGCGAAAACATCCCTTTTTTCCCACTTTTTGTAGCTCCTACCTTTTAAAAAGGGCCCTGTCATTCTTTACCGTGGGCATCCTCCGTACAGGTTTTCCCGGTACTTGCGGGTTTTATTTCGGTTCACTGTGAAGATTTTTTCCCCCAAGATGGGTTGTAGCCCTTTTTAAAAAATTCTCCCCGCTTTACCCAAACGAAACCGGTCACCCACCTTCAATTTGGGGGGGTTTTTTGCTCCTTTAATGGGTTTATTGTAGAGATGTTCCCCACTTTTCCCCTTGGTTGTCTTTTTGGTTAAGGGGATTGGGGCCCTTTTTTGCTGCGATGAAGGTGTGAAATTTTTCACCTCCCTTCCCTGGGGTAAGACATCCACAAACCTTAAGGGGGTTTTGCTTATAAAGTTAAAAACCACAAACTTTTTTTTTTAAAAGTCCGTTTTAACCTTCAACCACGGAGGCTTTTTGGGCTTCATTTTCCCGTACTAAAATGGTACACTTTCCCCCTCTTTTAAAAAAAGGGTTAAAGAGTTTTTACGAAAATTTGGACCCCTTTAAACCCTTTGGAGTTTCAATTTGGGTTTTTTCCCCTGATCAAAAATATGGCCCAAAGGCGCTCAAGGGTTTGCGTTTGTTTTTCAGGGTACACCCACGCATATACCCGAAGACTCATTTCATGTAAGAAAATTCACAAAACCGGCATTGTTTTTTTCCCCCCTTTTAGGGTGCAAATCAAAGGAAACGCCCCCTTTGATCAAAACCACCCACGAAAAACGACGTCGAAGGGAAAACGGTAACGTAATTTGTTTGGGAAGGTTATGCACTTCATAGGACAACCCAAATTTTTCCCAAAACCGAGCGTTTTTTCTTCAGGGCCCTTTTTTAAAGCTTCCCCTCCTCCTATGATAGGGCGTGACGGATTGTAGTAAAGCCTCGGGCAGGATCCCGAGATAGAGAAAGGGCCCCCTTTCCGTTTCATCTTTTTCAGTTTTGGTTCCCAAACCTTTTTGGGGATGATGGTGGGTTTCATGGGGGGTTTATTTTTTACTCTTCCTGGAAAACTCTTGGGGGTATCCAGGGGGGTTTTGCTTCAGGACCCTGGTTCCCCGGGGGTTGATCCATTTTTAAATTCCCCAAAAGTTCAGGAAGACCAACCAAAAATTTTTGGGGGGGCATTTTGATTCTCGGAACTTGGAAACCCCAAATTTCCCCTCCTTTCGGGCGAAACTTCGCTTCTTTTCAATATGTCATTTACTAAGTCCACCACGTTCTTTTTGGGAAATTTACCTGACCCTGAAATCTATCTCACCCCCGGGGTTTTCCCTCCCAGGTTGGGGGGCTTTTTTAATATGATGCAAAGTCCCCCGCTTTCTTTTTAAACGTTTTTTGGGGACACCCTCCATCAAAAAACCTCTTGCCCCCGAATCCTTTTTTAGGAAAAGTTTTCTGCTGGTTGTTCCTGGGTTTCAGGGGTTGACGGTTTTCATCTCCCACGGTTCCCAAAAGGTGCGGGTTTTAACGGGTTTTCTCTCTTTAAAAACTTTTATCAAAGCTTTTGGTACATTTGGCTTTTTCATCCGAATTTTTTATCCGTACGGGTCCAATATTACGCAATCCGATCAATTTTAAAGTTTCCTTCCGCAGTCGCCCTCAAATTACAGGGGGTCCTTCCCCGGAAATTTTAAATTTTTACCCAAACGGGATCCATTTTTAAAAATTTTCTTTACATGCTCCATACTTTCAGCAGTTTTTTAACCCCTTCCTTTAAAAAAGACTATTTCAAGGGCCCACAGTACCCCACGATTTGGGCCAATAAAAACCCCCAAAAAAAACCCCCCTTAAAACAATCCCGTTTGGTTTTCTTCCGGGATCCCCTTCTTGGCCAGAGCCGAAGACTATCCTTTTATAACACAATTTTTTTTTTCTGCGTGGGGGTCAAGGAAACAGCTCCTTTTAAAATTTTTTAGAGAACTTCCCCTTAAAGTGTCCTTAGGGCCGGAAAAGGCCTTTCCCTTTAAAAAAACGGCTTTTACCACAGCGGGTTTGGCATCACCAAGAATCGGGACATGGGTGGTTTTTTTTTCAGTCTCGCGGGCATGGTTCCCGTTATCACTTTTTAAAAATATACCCCCTGACGTTCAAATGGAAAAAAGCTCGTTCAAGGGGCAGGGGATCCGGCGTGTGTTGGCAAAGGTCCAAAAAACCAAATAACCGTAGGTTGGGGGGGGCGTCTTTAAAGGCCTCCCCAACTATTTCATTTGCCCCGGGGGACATCTGCTTTTGGGTAATTTCGTAATCTGGGAAGCCCTCCCGGGGGGTTTTTTTAAAAACCCCCCAATAATGGAAAATATTTAAAAGGGTGGTACCTGCTCTTTGTTTTTCCCAAACAAATTTTGAAAAAATATACATGACACTCAGTCTCATGATGAAATCCCCTTTTTAAACAACCTTGGGCCCAATTTTGGTCGTCGTTTCACTATTAGGTTTATCCAATCCCCGAGACGGGCCCTTTTTCGACCCCTTTCCCGGTTTTTCTACTTTTTTGGGAATCCTTATTTTAAAGGGCACTGCCCGGGAACTGAGAGTAGGTAGGTTGCCATTTTTCCAAACAAAACAACCCCTTCAGGGGAAAGGGGGTCAAAGTTCCTTTTTAAAGTTCAAAAATTGCTTGACCCCTTTCTGCCCCTTTCCTTTCCCGTTGAAACCGCAATAACGCCCCGGGAAAAAGGTTTCCACCCCTTTGGAAACCATTTATCAAGTAACCCTTCCCTTTAACATTAACCTAGAAAAAAAAATAAAATTTTAAAAACAAAGACACCTATAATCCCCAAATGTCATTCTTCAATAGAATAAACCGGGGCTAAAGAGTCCCGTCTTTCCAGGGGGGTAAAAGTTCAAAGGGTACAGTTTCGGGGGCCTTTTTAAAGGGGGCCAACTGGTTTTTTTTTTGGTTTTTTTTTTATGTGTTTGGCCCAATTTTTTTCAAACCCAGCATCTCGGGCATGTATTTGTCCCCCGAGGCCTGTCCCTCAGTTTCCCCCAAAACCCAACTCCCCCGCATTTTAAAGGGTAGAGTCCCCACCTTTTATTATATATTTATATATATTTATAAAATATAATATATAAATATTTTATTTTTATATATATATATTCAATTTTTATCGGGGCGGTTTTAAGTTTATTTGTTTATAATTCAATATTTCTTGCCGTCATTGCAACACCAAGCTGCTCTGTAAGTTGCTGGAACGGTGCTCGGTACTTATCCTTGGAATTTATTAGTTTGTTGTATTTTAGTCCCTTGCGGATTCATTCCAAGAACTGGCCCTCAGCACTTGTGTCTTAGAGGATATATTTTTATATTTTCTACTTTTCACAAGAAAATGTAGCTTGTTTTGCTCTTTCATGATTTTCTTTTGCTTCTTAGATGGCACCTTTGGTTGGTTTTTTGAAAACTCAACAGACATACTGCGGTATTGCACACCAGCCTTTTCTGGGATTGCATTCTTCTTAAAACTGAAAAGGCAGAGGAGTCAAATTACCACTTTCCGCGGTCACTGAGGAGAAACCACCAAGTTTCGAAATATCGGTATATGACCAGGAGTTATATGTTAATGAGTTTCCCTCCCTATTGGAGGATGTCTCTCCCCCTTGGAGAATATAAGCTTGCTGAAGGCTCATTTTGAGAAGCATTTATTTTTATTTTCCCCATCCACCCACTCAAGCACATACTGTTAGTTAGGCAGAATCATCTGCCACTGCAGGTATGAATGCGTATCTCCCCCTATTTCTTCAATCTAAGACATAAGAGCAAGCTTTGTTTATAATTCAATATTTCTTGCAGTCATTGCAACACCAGGCTGCTCTGTAAGTTGCTGGAACGGTGCTCGGTACTTATCCTTGGAATTTATTAGTTTGTTGTATATATTATATATAATATATATATATTATTCCAATATTTTCGAGCGGCTGCTCTTTTTCAGGGACGACAAATTGTACAGTCATGTCGAACGTGGAATGACACCATTGGGTCGATGCTACAAGTAAAATTGCGTTATGACAGTAATGTCATCACCAAGTGATACAAAGTCTAAAATACCATCCTGTTGTTATCATTTCGTCACTCCCCACCCCCACCAATATACGAACCCCACCCCACCCCTTACCATCTCTCTCCTACACCCTCACCTCCTCTCTCTCTCACTCTCTCGGGCGATCATCATGTTAATTGTACCAGAGGGAACAACCCAGTCACTTCAAATGCAAGGGAACTCAGTACGTGTAACTAATGATCAGTCATGTGTGTTCAGGTTGTAGATGCTTTATTTGTAACTTAGGAATCCAGAATTTTTCTCTGAGATCCCTATG
>CM031605.1:57507620-57511762 GCA_018398815.1 Conus ventricosus
TCGTCCGCTGGGTCGGAACTCATCAGGGAGACACGGTTGGTTGTGTCTGCGTTCCTGGCGTCAAATAGAGACACATCACAGTCCATAATACTGTGGTGTTCTCACCACCAAGGGTGCAAAAAAGAATCCAATAGCACCCCCAAAGCAGCCAGTGAAAGGTAGTAAATGAAACCAAACGAAAGTGTGGGAGGAAAAAAGTTGCTAAAAACTAAAGACGTTATGCAAATAGTAAAAATGTAGGGGACAATCTTTGAGCCCACGCTTGAGGATCCACCACATAGTTTTACCTTAGTCTTTGGAATTACATATTAATTTTCCCTAAGAACAATAAGATCTGTATAAAAGATAATAATTATGTTCAGATTTCTAAAAAGTTTATATGGGACGAAGCTCTCAGCAGTATGTTCACAGACAACATCTGCTCAAATGACATCCAAATCCAGTTCCAAATGACGATTGATTTGATAGATGAAAATATTAACGAGGCACTTTAGGTTTTTAATTATTATATTTAAAAAATGCAGCAGACTCATGAAGAAACAGGTAGTCATTGGTAAGGGTGCGAAAGATGATGACTGGGATGATGAAGAATGTCGTGTTGCCAGAACAGTGCATAATTTGTTTTTAAAAAAAATTAAGCGTACTTTGTCTCCACCTGATTGCACTTCTTTATGTATAGCAAAACGCGAATATAAACATTTGTTAAAGAGAAAACAGAAGCAGTTCAATGACACTTTTTTTTTAAATGGCTTATTAGAGTCTGTAAATATCCAACAGGAATTCTGGAAATCTGTGCGTAAAATCACAAGGACGAGAAGGCAGCCTTTTAATGATATTGGCATTAACGATTGGTACGTACATTTTAAAGAACTGTTAGAAAGACAAGAGAGGTTTGTTAATGGTCTGATTCAGGGAGAATATAATAGTAACGAAAGTGTATCTGGTAATCATTAAAGTGCTGTAAACCATGAGGATGGCTGTGACGACAATAATGATGGAAACGACGATGATGATGATGACGAAAATAATTTTGAATCGACCTGTCTCAGTTGAAGAAATTTTGATCGCTTGAAAAACATTGAATGAAATTGCAAGGCACCTGGTACTGATAATATCCTAGAGGAGTTTATTAAAAAGCATTATTTAATTGTGGGTGGTATGGAATTGAGCAGTCTGTAAATCTCAGTCGTGAGCTCTGACATATATTGTGTTTCACAGTCTGAAAGAATCTCAGCTGGGTACCCCATTCTTCAAAGTACAGAGAACAGAGCTTCTGCCTCGGTTACTGTGCCTATCTTTTAGAGGATAACTTCAGGGTATCTTATGGCAACATCGAAAATCGTAAGCACATACTTATGCCCAGATGAGGATGCAGGCACAAAAGGACCAACTAAGTCGATGGCAAAGATGAAAGGTTCAGAGATCACTGGCATTCTTCTGCAGTGGCGCACATGGTATTCTCCCTTTTGAGACACTTCTTTGACAAACATCACATGACGGACAATACTTTAAAACATCAGTACGAACTGTCGGACAACAGAAGAAAGAAAGAACCCTGTCCAAGTTCTGTGAACACCGAAGTGTCCAGACATCACAACATCATGAGCTACTTTGAGTACAGTGTCTCTCAGTTCCTTTGGTACATCTGCCTGGTACACTTTCTTACCACTACCTTGATAAATTCGATACAGAATTTCATCTTTCAACACAAAGCAGTGTTCCCTTTCATCCAAAGTACATTCATCTCTCATTTTCCAAAAACATGTCTTGAGGGAATCGTCAGATTTGTGCATGGTCTAAGCTTTTCTGGTTCTATGTGCAGGTGAGGCACTGTTGTTCTATATGCGGATGAGGCACTGTTGGTATAACTAGGGGCTCAGTGGATTTTGCTTTTTTTTAAATCTGCGTTCGTGTTGTCACAAGTGCAGATGGCTCACGTGTGATGGAACCACTCTGACCACCATGGGTAGTTCAAACCCTTGGCAAACTGCCCAAGATCAAATCTGCTACTAGCTCCTCTATC
This sequence comes from Conus ventricosus, assembly GCA_018398815.1. Classification (NCBI taxonomy): domain Eukaryota; kingdom Metazoa; phylum Mollusca; class Gastropoda; order Neogastropoda; family Conidae; genus Conus; species Conus ventricosus. The sequence goes on from CM031605.1 coordinate 57,509,644, forward strand.
ACACAGGCATGATAGATCCAAATGCAATGTACCCAACAAAAGTCTTGCACTTTAGTGTTTCTCCAGTAAACTGGTCTTCTCTGACAAGAGCTCTTTAGATGCCAGCAGTTGTACAGCCAGTGTCACGTAACAATGATCCTGAATAACAATTGATTGTGCAATCTTCAACATGCAGCCACTGTAAAGACTTTCAGATGCTAGAACCGCTCTGGCATTCGCATCCTGTGTTTTTTCATGAGAATATAAGACACTCATTCTTCATGTGAAATTTACATCCACAGTGCCACATATAGCCACTTGCGCACCAGATGTGAATCTCTGTTTGTCGAAACCCTCTGTATGTTGACTCATTTTAGTTGAAATTTGTTTTGCTCTTGGGAACGGTTTTAAAAGGATTTGGTCTCAAAATACATATTTAGCTGACCATACCTATGGTTTGGATGATTGTACATCCAAAATCTATGATACCTGCCACCACGATCAAAAGGTCGGCCACGAGGCACAAAACTGTTCACGACCATAGCCATGGTTCCCGTGTAAGAGCCGCGACCGAAGCCCGACTTTCCATCAAAACTTTCCACAGAGGAAGGTAGTTAGTATATCCAAAGTTCAGTTCTTCAGCACTGACACAGACATCACAAATCTGATTTCCGACTTCATGGCAAGAGATTTGTTTGGATGGGCAACCCGGTACTGATCCGAGACTGCACATTTCTTCAGCAGACTGGTTTCCACGTTCGCGCAAAAAGGCAGCAAGATCTCTTGAAACTCTATGAAAAATTTGCTCCTGGAGGAAAAGACTGCACAAACTGTCGAAAATTGATCATCTCTGCAAGATCAACCCAACAGTCCAAATAATGACCACATGGATAAGAAACGCGGTGAACAATTCTTTCTGGTCAGGGCGAATCGAACGGAATTTTGCGCGGAAGCCCTCATCTGTGCACTGAAATTTGCGCAAAAGTTCACTTTTCAAATGGTTCCAAGTGACATGTTCCCTCTTCGCATGAGTGTGGTAAAGGGACAGCGCACTTCCTCTCAGTAACGACGAAGAATGCAAGGGCCATTTATCTTCAGTCCATCCACAAGATACAGCTTGAGTTTCAAATCTAAACAAGAAACTATCAATACCGTCATTTTTTTCATCAAAAGCGGGAAGTCTGGGCACATACGATTTTGGTGCCGCACTACCCTCGTTCCTGCTAACCTCTGTGTCTTCTTGTTCACACTGTTGTGCTTTGGTAATGTCAAGATCCAGTCTTTTTCATTTCCAACTCATGGAGCATTTTCTTTCCCTCCATCTCCATTTCTTTCTGTTCATCTCTATCCCATATCCTCTGAGCCCTGTCCTCACATGACTGTACGTAATCCATCAATTTCTGTTCAGTCAGACCCAATTTTTGGCCTTGTGCCAAATATTCCTCAAACTTCATGTTTGGAGGAAAAGACACACAAAAATCAAATTTAGAATAAAAAATACGAAAGTGAGTGTCATATACGCGCGTTGTTGTTTGTTTTTTAACCACTAACACACAAACGAAATTTGTTTTGAAACAATGATCAAGTTTCTTTTCAACAGTTACCATTCAGAAATGTTCCGGTTCCACGAATCAATGGAAAAGAAAAGAGATTCCCAATCCAGAAAGGAAAAGGGATTTAATAAATTTCCTCCGAATCAAAGACATAATTTACAAGTTCCCAAAATGGTGAAATTTTCAGAAAAAAAGATCAATTCTTCCGATTTGGGAGGTATCTAAAAAAATTTTTTAAAATCAAAAAAAAATCCAAAAGGTTGGGGGGGGGGGGTTCTCAAAAAAAACCTAGCCAAACAACCTTGCATGAAATATTAGGAATGAAAACTATATACAATAGAAAGACAACTATTGTTGAGGTTCAAGAAGGGGTCCGGGAAACGTCCAAACGCTTCCAGGCACGTGGTCACAAGCAGAACGTTTCCAAACAGCAGCAGAAAAGTCCGACGGATTCCCCGACAAGAGCCTCCAGTAATCAAAACAGCGCAGAACTCGCCACCTCTGACGTACACACAACCCTGCAACCACCATGAACCTAGACACGAGAGCTACGTCAACTCTCACCACCAATAGCAAGAGGATAAGAA
>CM031605.1:57512762-57531164 GCA_018398815.1 Conus ventricosus
AACGGAGGATGTCGAAAGCTCCAAGTAAGTGCTTTGTTTCCCAGCTGAGTGACCGGTTCAAATCTGGTAGTCGTTATGTTTTACTTTAGAAGTCTTAAACCGATGTGAGTTGGGGGATATCGCAAACACCCTATGTTCCCTTAACAGGTGATGGGGTGGGGTGGGGTGGGTGGGGTGGGTGGGGTGCACGTTATGGACACCAGCAACGGGTAGCTGTTTCGCTGTGAGAAGAGAGTACCGAGGTTGCTACTTTCATAACGTTTACTGCTGAAGGGAAAGCACCTATACACAGCTAAAGAACACTATCAATGAATCCAGCTCAATAATGATAGTGTGCACATTATTGTTTATAACTGTCCCGAAGGTAAGCTTGCACTAGCCACATGCATTATCAGTACGCTGCATATCGGATGTATCAGCACAAATAGTAGATTTACAGAACAGAGTGCATTTTGTCCACTTTCATGCCTGCCTATCACCTTATAATCACCTAAGTCTCACTTTAGCTATATAAGATGTACTATACCCATTACTTCAAGAGTAATAGATAGTGTGCAAGGTTAAGATAATCGTGCTTTTTTTTTAATTATCTTCACCCAAGTTAGATGACACCATGTTAATATGTAAATCGTGGAGTTTCCACTCGAATATCCTGTCAACATTGTCTTGGCATGATCTACATATGTGAGAGAAAGTTTCTGTGTGGATCTCCTTCACCAGTTCAGATGACAAACTTTACATAGAAATAAAATCTTACATAGATGGAATGTTTCTATGTGAATCTCTTCTCCACCTTAAATTGATACCATTCAAACCTGTGAATTAGCGTTCCTGAATGAATCTCCATTCACAGTGAAATTTGTCATATCAAGAGGTGCATGAATGACATTTCTTTGGAATCATTTATACGCAGGAGATGACACTTATGAATATGCTGCGAAGCAGTTTTTTCTGTGTGAATCCCTACTCCACATTCGAAGTATCATGTTATCTTATAAGCAACAATATTATTGAATCTGACTGTTCGCTAAGATCACCATCGTAAGAATATTTATGATGGGTTTTCATGTGTGAATCTGTACATGACATTGAAATGTCGTCATGTTACTATGTAGGTGATGATGTTTCTGTCGAAAGTTTTCTTTTCAATACAATTAAATTACGCCTTGGCTTAAGGCTGTGTCAGACCAATTGACATAGGCCAGAACACCAAGGCTACATCAAAATGTTGTATGCTCTGCATAGTTGTGTGGGGATTGTCTTCAGTCGTGACAAGCTCCTAGCATAACATTATCAGTCTCCCAAATCCCCCGAAGTCGGAGTGTGGCTGCCCATGTGGCGGGGTAATCAAAAACGGTACACACGTAATGTCTCATCCCCAGCTGATGCATTGTTGCCATAGTGTTCAAATACTTCGGCTGTTCGGATGGATCCTGGAGTCTTTTAGCCAGGGTACGACAACAACTACAACAACAATACAATTAAATGGCATTATCAAGTGTATGGTGCGAATCCATCTTCCTGTAGAAATATCCACTCTGCATTGGGATGACATCAGGTGCAGCGACTGATTTTTTTTAGCTGAGACGTGAACATGATAGCGGACCTTTTTTATGAAACAAACAACCTCTTTCTCTGGTTTAATACACCTGAATAAACTTTTTTCTACAGCTTGATTTTAAACAGAGAGCAAGAACAAAAAGACAGTTACAAAAGTTTTTTTTTAAAGTTTTACATTCAGATCAAGTCACAGTCACAATTTGGTGAGTGGAATGGACTGCATTTCGTAAACAAGATCTGCATACCCCTCTCTCTCTCTCTTCCCCAATTTCCCACCCACTTCTCACACATCATCTTCCCGTGGTTTTAATTCATTCATGCACTACCCTTGGAAGCCACTGAAGCAGCAAATGGATGCACCAACATTTATTTCATTACCACAGAGCCTACCAGCAAAAGACACCACCATCAAGTGAACTGCTGCATGCATTGTCAGCCCCACTGGACTAGTACACTGGCAGTGAAGCAGTGCTGTTTGTTTATTGACAGGTGGACATCCCAGTGCACCACACAGCTTTCGCCATACAGTCTTACACACTGTGACAGGTGGACATCCCCAGTACACCACAAAGCTTTCACCATACAGTCTTACACACTGTGACAGGTGGACATCTCCAGTACACCACACAGCTTTCGCCATACAGTCTATACACACTGTGACAGGTGGACATCTCCAGTACACAAAGCTTTCGCCATACAGTCTTACACACTCTGACAGGTGGACATCTCCAGTACACCACAAAGCTTCGCATACAGTCTTACACACTCTGACAGGTGGACATCTCCAGTACACCACACAGCTTTCGCCATACAGTCTTACACACTCTGACAGGTGGACATCTCCAGTACACACACAGCTTTCGCCATACAGTCTTAACAACACTCATCTGAAGGGATCTCGGTTGCAGTCTTTCCCACCGGAGAAGTCCTAATGCAATTTAAAAAGTTTAATGAGTACACATTGGTCATCTTACAGAAATACTTCTCTTCACTTCAATCTGTGCGTTCCTGTGGATCACATGGCTGTGGCCACACTCCTCCAGCAGTCTGGTTCTGGGCTGACCTTCAGGTGGGCCCTGGTCATTCCAGCTGTCGTCATGATCGTAATCCATGCACAGGTGTCCAAGTCGTCCCACCTTCCGCTTCCCCTGAAGTTCCATTCGAGTGCCTGTCTTGTGATGTTGGTAGAAGGCTTTTTATAGCGTGTCCACAGTCTCGCCCTATGTCGTTTTCTTTATCTCCGTATCTATTGGTCTTTCTTTGGTTCTAAGAGGATTTTGTAAGAAATGACTTTTGGCCTTCTAATGTTGAGGACGAACCTGACGCACTTGATAAATGCATGAATATTGTGACCTTTTTTATGAAACAAACAACAGTCTCTGGTTTAATTCCACCTGAAATAAATTTTTCTTCAACAACTTGGTATCAAACAGAGAGCAAGAACAAAAAGACAACTACAAAACTTTTTTTTAAGTTTTACGTTCAGATTATGTCACAGTCACAATTTGGAGGGTTGAATGGACTGCATTTTGTAAACAAGATCTGCATACCCCTTTATTTCATTACCTGCAGAGCCCACCAGCGAAAGACGCCACCGTCAAGCGAATTGCTGCACGCTTCTCAGCCCCACTGGAGTAACACACCTGGCAGTGAAGCAGCGCTGTTTGTTTATTGACAGGTGGACATCTCCAGTACACCACAGCATTCGCCATACAGTCTTACACACTGTGTACAGGCGGCATTCCTAGTACACCACACAGCTTTCGCCATAACAGTCTTACACACTCTGACAGGTGGACATCCCCAGTACACCACACACACTTTCGCCATACAGTCTTACACACTCTGACAGGTGACATCTCCAGTACACCACACAGCTTTCGCCATACAGTCTTACACACTGTGACAGGTGGACATCTCCAGTACACCACACAGCTTTCGCCAACAGTCTACACACTCTGACTGGTGGACATCTCCAGTACACCACACAGCTTTCGCATACAGTCTTACACACTCTGACAGGTGTACATACCCAGTACACCACACAGCTTTCGCCATACAGTCTTACACACTGTGACAGGTGGACATCTCCAGTACACCACACAGCTTTTCGCCATACAGTCTTACACACTGTGACAGGTGGACATCCCAGTACACCACAAAGCTTTCGCCATACAGTCTTACACTCTGTGACAGATGTACATCTCCAGTACACCACAAAGCTTTTCCCATACAGTCTTACACACTCTCTAAAGAGGATCTTCGGTTGCAGTCTTTCCCGCCGTTGGCAGGGATTTCCCTGTTATGATTAAATTGTGAAAAGTTCTTGTTCTTACCGTAAAATCACAGGCGCAGATTAGTTTGCGTTCAGAAAGGGTAACACTACAGCTTCTTTGTATGTCAGATTAAAAGACTCTCGGGGAAGTTCTAACCAAATTTCAATAGACATATATTGGTCAGCTTACAGAAATACTTCTTTTCACTTCACTTCAATCTGTGAGTTTCCTGAGGACCACATGGATCCGGCAACACTCCTCCAGCAGACTGGTTCTGGGGTGACCTTCAACTGGGGCCCTGGTCATTCCAGCTGTCGTCATGTCGTAATCCATGCACAGACGTCAAAGTCGTCCCACCTTTGCTTCCCTTGAGGTTCCATTCGAGTGCCTGTCTTGTGATGTTGGTAGGAGGCTTTCATGCTTGTGTCCAGTCCCGCCCCATGCCATTTCTTTATCTCCGTATCTCTTGGTCTTTCTTTGGTTCTAAGAGGATTTTGTAAGAAATGACTTTTGGCCTTCTAATGTTGAGGACGAACCTGACGCGCTTGTTGATAAAAGCGTGAATATTGTGACATTTGATTTTGTTGTTCTCCAAGTCTCTGAACCATAATGACAGAACACATCTCACATTTGAGTTGAAAGTTCTGTTTTGGTCTGCAGTGAAAGGGCTGTGAATGGAAACATCGCTGTTTTTCACTCTCTGTTCATGTTCTGTGAAGTTAATGGTGTGGGTTTAAAAGGCCGTAATGAACCTCTTACCAATTTACAAAACAAGTAATAAAAAGTTGGACAATGATTGATACCATCAAACCTCTCTCTCTCCTCTCTCTCTTTTCTCTCTCTCTCTCTCTCTTCTCTCCTCTCTCTCTTCTCTCTCTCTCCTTTAAAATTTTTTGGCCATGTCAATTTCCCTATTTCATTGTTCGCATGTTTTTTTCCCTTTTGCTGTGCAAAAAAAATTTTTAAAGAATCAAAAAAAAGGTTTTGCAGATTTATAAAATCCGGGGAATTTTTATTTTTTTGCTGGTTGAAATTTTATCAAAAGGAAATGAACTCAGCATCTTTTCTTCTTGTTTTGCTGAACGACTTTCTATATAATGTCCCTTCAGGGCGCTTTGTGAAAACAACAGGGCAAAGTTACGGAATAATACGGCCTTTAATGTTTTGTTAGCACATGACGCAGGGGAAATCGCTGGTGAGGCACGTAGCTCGATACGAAGTTTGAAAGACGTACCCAATAATTTTTAACAAATCACCTACAAATCATCCGTACCGCGTCCGCACTAAAAATAAATTGGGACACATCCCCGTGGTAGGTGAGCAGCATCTGTTTAACAAAAAGTTTTGATTACCAAACAAAAGCTTCGTGCTGATTTTCTGAATCCCCTAAAGATGAAAAGGCCCATCATAAAAGGGTGATAGCTTTTTCCTTTCATCGTATAGACACGGTCATAGACACCACATCAGAGGCACAGAGTGTCTACGGATCTGATGTAGACACGATCATAGACCCATCATCAGAGGTCACAGCTGTGTTACTAATCTATGTAGACGCCATCATAAAAGTCGGGGCTGTGTCTACGTGATCTGATGTAGCCCGGGTGAACACCCACGAGGCATAGCGTGTCCACTTGATCTGTGTAGACACCATAAAAAACCGTTTTTACCGTAAAAAAATGTCCCAATGACCTTCTTGCTTAACAACTGCAAGATAGTGGAGACTTTCAAGATGGGGCGACTGATAGAACACAGCTGTTTGATTGTGCTCCCCAGCGGAGCAGGAGTCGTTTGACTCCAACATTCAGCTGTCACTTCTGCACGTTGGAAAATTTTCTTCTCTATACGGTTGTGTCGCCCAATATTAATAAAATGAGTTTTGTTGGGCAATCCTAAAGCATACAAAGAGTTTGGGGCAAGAGGAAGACCCGAGTGGGTGTCTAAATTTTTGGCTATGCGTGTGAATCTTTTTTCCGCTCAAGAAAATTAAACTGACCCTTGAGACCCATCGCGCCCCCAAAAAAATATTCAAGAAACGATAAAGAAGTATGTCTTGGGTTTTTCAGTAGAACCCCTTAAGGAAGTACACGCAAATGAACATCTAAAGGGGCATAGCAAGGGGCTGTACAAACTTTGTAATTTTTTTGTTTGGCAATGTGGTAACTTGACAGCACAAGATTTACGGTTCAGCAGACATCGAAAACTGATTCAGACCCCATTCTAAAGCCTCATTGGGAAAAACACCACCAAGAACAATAAAGCACAAAACCCACTAAAAACACTTAGAAATTTTTTCTTCATTTATTTTTCAAACGTCCCGGCCTTTTCCCGTTAAAAACGAAGAGTAGTAAAAGTTTACTTTCCGCAAAAAACAAAAGATCAGTCGTGCACTTTTAGAAGATGATTGATTCATGATTCTTTAAGAGCCCGAAAGAGGGGAAAAGGTCAAGAAAAGGGTAAAAAAAAGCCAGAGTGTCCCTCTGGGCTGTTTCCAAAGCGCTTCTAGATCTAGTAAAATTCCAATAAGCACTACACAGCGGATTCATTGGAGGCCTAAAATCAACAAGGCAAAAAGAAAATGGCGGGTGCCCCCCTTTTGTATTACTGACAGCGCTCTACCATTGCAAAACTTAGTTGAGGCTACCACTGAAATGTATCCTCGATCCGCTACAAAGTCAGAGTAAGCAAACGGGCACATGTTGTAATTTCGGGGACAGCAGCGCGAACTAAAGGAAGATACACGGGGGAGGTAAAAGAAATGCTATGGGACATCACACGGAGGTAAAATATTTGCAGAGGAAACAACCTCACAAGAAGCTCCACAACAACATCCTACTCGCGGGGGGTCCAAGCGTGGGCACCCACGCATCCACAGAATGGAATAGGGTTTGCAGGTGTTGTGGAGACTGGAAGTCCACAGGGGACCATCTGTAAGGGAAAAAAATTACCCAAACCTTCAGGGGGGTTTGGGCATGAACCAAATATATTCCTTTTCTGATAATTCAAAATTTTATAAATTTCATGTCCCGGGAAATCAAAGAGAAAAAAGCCAAGTTGCAGTCTAGCCAGCATTAAAGGGAAACCGGCTTTCAAACCAAAGTTTTTCGCTTCACGGTTTGCAAGGAGGTTTGGGGCTCATCTTCATGTTTCAGAAACACTCTGGGGGTTTGGGAAAGGCCCAGTGCCGCGGACAAGGTGCAGTTTTAAAAACGTGCCAGAATCTTTTTTGACACAGGAGAGCACCCATGAATCAGCCCTAAATGTGGCACGGTGTCTTGACGTACCCCACTAAAGGGCATTGACCTCCATCACTGTAGTTAGGTTTTGAATCATTTCCCCATGCCACAAAAAAAGGAAAATATTCATGTGCTTGACAGTGAGGGGGGCCCCCAAAAAATTTGAGATATACTCATTAAAGAAAAAAGCGGGTCATTGGGTGAAAGTGACCACGAAGATTTTTACTAAGGGGGGTATGGAAGGTGCGGGGGTCATGTTTTTGAACCTGATTGCACTCACTAGGAGGAGGGGGGAAAATCATTTTAGCCCAGCAATGCCTAGGATCAAACCTGTCGGACGTTGGTCCCTCTGCTGACCAGTTATTACCGGGTAGCTAGATATTGGGGAAAGCTAGGGGGGAAAACCTAAAGAAAAGAAAAAGAAAGAAACATTTTAAAATTGGGAACAGGTTATTACACAAACCTTTTTCGTTTTTCAGCCTTCCCCCTACCTTTTCACCCCGTGAGGTGGTAAAAGATGGCCAGGTGTGGGAAACACACCGTATTTTCAGCCCAGCAATCCCAAACTCCATGGAGGGAGTTGGAATCGTCCGTTCTAAAGGGACAGAAAATCGGGGGGAAGGGAAAAGGGCAAAACTCAACTCCATACGAAGAATTCAAGGGGCAACCCGATGTCAAAGAGAGACGGGAATCGGAAAGTAGGAAGTTTTTACTTGAGCAGGCAGGGCATCGTGAGTAAGGACTATTTATTCTCCTGGGATTTTTGGGGCAATGTAATGTGAAGGCCGGGGCTTTAAGAAGCTGGACTGGAATTTTTTTACTCTCAATGAAAAAGAGAGATCAAGTGTAAAGTTTAATTTTTATTCTCATGTAAAGAGAGATACATTTTAAAATCGTTTAAAAGTTTTGATTTGATTTTAAAGGTTTTTCCCTAAAGGGAAGGGGAGAAGAAAAACATTCTAGTGCGCCTTTTGGTTGTTGGGAAAGATTGCGTTCGAGGGGAGTAAATGCTGCATGAACGGGAAGAAAAAGTAACATGGACGTGGGACCCGAAAAAGAAAAAAGAAAAAAAAGATTTCTATTTGTGCCCTTTGGGCCTAAAAAAAAAAAAGAGGTTTTTGATTTGTACCCCAAGGGTTTGGGGGAAAAAAAAAGAAAGAAATTATTTAAATTATTTTTTGTGTGTAATATTTGCATTTGTTGTTTTTTTTTTATTTCTTATGTATTTGGGGGGTTTGAATTTTTTTTGGGGTTGCTCTACCCCGTTAAGGTTTTTTTTTTTGGAGGATTTCTTTTAACCCTTCCCCCCCTCAGGCCGATACCCTCAACCCCTTTTTCTCGTACCGGGGCAGCGGGGGGCAGGGCGTTGAGGAGCCCCTGCCCCTTCCCCCTGAGTTTAATTTTTTTTGTCCCTTCCCCGGGATGATAGCCCCCCTTTCCGCGTTTAGCAGGGGGGCAGGGCTTTGGGGGGTCGGTAGTCTTCCCCCTTTCCGAAAATATTATTTTTTTCCCCTTCCCCTATTGTTTCTTTTTGATTTTTCCCCTTCCCCCTCGAGTGGGGGACGACTTCACTTCCGTCACGCCAATATGTAGGGGGTGGATTTGATTACCGCTCAACCCAAAAAAAACATCTTTATTTTTTGATTATTTTTTTTTTTGGGGTGGTGCGAGATTTTCTTGATTTTGGGGTAATGTGCATTTAAAAATTGATTTTTTATTATTTTGTTTTATTGCTGTAGTGTTTTGTTATTGGATATTTTTTTCCCTCTCCAGTTCACGGGAACAGTGACCACTGGGGTGCTGTCTGTGGGCTTTTTCTTTTCTGGGATTTTTTTACTTTTCCGGTCCGTTACCTTTCATTTCCTTTCACCCCCTTTTTCAAAACCCTCAAAAACCTTCTCCCAAAATTTCCTATCTTCTTTTTTTCAACATTTTCATTTTTTGGGTAGGTTTCCCCGCTAGTTTGTTTTCTTCCCCTCTTTTTAATTTTTTGTGCTTCCATTTTTTTTGTAAATTTATTTTCACTTAGCTATAAGGCGATACTTTTGTTTGTAAATTCTTTTAAAATAAAGTAAGTAGAAAGACTGACAACAAAAACATTTAAGAACAAAAAAACTTTAAAAAGAATTTATTTTCAAAAAAACTTTATTGTGTTTATTTCCTTTCTTAAAAAAACGTTTTGCATTGAACTTTTTTTTTTTTTACTTTCCCAAATTGATAGCAAAGTATTTTAAGAAAAATACTTCCTGGATTTAATCTACCTTGTTTTAGTAAGCTTTTTTCTGTTTACACCAAAATTGAATTCTTTATTTTATATACTATAATTATTTTTTGTGAAAAAAAAATCATCAAAATTTTCCCTTTATTTTTTTTCATTTTTTAGAATTGTTTTGGTTTATATTGTTAGGTTTTCTTATGGATATTTTATAAATATTTTCAACAAGCGGAACCTTGGGTTTTGAGGGGAGAAAAATACAACTTGTCCAAAAAATGCTAAAAAGGGGCAGACACAAAAAGGGGAAAAAAATTTAACTACAAGGAAGTAAGCTGAAGAAAATAAAATACAGGGGGAAGCTGAAGAAAAAGACTACAGAGGGAAGCTGAAGCTGAAGAAAAAAGACTACAGGGGGAAACTGAATAAAAACGCCAAATTTTAATTGGACGTTAATTAGAGACCAAGTGAGATTAAAGATTACGGGCATCAAAGAAACCTCCACCTTTGGTTCCGCAAGTGCTCCTAAACCCAAAAAGCGGCATTTTTCCAAAAGTTACCGCTTTGGGGAAAAAAGGGATGACATCGATAGTTTTTTTCCGTTTGAAAGTCACGCAAAGTTTGTGGGTTTGGGCCAAAGAAAAATGGGCATTGTAATTTTTCGTCGTTTTTTTAAGGTAGCGCTTTGGGATTGTACCACACCTCGCGGGGAAACAAAATTTAAATTGGGATCATTGAAAGAAAAACTGCTCAAGAAATTTTTATGTTCGCTGATCGTTTTCGCGAACGTTTCCGTTCTTGCGCCCCGACAAAGGAGAATCTTTTCCCTCGTTTCTGATCCGTATGAGTCATTTTTTGGGTGATGGATCGATTTAACAAAAAAACAAAAAACTTTTCAGCACGCGAGATCTCCTTTTGGAAAAAACTTTTCCAGAGCGTGAGCAAAGTCTGGCCCTTTCCTTTTAAAAAAAGGCAAATTTTAAAGCTTTTTTTTTTTTTTCATTTTTTTGTTTTTTTTTCTTTTTTTTTTTTTTTTTTTTTTTTTTTTTTTTTTTAGGAAGGGGAATTTCAGGAAAAAAATGTGGGCATTTCTGAGTCCTCAAATATTTTTATCCTAGGAAGGAAGGGACTTCCCCCGGGGGTATTTCTATCCCCGTACTACCCCGGAAAAACCGTCTTTTCCGGGCAAATTTTTCCAACTGGAAAAACGGAAACCCGGTAACCTTTTGGGCCAGTTCGGGACAGAACCGAAGTTTACTAAGTCAGTCAGCGCGATCAGACAAAGCATGTTTTTTTTTGTGATGGCAATTTCCCTCGAAAAAGAATTGCCTTTCAAACCAAATGATTCAAAACCCCATTAGTCTCCCTGATTGTGAAGAAGGCCTTGTTTTGGGACCACATCAATTTGGGATGGACTGGTGTTGGAAAACGGGGCCATCAAAGGATTGCGGCTTAGGTTTTGCAGACACTGGGGGCACCACTGCTGGGGTTTAAAAAAATCTTTTTGTGCTTAAAACCAGTATCTGGAACGTCCAAAAGTGTAGGTCGTTTTGGGGGCAAGAATTTTAAAAGTTTCCGCTGGCGAAAATTTGGGCGATACCCCGTACACTCCGGGTTTCCCCGTTTTTATCGATAACCCAGTCTGGACTTTATCTTTGGCAATTTTCCAGGTTCGCTACAGTACAAAAGGGGACTGGAGGATCGTTTTTTCCCTTTTCTTTTGATACCAACAGACATCATAGAGAAAGAAAAGGGGTACAAAGCCCAAAAAATCTCAAACTGGGTGAACTCCAGAAATTTCCCCAAAGATCAAAAGAAAAACAGGGAAAAGCGAGACCTGACGACAAAACTTTCTGCTGCTAAAACAACGCACTGACAACCAACGGCAAACAGTCACTGATAGAAAAACGAGTATACAAGGGCTTTGCTGATAGAAAAACAAAGGTACGTTCCCCCAGTGAGGGGGTAAAGTCCTTGTATACTCCCCTGAGAAAATAACAAACTTCGTGTTATTGGAAGGGTCCTTTTCAGGGGGTCGGAAAATTTTGCGTTAATTATAAGATCAAATGGGAACACTGAAAGGTATTTCTTTTAAATGTTGAAGAAGTATTTGAACTACAAATGTTGCCATCAACCCTCAGTTGAGTGGATATTCCTGTGTCAAAATGATGTCAAATGACAACATTTTCAGTATGAATTTGTACCCAAGTGACGTACAGGGGCAGATCAAAGGGTTGTAAAACAGCAAATGTAGAGTGTTAAAAATTACCCGTGCAATATGTTTTTACCCCTTTGTATCTGTCTGTCAAAGGGGAAACCCCATATGATGTGATTTTGTCGAGTGATTTGTCTTTAAATCAAACGGGAAAAGCTCAAAGGGAAAATTTTTAAAGACTTTCAGAATGGTTGACAGATAACCCCCAGGTACAGGATGGTATTGAACCTCATAGATTCAGTTTAAAATATGAAATACCAGTGCGAACCAGACCATACCCCCCTTTCCTTTTTCAAAAAAAGAGGTTTTCGAAGAGAAATCAAAAAATGTGGATTTAAAGGTGATAGAACCTTCTACATCTCCGACAGCTCACCAGTTGTATTGGTGGACAAACCTGATGGATCGGTGCGTTTTTTGCATCGATTACAGGGAAAATTTAAATAAGATCACTGGTTCGTGCCCGGCCACCCAAATTGAAGAATTCTGTGTCAGCTTCAGAAGGAAAATTTTGTGAAAGTGACTGACTAAAGGAACTGGCAGATTCCCTGGCTAAGCGACAAGGGAAAAAACAGCATTTTAAACACCGGGGGGCCCCAAAGGCGAAAAGCCCTTCGGTTTGCAAATGCCCCACTTCTTTTGCTAGAATGATGCGAGCCCCGAAACTCCAGAATGTGGGCAGTCATTTTTTTTTCGACATTTTGTTGGGTGCAAAGTCATGGAGTGACCCCTTTCAAATTGCAGCGTTTTTTCCCGAAATCGATTTTTGGGTTTACTGCGAGACCACCCAAAAATTTGTGCCGGTTTTCAAACTCTCGAGTTTTTGGGTCACAATTTCAGTGGGAAAAAATGCCAGAAGGGAAAAAAAGTGGAAAAGATTTTATCTTTACTTAAACCCCCAAAAAAAAAAAGATCAGGGCCCCCCGGATTGTTGTCTTTTCTATAGACATAGACCCCACTTGCGTCCCCGACGGGCCCCCTTTTTACTGAACTGACGGGAAAGGACGAAGAACAAAAAAATTGTGTGGGCATGGTGCCCGAAGGGTTTTTGGGGCGTTCAGAACCCCTCAACCATTTCCTGTTCTTTTGTTACCCTCCCTCCAGAAGACTTTTTTTTTAGAACGTGCCATCCAAAGGATGGGAGCGGTACTGTTGCAGGAAAAAAGTGCTTTGTTTCATCCAGTCAATACGCCAGTAAGAAGTTTCCAAAGACAGGGGAATACCCACTATTAGAGAGAGTGTTTGGGTATTTTGGGCATGGAGAATTCGCCAGGTTCTTTGACGGAAGAAAAGTTTTGGGGGGCGGGGGACCACAGGCCCCTGACTTTTTTGAAATCGTCAAAGATAAGAACAGCAATTTTAAGAGGTCTTTGGGATTGCAGGGAAATTTCCCTTACAATTGAAACCCTGCCTGGAACACAAATTCAGGCAGATTTTATTGCACGTGTATGAATTTTTCATGGACAAAAGAACGTTTTAAAGGAAACTATCCTGGGGTTTTTTAATGTTACGGTGTGCTACATTTGACAGTGCTTGTATGCATATTTAAACAAGTGGGATTTAGCTTAATTTTTCTTGTTAAAAGGGCTTATGTTTTACAAGCAAAAACTACTTTATGTTTAGTAATAAATTTATTTTTTCTTTATTCTTTAGTAAAAAGGAAAAAAATCATGTATTATTTTTTTTCTAACTTGCTTGTGAAGGTGAATATAATTATTTTTCATGAGCAAAAAACTCGTTGAAAAGAAAAACACATGTTTTTATTGTGCCTGAACAAACTTATTGTTTTCTTGTTAATTGTAACGAAAAAAAAATGTTTCACTTTTCAATGGATAACATTACTTTGGGGGAAAAAAAATTTTTTACACATGTTTTTTGTTTACTGTTATTGAAAACATTCACTTAGAAATTCTCATTTTCATGAGGGGTTTTTAAAAAAAATATGTGAGACAAAGATCAAGAAAAAAAAAAGTGCTTTACATCTTAAGTATGAAACAATTTTTTCTTTGGGAAATTTTTAATATCCCCAATTTTTTATCCGTAAATTGTGAAAAAAGTTTTGTGAAGTTGGGGACAATTTTGAATGGGTTTTTTTTAGAAAGACTGAAAATTTTTAAATATCTATTTTTGGTGGTCAGATGATGATTCTTATTGTTTTAATTCGGTGAATCGGTGGTGGGTCACATTTTGAGATTCAGGGGAAGATTGTTTTTAAATGAAGTTTTATATCCCTTTAAAAAAATTTCTGGAGAAAATTTTTTCATCCCAGGATGGGGGGTGTCATGTGACGTAGCCTCACACAAGGCATTACGCTCCTTTACATGTAGTTAGTGATTTGAAACATTTCCCCTGCCCCAACTAAAAGGAAAAATATTTATGGGCTGACTAGTGTAGCGGGGTCCCCAAATAATTGTGAGTATACTCATTAAAGAAAAAAGCGTGGTCATTGGGTAAAGTGACCACTGAGGATAGTTTACTAAGGGGGGATGGTAAGGGCGGGCCCTGTGTTTTGAAAACTGAATGCACCACAGGGGGAGGGAGGAAAAAACATTTTAGCCACAGATGGCCTAGAACTCGAACCTGTCAGGACGTTGGCCTCTCGCTGACCCGTTATTACCGGTGAGCCAAATGTTGGGGAAAACTACAGGGGAAACCCAAAGAAAAAGAAAGAAAAAAATTTTGTTAAATTGGGAAGCAGTTACTTTCCGAACCTTTTTCGTGTTTTGCCCTTCACCCTTTACCTTTTACCCCGTGGGTGGCAAAGATGGCCTGGGTGGGGAACCCCCCAGTAGTTTTGCCCCAGCAAGTACCAACTCCCCTGGAGGGATGGGAAACCCTCCTTCCAAGGGACAGAAGAATCGAGGGAAAAGAGGCGAAACTTATCCCAGGAAGAGAATTCAAGGGGGCAATCCCATGTCAAGAGAACAGGGAATCGGAAAGTATGGGAAACTTTTTCTTTATGCAGCAGGGGATCATGATTCAGGAAACATTTTTTCTCCTGGTCTGGATTTTTTTTTGGGCTAATGTAAGTGAAGGCCATGGTTTTAGAAGCTGGGCTGGATTTTTTTTATCCTCAATGTAAAGAGAATACATGTGAAAAAATTAATTTATCTCTCAGTGTAAGAGAGATACTGTGTAAAATCTGTTTATAAGTTGTTTAGGATTTTGTAAAGTGTTTTTTTCCCGAAAGGGGAAGGGGGGGGAAAAACTCGGTAGTCGCCTTTTGTTATGGAAAGATTGGTGTGGTAAGGAGTAAATCGTCATGAAAGCGGGTAGCAAAAGTGAAGTGTGAACCCCGGCCCCCTCAAATGTGAGGGGTTCCGGCTGAAAAAACTGTGTGAGGGGGAATGGGGGGGCCTTTGTGAAAAAGGCTTCCCCGACCTGTCATTCTTATTATGTTGTTATAACAATAATAATACTGCTTTTAATGAATGATAAAAATTAAGCAATGACAATGATAGTACTATCTCTAACGAACAATAAAAAAGAAACATACAATACTAATGAAGAAATAATGCCTGGCAGTTGTAACACTCAAACCATCCAGCTACACTCAGATTATGACTAAATTTACCAGCTGACATTTTTAAGAAAAATAAGAACGTTATTGACCATGAATTTACATACTGTATAACTATGAAATAGCAGATTTTGTTAAATCAAATATGTCATACACTCACATCCCCACATGCCACAACTTCGCTGTTTTTCAGACAAAAGATAATATGTGCACAACAGCACATATACCAATGTGCAAACATCATAATAATCTGCACACTCATCTTGCAACTGTAGCTAGAGCACAATATACCTGGGGAGATAATAACTGGATTGTTGAGCTGATAGTTTTCTTTAGGCGTGCTCACCGCCGGCATATGTTTCATCAGAATGACAGGGTCACTATCGCTGAATGAGAGGTGTAAGAAAGATTACCCCCTTGCAGATTTCCGCTCATCGGCTATTATGATTTAGACACGAAAAATGTTGCAGGATGCCACAGTTAAAAGCACAGAATTGTAGAAAGGGAACCACAAAAATACAATCCATGTTCCCATTTTCTGTTGCCAGATCTTGTCGTACTCGTTAGTTTTAGAGGTTTTTTTTAGCTGTTGTTACTTTGATCAACGTTCAGTCTTTAGAAGTCCTATACCTTAGCAGCAACAACTGGCCAGACATTACCAAACAATTCTGAAATGAATAATTACGTGCTTTAAATTACAATTGATGCATCGCCCATTCCAAGCTCTGGGCTGAAGGTTTTCTTTTGTTGTGTGGTGTTAATTTTCTAGTTTACTCACAAACGTAACATAGTCATCAACACGCTGTTCTGGTTCCAAAGATATTTGTTCTTCAAAAGGCGTCTTCTCTGAAGACTTTCTGCCACCAAGCTCTCCCATGAACACCTCCCCTCACAAGTTGTCTATGTTGAACATATCATTGCTGCTGTTGTTGTTATTGTTATTGTTGTTGTTATTGTTGCTGTCCTTTTTTTAATCAACAAACGAAAATGAACAAGTTTATAAAAGAAAAAAAAAAGAAAAAGGAGCGACAATTATCCACACGACATGTGACGAAAAACCACCCGCTGCGTCACTGCTGACGTCATTTTCAATTGACTCTGGCTGTTTCCTTTTCCCTTACCCTCTATGTCGCCTTTTCCCCATTTACTGCTTCTGTGGTCTTGTTGCGAACGTTCCAAGCACCAAAAGGACCCTCTCCAAGATCGAAATCCTCAAACTGCATATTCTGGAGAGCTTTAAAGAGAATACTTTTTGGGGGCTAGCATGGGACATGTTCGCATGTTCGATGCAAATGTCATCCACAACGTCATATCAAACAGTATGAAACAATGTTAAATTCGTTGACTGCCATCATTTGCTTTAAATTAAACCAAACATTTGGTAGACAAAAATCAGATTGTCATTGAATAGAGCAGAGAGCCAAAAGGAAAAAAAGATCTTAAAATTAAGTGATTCATGCACGGGTGACTTAATAGTGCTGTTGCAAGATTAGATTACCAGAAACTCGCCCTCTCCGCTCACCCACAAATCCTTCACCCCCTCCTTCACACACACACACACACACACACACACACACACACACACACACACACACACACACACACACACAGACGAAGTATTCTAATCCTTTTATCCGTTAACACGCATGGAGGATGAACACTTCACTGATGCAGATACTGACACAAAGCAGTCTGCAGATCTAATGTACCACGAATAACATAAAACCATAACACATCATCAAATGATTTTTCCCCATTATTTCACATACTCAATAAATTCTAAGAGAACAGATTCTTTTGCACTCAAAGAATTACACAATGAAAACACTGACTTAACGACCAGCAAATTTTGGCCAAACACCTGTTTCTATAGAGTACATATGTTTGACATTTAAAGTCTAACGGGACTCATTACCAGCACATTTATATTACAAGGCTTTTAATTTGCTACCTTCCCTCGACATTGTCCTTATGCTTGCTCCATTCAGTTTCACGTTTGTGGCAACTTAACATTATAAAAACATATGTATGAACATATAAACATTTTTTTTTTCTTTTCCGAAATTGGTTAGAACCTTTTGCAGCTATTTTCAAGAGCATCACGCCATTCTGATATTTTCTGATGGAAAAACTTAGTAATACTATGATAAATCAGAGACTTCAAAACACTGAGTATCCTGTACACACAAACGTTTACTTATACACATTTAAACACACGCACAGATACCGCACCAACATTATGTATACTCTCAGCACAGGGTCAGAGTTCAATACATCCATGCATTATACAATGCCTACATACATACAGCCAATGACAGGAATCGTTTCCTCGGTGTCTAGAAGATTAGTAACGGACAGAAAATTCGAACAATTCGGACAATTCGAACTTACACACACACACACACACACACACACACACACACACACACGCACACACACACACACCACACACACACACGCGCCGCGCGCGCGCGCGCACATCAACATACACCTCACGCGTGGGCGCATACTTCACACTTACACACACACACACACACACACACACACACACACACACACACACACATACACACACACACACACACACACACACACACACACACACACACACCACACACACACCACACACCATGAACGTGCAGTCTTCATCACCATGATGTCACCTCAGCTGCGATGAGTTTCCAAGTT
This sequence comes from Conus ventricosus, assembly GCA_018398815.1. Lineage (NCBI taxonomy): Eukaryota > Metazoa > Mollusca > Gastropoda > Neogastropoda > Conidae > Conus > Conus ventricosus. The sequence continues at coordinate 57,530,464 of CM031605.1, forward strand.
CAATATGTTCAAATTGAGCAGCACAAAAACAATAGAAATGAATGTATATACACAGCTAATCATTAGTTGTGCGTAGGTGCATCTCTCTCTCTCTCTCTCTCATCTCTCATCTCTCTCTCTCTCTCTCTCCTCTCTCTCTCTCTCTCTCTCTCTCTCTCTCAACAAAACAAAAATCATGTCTTTGTCATTGTCATTATCATTCTCTCTCTCTTTCTCTCTCTCTCTCTCTCTCTCTCTCTCTCTCTCTCTCTCTCCTCTCCTCTCTCTCTCTCTCTCTCTCTGTGTTCGCGGGTGCGCTCGCGTGTGTGGACGCGTTTGTTTGTTTGTTTGTTTGTTTGTGTGCGCGCGCACGTGTGTGTGTGTGTGTGTGTGTGTGTGTGTGTGTGTGTGTGTGTGTGTGGTGTGTGTCTGTGTGTGTGTGTGTGTGTGTGTGCGTGTGTTTCTGCTTGCATGTGTATATTTTCAGTGTGTGCGTACATGCATGTAGTACTTTTATTTTACGTTTTTTCACAAATTATATGATAGACAAATGTGTGTGTGTGTGTGCGCGCGTGCGCGCGCGCGTGCGTGCGTGCGGTGTGTGTGTGTGTGTGGTGTGTGTGTGTGTGGTGTGTCTGTGTGTGTGTGGTGTGTGTTGTGTGCGTGTGTATGTGTTGTGTGTGGTGTGGTGTGTGTGTGTGTGTGGGTGTGTGCGTGTGTGT
>CM031605.1:57531264-57553764 GCA_018398815.1 Conus ventricosus
TGCGTGCGTTTGTGTGTTTGACTGGGCGCATATCCTTGTATTTTATCAGCATATGATACATGTTCATCAAATTAATCAAGTGTGTGTGTGTGTGTGTGTGTGTGTGTGTGTGTGTGTGTGTGTGTGTGTGTGTGTGTGGTGTGTGTGTGTGTAATAAGTTGATGTGATTTGCTGTATACTTTTTTCCCCCCAATTTTTGGGTTTTCCCTTTGGGGTGGAAAAAACCCTTCCCCCCAGAAAAAAAAAAAATTTTCTCCCCCTTTTTTTAAAAAAAATTTTTGGGGTGAAACCGCTATGATTAAGTACAGTTCACAGCGAAAGACAAAGCAAAAAGAAGTGGGTTAAAACAAAAACCTTGGGGCCCTGCTATAGAACACCGCCATGTTGATGCTTTTCCTGGTCCACCAATCACAAACAGCAAAAACAAACACGGCCCTTTACTCTGTGTGCCACCCCCCTCGCACGTTTACTAAGTTGTCGGGTTACCCAAAGGGTAAAAATTCCAACTCACTGAAGATAACTTTTTGGCAATCATCTGCAAATGAATTATTTTGCACAAGGGTTTCCGTACGTTGCCCCTGCAAATGATACGTTTGGGGTTCCATTGGCTTTCACAAAGCAAAAGACTATTCATAGTGATTTCCTCTCGCCGATGCCACCTTATACTTCATCGCCGGGGTCTCTACTTTTGGAAGCAACTCATTTCACTGCCCCTCCCTGCAATTGTAAAGAAGCTCTAAAACGAAATTTAAAGAGGCACTAAGTAACCGGGCTTTATAAAAAAAAATAAAAAAAAAAAAACCGTTTCTTTATCACACAAATTTAATTTTTAAATGGGGAAGAAACAGCGTAAAACAAGCGCACTCGCACACAACACACCTGACTGACTAAACCATTTACTGTCTTTAACAAGTGTTGTACGCAACAACCACACACACACACCCACACACACACACACACACCACACACACACACACACACACAACAATATATATATATATAATTATATATATGTAATATATATAGAGAAGGGAGAGAGAGAGAGACAGGATATAATCAGTGAGGAAAAAGCCGGGGAAAATTTTTTTCATCCGCCCCCTTGGGGTTCCGGGGATACCAAGGTTTGAAAAAAATTTTGTTGATTTTTAATACCCTTTTTACTTGTTTTAAAATATTAATATAAAAATATTTTTAAATATATTTTAATAATTAAAATTAATATATATATATGAAAAATGATTTTAAAAAAGGGAAGGTTAAAACTAAAGGGTTTAAAACCCCTTCCTTTTTAAATCAGACAAATTTGCCCCCCAAAGGGGGTCGAGCATTTTAAAAAATCATTTTAGGCTTTTTGGGTTATATTCCTAATAATAATTATATATATATATATAAAAATATACATAATATACCCGCGCGCGCGCGTAATCACACGCCACCCCACAGATCCCGCGCGTGCGCGCACACACACACATACGCACATACCCACACACGCGCCGCGAAAGCACGCATGAACTCACCTGCACAAACATACACCACACACACACCCCACACAACACACACACACACACAACAAAACCACACACAAACACACACACACACACACCAAACAGAAAAGAAGAGACAGGGGGGGGGGACAAAAGGGGGGGGGGGGGGGACAAAAAAAATACACATCCTTTTATTTACTTCTTTCCCAAAATGCTTCGATTTTTTTGTGTGGGTGTTGTGTGTGTGTTTGGGTGTTGTTTTGTGTGTTTTGTGTGTGTTGTTGTGTTTTGTGTGTGTGCGACGCGCGCGTGGGGTGCGTGCATGCGGTTTTTGTGTGCGGTGTGTTATGTGTGTGGTGTGTGGGGTTTTTGGTGTGTGTGTTGTGTGGGGTGTGGGTGTTTTGGGGTTTTGGGGGTTTGGGGCAGTGGGGCGGGGGGGGAAGGGCGGTTCGGGTCAGTACTAAGGACAATAAACCGGTACTGATTATTTTCGCCGGAAATTTGCAGGTAGAATTAATATGCATTTGTTTATATGTTCGGGCGCTTACGGGCGTGGCCACGTCTAGCGTCGGCGTATATTCAATGTGTGTGGTGTGTTGTGTGCTCTGGTCTCGGCTGCGTGTGTGCGTGCGTGCGTCGGCGTGTGTGTGTGCTATGGTGTGGGGTGTGTGGGGGTTTTTGGGGTTGGGGGGGGTGTGTGTTGGTGTTTGTGAGTGAGTGATGAGGTGTGTGTGTGTGTGTTTTGGTGTTGGGGTGGTTGTGTGTGGGGTGGTGTGTGGTGGGGAGAGAGAGAGAAAGGAAGAGAAGAGAGAGAGAGAAATATACATTCTCATTTTCTAAATTTTTTAAATTTGTATGTTCATGTGCTTTTTGTGTGCGATGAGTGCATATGCACTGAGTAAAATTTGCTTGGGGGTTTTATGTAGGGGTTTGTATGTAACGTAAAATTGTTGTGTTTTGTACGAAGCGTGCGCGTGCGTGTGTGGGGGGTTAGGGTGGGGGGGTGGCTGCGCCCCCGTGCACCGCAGTGCACGTGTTTTTTTGGAAACTTTGCACTGTCAAGTCACACAACACTTTCTCCCCTGTGCTCTTGTCTGTCTGTCTTCTGTCTGCCCTTCGTCATCCTCTCTCTCTCTTCTCTCTCTCCCCCTTCTCTCCTCCCCTCTCTCTCTCCTCTGTTTAAATGCAAGAACTCGCTGGATAGATTAGAATAGAACTCAAGTTTTCAGAGCCAAAAAGGGGTGTTTGTTTGAAAGGGACTGTAAAGGTTTTCCATGGTACAAATGAAGAGAAAAAAACAGAAAAATTTTTCGTGTTTGATTTAAACACAGAAACATCAGTCGAAGCTCAGCTTTTCGAAATAATCGTTAAAACGTTAAATTTTTTATGTGTTTGTCCACAAACGATGTGAGTTATACGTTTTTTTGCAAAGTATCCCAAAGAACGTTAGCTTTGGGAAAAAAAAAAGTCGATCTTTGGGCTTCGGATGGGTCGATTAAATGCGTTCGATAAATGTTTTTTAAATTTTTTCAAATTTTCTTCTTCTTCTTTTTTCTTTCTTCTTCCCTTTTTTCTTTCTTTCTTCAACTTCTTCTTTTTTCCCCTTTTCCTTTCTTCTTTTTTTCTTCCTTTTTTTCTGTGTTGTGTGGGGGGTGGTGTGGGTGTGTTGTGTGTGTGTGGGTGTGGGGGGTGTTGTGTGTGTGGTGTGTGTGGGGGTGTGTTGCATGCAGCGTGCTTTGTGTGTTTGACGGGGCGAATTTTCCTTGTATTTACCATATATACAGTTCATAAATTTAAAACAAGTGTGGGGGTGGGGGTGTGTTGTGTGTTGTGGGTTTTGTGGGGTTGGTGTGTTGTGTGTTTTTGGTGTAATAAAATTTCCCCTGCCCTATTCTCACTTTGAATTTTGACTCTTTTTTTTTTCCATTTTTTATGACTTTATTGGTAAACTTTTTGAGTTTCCAAAAGTCTTTTTTTTAAGGTCCACGTTTCTTTATCTATTCAGTTTCAACTGTACAATACCGATAGAGTCACTCTTTTTACATACTAAACTGAAAGATTATCAACTTTTTTTTGATAATCGAAAAATCGGGCACGAGATGCGCAGAAGAAGACGGCGCAAAGTTATTACACAGCAGCATTTCTGATATCCCACCGATACACATTTATTAAACAAAATAAAACACAAAAAAAAAAAATTAATCAAGAAAATCGAAGAAAAAAGAAAATAAATAATCTGCTTTTTAACAAAAAGCACACGTACCTTCATATACAAAACATTTATTTTACTTACTATTTATTTTACACATTTCTTTTTCATAATTTTTTCCCCTTTTCCTGGTCTAAAAATTTGTTTTTGCCCCCCCTTGACACAAAAGAGTGCGGGCAATGTCAAGGGAAAACAGTCTGAAGCGTTCACCCTGCTTGTCTCATCTCTCTTCTCTCGTCTCTGTCCTCCCCTCCCCAGCTCTCTCTCTCCTCTCCTTTCCCCTTTTCCCTCCCTTCTCCCCTCTCTCCCCTCCTCCCTCAAGGGACAGATTTGAATAAAGGGTTCTGCCAAATCCATCCTAGTGGGATAGAATTTTCTAGTTCTGATTTCTCTCTCTCTCTCTCTCTCCTCTCTCTCTCCTCTCTCTCTCTCTCCTCTCCCCTCTCTCCCTCCTCCCCTTTCCTCTCTCTCTCTTAAATTTTAAAAAAACATATCTTCGTTTTAAAAAACAGGGTCAAAGGCGCACACGTCTGGTGTTGCTGCGTGCATGCGTGCGTGCGTGCGTGCGTGCGGGGGCCCGGCGTGTGTGTTGTGTGCGGTGTGTGTGTGTGTGTGTGGGGGGGGTGGTGTGTGTTGTGTGTGGGGGTTGGTGTGGGGGGGTGTGGGGGGTTGGTGTGTGTGTTGGGGTGGGGTGTTTTGGGGTGGTTGTGTGTGAACGCAAATTTAAAGGGACCCAAAGAACCCTTTTTTTTCACTCGATTGCATTAAATCATTTAGATTTCCCCACGGCTCAGATCCTTGCTCTGTAACAGATTAAGCAATTTCCACATTTCTGCGTCAACTTTTGTTTGCCTTTTTTCATATTGGGGGGATACTTGAATACTCCCGCAAACTCCCCCCCCAAAATTACGTACCCCAAAACCTTAAACGGGGAAACCCTGAAAGGGGGCCTCTCTTCTTTCCATCCCTTTTCTCTAACACGCCATCTGCAAAACGTTAGAAAAAATTTAGAACAGAAACGGGAACCCTTCCCAAAAAAATTGTTTTTATTTATTTTAAACCTAAATTTTGGGAAAGGGGGAGGAGACGCCATCTCTTTTTTTCATTCGCCTCTCATTTTAGGAAAAAGAAAAAGGAGGGGGAAAGGTATAGTCAAAAAGGCACTCAATCTTTCCCACTTCTCTAAAATTCAAAAAGGGCCTCCTGAATTATCGTAAAAAAACGTAAAAAATTAGGGATACATTTTTCCCTTTGTTTAAGCATTCTTATCGAAGAAACAAATTCCTGCTGATCCAAAAAATTTTTGGCTTAGTCTATAACAGAGTCCCGGGGGAGTGTAATTGCCCACTTTCTCTTCAATTTAAACATTTTCGGGTTTGTACAAAAAGTTCCGGGGAGCTTTTGGCCGAGGTTTGGGGGTTTTTTTTAACTAAGAGAAATAAAAATTTTTTATCAATTTCAAGAAAACGAAACAATGTTGACCGGTATGCCGACGAAAGCTGCCAACTGGCCTTCATTCATCTTTTTCCCGTGCCCCCAGCAATACTTTCAAAAAGTTCCTCATTTTTCCTTATTTTCATTCATTCTTTCATTCTCACGCGGGTGAAGCAGTGAACGGGCTCCATACCAAAAGGGAAAAAACTGGCCTTTTTTTTCCGAAAGTAGATGATGATTTTACGTGTTGAAAGATTTTTAGCTGCGTTCACACAGGGAACCTCCCGGTACCGAAGGGGGTCCCCGGAGATTCGAAACGAAACCCCCATGATCACTAAGATTAGAACCCCAGCCGCCGTGGCGAAGTGGTTTAAATCGCGGACCCTGCTGGGGGTCGTGGGTTCAAATCCCTCAGAGCTTGCATTTTTCTGCCCCCGACCGGCCCTACCCCCAGAGCTGGTTTGTGGGGACTCTTTTGTAAAGACGGGGACCACACGTCGATTTCATTCCACTTCAGGGATCGTTTCTGAGAGGTTGCTAAAAATTTCCTTTACCAGCCGAGGTGCCTGTATCTCTGGGGCCTGGTTGACGCCGGGAAAATTTTATGAAAGGAGGCGTAAGTACGCCCTTTCGAGCTCAACAAATGGAAACCGAGCACATTTTAACATCCTCATTCCATCGACAGCATTAAAAAGAAGTCTCAAATTCTGTGCCCCTTCAGGCCATGCCCATGGGGGCCCTTTTAATTTTGGGGTTTCCTCCCCGCGGGCCTTGGTTTGGTTTCCGCATGTCACCGGTACGGCGAGTCCAGGGGAGCTGCGGGGAGGGACGGGGTGGCGCCCCCGGGAGGGAGAGTTCACTCACCCCGGGCTCCGCGACAAAGCAATTATTGCGCATGGGGGTTTAAGGGGGTGTCCGCGTATTTTTGATCTGAACGGGCGCCACTGAAACCCCCCCGAAGTGACCGGCACAGGCATGTTTTCCTCCGGGGGGTTGCCTCTGACGACTTGACATTGACTGCCCCTGGGGTTGCGGGGCCTGGGCTCGGGGGGGCCGACCAGCGTGGCGTTGAGGGGGTTCGGAAAGGGCGGGGTGCCGCCTCGATGGCGCAGATTGGGGAACAGGAGAAAAAAAGAAAACAGCCGGCGCTCTACCACTGACTTTTCCCCCCCCCGGACTTTTAAAGGTAGAGAACTGTTACGTGAGGATTGAAAAGACTTTGATTATTCAACAATTAAGTTTATTTTTCTCGGCGTCACCCCCCGAAAAGGGGGGAAAATCCCGGACCCCCTTTTTTTTTTTTTTTCCCTTTTTTTTTTTTTTTTCCTGTATAACCCTAAAAAACCAGGCTTTGATCTTGTCCACGTTGCTTGGGGGTTTTTTGGGTTCGATTTTTGTCGATAGCAGGAAGCTTTTTGCAGTTTTAAAGACAGTTTTTAAACAGGCAGTTACCTGACAAAGAAAATTCCAGACCGACAAAAACCCCTGTAAATTTATGGTCGAGCAGGCATTCAAAAGAGTTTTCCCCCTGACCAATGTTCATGGACTTGAAAAGTTTTTTTGACAGTGTTGACGGGGAAACTCTGGAAGCTAAGCTCAAAAAGTTTCTACAAATTTATCATCAAAATTTCACAACCGAAATGACAATCCCCCTGTGAATCATACATAATGAAAACAATTTACCTTTCCAGGTGGGCGGTGTAAAACAGGCTCCCCTTTATATATCAGCCCCCTTTCTTTTTTGGTGATAAAAGGGATTATGAATATTATAAAAAGATAACATTTGGTAAAAACAACGAGTTGCAACAGATTTAAACCAAACAGCTGTGGACGGACCACTTTTTCGTCCGGCCCAAATTTTGCGGACACGTTGGCCGGAACGGGAAAACCTGAAGAACAGTTGACCTGTTTATCACACACTCACCGCGTTTTGTATTATCACTAGCGAGGATTTCTTTTGGACTCCACAGAGCTACCGGCCGAAAACGTATCCAGAAAAAGCGGGGGGAGACTAAAGGCAGGTCCCCTGGTAGTCGGGGTTTTTTCCAACGTTAAAAAAAGTTATGGTTTGTTCAAGAATGTTTTTTCCGGGGGGGGTTGGGAATTTTCCAGTTCTCAACAAAGGACAAAATATCTAACTGTTCCCTTGATATTTTTGTGATTTGACGAGACTAGGGGACTGTGGAAGTTGTAGTCAGTAAAGTTGAGCGAGAGGGATAGAAAAATGGATGAATAAAAGAAAGAAAAAGAATAATACTATATGATCGAAAAAATGAATCTAGTTAAATCATGTATAATTGAAAATTGTGTTTTTTTTCTTTTCCCCCAAAAGTTAAAGATGTGATGTTAAAAAGTGACCTCGGGAAGTGAGAAATAAAAGGGGTATTGTCATAAATTTTTGGAAAAAATGTATCTGTTTCCGTTGGGGATACGTCGTGAGATGGTGTGGAAAGATTAAAAACCCCAATTTTTCTTGATAAAAAAAAAGGAAAAATGAATTCGTGATATGTAATAATGATTCTAGACTTTAAAAGGGTCCATGTGGAAACCCTTTTCCTTAAATGTAAACGTCATGGTTTAATCAAGGAAATTGCTCTTTTGTAATGCACCCCTGTATTAAAATTTGTAGATTTTTTTAATGAGTGTTCTTCCCCCTTTACCGGGAAAATTTATTAGGTGAAAAATGACTTTATTACAAACAAGAACGAAAACATTTTAAGTAGCAAATAAAAAAGGGAGCTATCATCCCCCAGGTGCCGGTAAACCCTTTCCGACCGGAACTGACTGCCATCCGGGTGGGGGTGCAGCCCGGCCGGGCTGCGCTCCGCCCCTGGGGGGTGGAGGACTGACCGGGGGGGGGTCGTACCGGCTCGTCTCCGCCCCGTGGGTGTGGAAGACGACCGAGGGGCGGGGCCCCCCTGGCTCTGTCCCGCCCCGGGGGGGTTGGGGAAAAGACGACCGAGTGGTCATAGCCGGCTGCTGTCTCCCCCCCATGGGGGTGTGGGAAGGCGACCGGTGGTCAGTAGCCTCTGCGTCTGCGCCCCTGGGGGGGGGGAGAGGCGACCGATGTCAGTACCGGGCGCTGTCTCCGCCCCGTGGGGTGTGGAAGACTGACCGAGGGGTCAGTAGCCGGGCTCTGTCCCCCGCCCCGTGGGGGTGTGAGAACTGACCGGGGCAGTGCCGGCTCTGCCTACGCCCCGGGGGTTGGAGAGACTGACAGAGGGGCAGACCGGCGCTGCCCTCCGCCCCGGGGGGGTGTGGGAGACTGACCGGGGTCATACCTGGCGCTGTCTCCGCCCCGGGGGGGGTGTGGAGAACTGACAGATGGTCAAGCCTGGCTGCTGTCCCGCCCCGGGGGGGTGGGGAAACTGACCATGGTCATAGCCGGCTCGTCCCGCCCGGGGGGGTGGGGGAAGACTGACCGAGGGGGCAGTAGCCTGGCTGCTGTCCCGCCCCAGGGGTTTTTAAGAGACTGACCGAGGGGGTCATAGCCCTGCTGTTCCGCCCCGGGGGGGTTGGAAGCTGACCGAGGGGTCATACCTGGCTGCTGTCTCCCCCCCGGGGGGTGGGAGAGACGACCGAGGGTCATAGCCTGGCTGCTGTCCCCGCCCCGTGGGGGTTGGAGGACTGACCGGTGGTCAGACCTGGCGCATCCCTCCCCCCCGGGGGGTGGGGGGAAGCCCTGACCAGGGCATAACGACGAAATTTCATTTGTGTGGACCCCGGGAAACCCCCGAACTGCTTCCGTGAGGGGCCCGTTCTACGGGGGGACGACGATAAACAACTCTTTTTTGGGGGGGTGTACATGGAAGGACTCCACAAAAACCGTTTTTGGGGGGCTTCGAACTGTGGAAGACTGTGTATTTGGGGCAGGACGCGGCCAAGTGCATGAACTTTTTGGTGACACTGCGTGGGGCCACTTGGTCTGCGCAAGGAAATAAATGTTTGATAATATGCGGGTATAAATTTAAATGTTTTGCGCCCCCTATGACAGGGGCCTTAGTTATGAGGCCCCCTTTTTTTTTATTGGTAACATGTATTTGTTTATTGGAGGGTTCAGGCAGAAAAAACAAAAAAGGAAAAAGTTAACTTGTGCCTGGCTATCGTGTTCTTTGGGGGTGGGGGGTGGAAAGGGAAAAAAAAACGTACACGCATCCAAACTTCTTCAGTGAGAGTCAGACATCAACCACGCCGCACACCTCCGAACAAGCGGGCAACTTAAACTTCACTGAGATTATCCCAAATCACACAAAAAAGGATGGTAAAGCAATTCACCCGTTTGGCTGAAGAAAAAGGGAAAACGGGCCTCAAGTTTAAACATTGAAAAGTTTTAAAGGTAAAAATACAAACAACAAGACCCCCTTTTTAGCTGAAAGACGAAACATTGAGAAGGGGAGCAACTTGCCTCCTGGGCAATGTCCTCAGCAAGACGGGGGAACAACCAAGACTCGGCAGTCCCATAAAGGAAAGGGGCACATATTAACCCCAGCGCCATAGGGGGCTTCCCAGTCCTTTCACTGCAGCCCAAAAAATAAACTTCAACCAAAATGTGAAGTTTTTTCTATCAATGTTCAAACCTTTGAAGAAAAACAAATCCAATCCCCAAATCTCCCGCTCCGTCAAAAATGCGTCGGGTTTTCTCCTCAAAAACAAAGGCCAAAATCATTCCTTACAAACTTTTTTTGGGGCAAACCCAAAACAAAATCCTGTAAATACGGAGGTAAAGAAAACGACATATGGCGGGACTGGCACGGGCAAACAAAAAATCACAAACGGGCACTCGAATGGAACCTAAATGGAACGGGGGGGGGACCCGGGACATGAAAGCAACCAAAGACCAGGGCCCAGCTAGGGCACCCAAAACCCAGTCGCTGGGGGATATTCTGCTGCCTGTGGTCCTCGGGGAATGCACAGATTGAAGGGAGACGTATTTCTGAAAGCGCCCAATATTGACTTTTTTTAAATTTTTTAAATTGATTCGTGCTTCTTCAACGGCTCCAATAAATCTGAAAACAAAAAGCGCGGGGGTTTCCCCTTTTACTGAACAAAAGCAATCACGCCATAATTTTTTCAGTAAGACAAAACCCCTATTTCCCTATTATCATAAAGGGAAATCCCAACTAAGGGGGGAAAAACTTAAATTGGACCCTTTTTTAAGGGTTTTTAAGACTGAAGGGGTTTTTTAGGGGGGATTCCACCCGGGGGGTGTAAGGATCAAAATGTTTTGGGTAGAGACCAAAACCCCCGGGGTTGAGTTGGCAAAGTGTGTTGTATGGGGATTTTACTGGGAAGACCCGTAGGGAAAACTGTTGGGAGGGGGTGATTCAAATTTAAAATTGGGAAAAGTTGGGACGGGGTGTTTTCCATTTAAGAAATTTTGGGGAAAAAAAGTGTGGGGTACTGGGGATGTCCACCTGTCACAGTGTTAAACGTATGGGAAAGCTGTGTTTTTTTTACTGGGGTTGCCCCTGAAAATGGTAAGACGTAGGGGAAAGCTGTTTGGGGGCTGGGAGTCCCTGGGGGTTTTAAAGGGATGGGAAAGCTGGTGGTTTTGGGGATGGCCCCCCCGGGTTTAAACTGTAGGGAAATTTTGGTGACGGAGAAAACCACCGTCACAGTGTGGAACTGATGGGGAAAGCGTGTGGTGTCTGGAAAGCCCCCTGTCACAGTGTGAAGACGGGAGGGAAAGCTTGTTGTACGGTGTTCCCCCTGTAATTGTAAACGGGGGGAAACTTTTTTTGTCAATTCCACCCAAAAGTGGAAAAAATGTATGGGAAACTGTGGGTTTAAAACCCCAAAGTAAGTGTTAAAAAAATGGAAAGCGTGGGAAAGGGGTGTCCCGCCCTTTTAAAATGTAAAAGGCGAAAATTTGGGGGGGTGTCCACCGTCACGTTGTAAACTGTATGGGGAAAGCTTGTGGGGACTGGGGATTCCACCTGTCACAGTGTGTAAGACTATGGCGAAAGCTGTTGGTTACTGGAGATTCCCCCGTCCAGTGGTTAAACTGTAAAGGGAAATTTGGGGTACTGGGGAGTCCACCTGCACAGGTGTAAGACTTTGGGGAAAATTTGGGGTGACTGGAGAGTCACCTTCACAGGGTAAGAGTATGGCGAATGCTGTGTGTTTGGGGCCCACCCTTGGGGGAGGGGGGGGTGTTGGAATGATTCACGTTTGGGGAAAGGATTGGGGGTTTGGGGGTTTTTCCCCCGCCCCCGTTGGTTTCGATGCGGGGGGGGGTGCGGGGAAATTACCCGTTCCAAATTGTGGTATGGGAAAGCTTTTGGTGAAGGGGGAAATCAGGGGGACGTTTCAAAGCGGGGGGTTACTGGAAATGCCACCCGTACGGGTTTAAAATGTGGGAAGCTGTTGGGAACTGGAGATGTCCACTTTCCCAAAAAAGTATGGCGAAAGCTTGGGGGTACTGGGGGAGCCCCCTTCAAGGGGGAAGACTGTAGGGAAAGTTTGGGGGAGCCCCTTCCAGGGGGAAGACTGTATGGCAAAGCGGGTGGGGGATGTCACCTGCCCAAATTGGGTGGGCGAAACGTGGTGTACTGGGATGTCCACCTGCACAGTGTGTAAGACTGTATGGGAAATTTTGGGGGGGGGTTTTTGGGTCCCGTTCCAATGTTAAACTGTATGGCAAAAGGGGTGTGTAGGGGAATTTTTGTACGGTGTAAATGTTGGGAAGTGTGGGGGTTTGGGAAGCCGTTTGGGTTCCCAATGGGGGGTTTTTTTTGGGAAAAAGTCCGTGTGTAAAATGTAGGGAAAGCTGTTTTGGGACTGGGGAAAGTCCACCTGTCACAGTTGTAACTGTATGCGAAAGGTGGGGGTACTGGGGATGCCCCCTGTCCAGTGTGTAAACTGTTGGGAAACTGTGTGGTGTACTGGATTCCACCTGTCAAGTGTGAAGACTTATGGCGAAAGGGGTGGGAAATTTTTTTCCCGAAGGGAAGACATGGGAAAAATTTTGGTGTACGGGAGTCCCCTGTCACAGTGTGAAACTGTAAGGGGGTGTTGGGATAATGTCCCCTTACGTTGAAAACTGTTGGGAAAATGGGTGGGACGGGGTTACCTTTTCAAGGTGTGACTGATGGCAAAAGGGGGGACTGGAAACCACCCGTGTGTGAAGACGGTAATGGAAAACTGTGGGGGAAAAAGTTTTTCCCCTGTCCCCCCCCTGTGTAAGACTGTTGGCCCAAATGTGGTGTACGGGATGTCCCCCCCCGTGAGGGGGCGAAAGCCGGTGCTGGAGATGTCCCCCTTCCCGTTAAAGGGGGAAAGGGGGGTTTTGGGGGGGTCCACCTTCACAGTTGTAAGACTGTAGGCGAAAGCTGGTGGTGTAGGGGTGCCCCCCGCACAGTGTGTAAGACGATGGCAAAGCTGGGGGTCGTATGTCCACCTGTCAATTTAAGGTTTAAAAACCCCCCCAGTGGGGTGGTACGGAGAACCACCTGTCCCTGGTCTGAGGCGAAAAAGGGTTTGGGACAAAATGTACCTTTAAGGTGTTGCCCATCAAACTTTTGGGGGCTGGGGAGTCACCGCCCCAGTTAAACGACGAAAACTGTTGGGAAAGGGGTTCCACCCCAATTTTTTAAAAGGTATGCGGGGCTGTTGGGTTTGGGGGTTCCCCCTGAAAAACAAAAGCCTGTCACTGCCTTAACTCCAATGGGGCTTTAAAAGGAGTTTCTAACTCGTTTCCCCGGGGCTTGCAGATGAAAAAACGGACACCAAAATCTTTAAACGGGGAAAATTTGGGTTCCCTACCCCCGATGGCCCGGGGGCTTCTCCCTGACCCAATGAAATCCCCGGGTTTTCCCTATACCCAAAAGATGCTTAAAGGGAAAAAGGTTTTCTTTGGTTGGGTTTGGGCGGTTAGGAAACAAACCCCCGGGGGCCCTTACCGGGCGGGTTTGGGCTTTGGGGGGGTAACCCCAAAAGGGGGGGGGTGGGGGGGGGGGCCCTTTTAAATCTGTCTTTTGGCCGGGGGGAAACCCCCCCAAAAAGGGAAAAACCTTTTCCTGAAAACTCTTTTTCCCAACCCCCTGTTTTAAAATTGGGACTTTAAATTTAAAATTTAGGGGGGGAAAGCAATTTTTAAAATTTTGGTTTTTTCGCCCGTGGGTTGTTTTTGGGAGTGTAAAATTTGTTACATTTTTGCCCTTGGGGGGATGTAAAATTTATTTAAAAGAGAGAAATTTCGGGGAAAATTTTGGGGTTTTTATTTGGTGGATTCCCCCTCTGTAAAATTTTTTTAACCCCCGAAAAACTGAAAAACACCCCCTGGGGTTCCAAAAAAATTCTTGGGAGTTGGGCCACCGAAATTCCGCAAAGTGGTACGCCCTTTGAAACTGCCCTTAAAAAAAAAAAAACCCTTTTTTTCCCTTGAATTTTAAAAAAAGGAAAAAATTTTCTTCATCCCCGGGGGGTACCATTTTAAAAAGTTCCTTTGTTTTGAAAGGCCGTTGTTGGGTGGGGCTGTTTTCCCCCTTTACCAGCCTTTTACCTTTTTACTTATTTTCACACAAAACCCAAAGGCCCATGACAAAAAAATTTTTCCTTTGTTTTTTTTGGGCAAATTCCCAAACTTTGGGAAAAATTTTGAAACAACCTAAAAAACCCGTGATTACCTAAAACCAAAAACAAAGGAAAGCCTTTTTCTTGGGGGTTGTAAAAAAAAAAAAAAAGAAAAGAGCCCCCAAAAATTTTTTTTTAATTTTGGGGAGAGGGGAAAAAAGTTTTTTTTTTCTTTGTTTAATTTATTCATTTGCCAAAAATTTTTAAGGGGGGGGGGGGATATTTTTTTAAAAATGTTTTCTTTTTTCCCGCTTGTCCCTTTTTTCCGGGGGTGAATTTTTTTAATTTTTGGGGAACAATTGTTTTTTCCTTTACGAAAACCAAAACCTAAAAACCGGGGCAAAACTTTAAACACTAAATTTTGGTAACAAATTTAAAACCAACAAAGTAGTCATTGGCATGAAAAAAGGAAAAAAATTTTTTTTTGAGGTTTAAAACAAAAACCCCAAAAAAACCCCACCCCCTCTCACATGAAAGAATAAAATTTAGAAGGTTAAATTGGGGGGTTAATGGGGAAAAGAAAAGGGGGGGGGGGGGGGGGGGCAAAACCGCCAATGCCGGGCTTATTGAAATTTTTTAAAAAAAGGCCCTTTTTTTTTGTTTATATTTTAAATGTTCTAAAAAAAATTTTTTTTTCGGTTTAAAAGGAAAAGTTTTTTTTCCATTTAAAACCTCCCTAGGGGGTTTTTTTCCAAAGAGGTAACGTACCATTACCTTTTTCAATAAAATTTTTAAATTAACAAAAAAAATTTAAACCCCAAATTTTGGGGATTTACAATTGAAAGGAAAAATTTGCAAAACATCAGCCAAAAGGTTTTTTTAATTAAGAAAATCACAATGAAAACCGATTAACTACCATGCATTTAGCAAAAAGTTAAATTCCCTCGTTTAAAAAAAAAATTTTTTGGGGGGGGGGGTTTTCACCCGGAAAAAAATTTGACTTTTTGGGATCTCAATTTTGAAAACTTTTTTAAAAAAACATAGCACCCATGGGAAAATTTTTCTAGGTTTTGGTTCCTTCAAAACACTTCACATTTTTTTAAAGTGATTAGGTGGGGAAAAATTTTCCTGTTTTTAACAATACAAAAAGGTTTCCCATGATTTTAAAAAAACCCCCCCCCCTTTAAAATTTTCTTTTCTGAATTGGACTTTTAATTTTTTCCTATTTTTGGTTTGCGATCGGGGCAAAGGAGCAATTTTTTCCCTCCCGAAACCAAAACACAAAAACCCCAAAAAAACAAACAAAACCAAAACCAACCAAAAATTTGTGCTTTGATAAACAGCGTTGCAACATTACCGAAATTACGTTGTTTTTTTTTAAAAATGTGCGCCTAAACCTTGTTTGGGTCAACCTTTAACTCTTCAGGAGTCCTAATGGCTTCCTCAATTTTTCCATTTTCCAAGGGAACAGGATCACGGGAAAAAGGGAAAAACAAGGGTTTTTTTGGCCTCCCACGTGCCCAAATTTTTTGTTTAAAAATGTAAATGAAGCAAATTGTGTTTTTTCAAAAAATCCCCCAAAACACCCCTGATTTTTTCCCGGGGGCCCATTCCTGCCCCAAATTTTAAAGGTTTCCGGGAAAAAAAATTTTTCCAAAATTTTTTTTCCCGAAAAGGCATTTAGGGGGGGCCCGCGGCCAAACCCGCACCGGGCGAAAAAAACAACCCAAAAACCAAAAAAAAACACACCCACCCAAACCCCAAAAATTGGGGGGTTTCTTTTTACTTTCCACCCAAAAAAAAAAAAACTTTTTTTTTTTTTTTAAGATTACATCCCCCTCCGGGAATTTTCTGCATTTAAAAATTTTCCTTAAAACCAAAAATTTAAACCCCGCATTGTTTCTAAAAAGGGAAAAAATCTGCGAAAAAGGAACTTTTCCAAACCTTAAATTTTTCCCACCCCAAGGGTTCTTAATGCTACCGTGGGTTAAATATAACCTTTTAATTTAAAATTTTTTTTTAAAGGGAATTCCATAAGGGTCAAAAGGTTTGGTTGTTAAAAATGGGGTTTTTCTTTTTTGGCCGAAAAACCACATTAAAAATACGCGGCCCGAAAAAAATTTTACGTTTAAAAAGTTTTTCCCCCAAAGGTGAAAGTTAAACAACACTAATTTTTAAAAATCGGCTTTTTTCAAGGGAACAAGCCTGAAATGGCTAAGGGGGAAAGGGGGGGGGGAAAAAATAAAAACATAGTTTTAAAACACGGGCCCCCCCATTAATTTAACCCTTTTGGAAATTTTTAAGAAATTTATTTTTAAAAACACCCCTGGCAAACATTGTTTTTTTGATTTTACCCTTTTCAAAAAAAGCCAAAAAAAAAAATTTTTCCTTGTTTTTTCCCCAAGGTAAAGGAAAGTTTACACATGTTCATACAGTTTCAATTTTTTTGTGGGTTGTTATTTTGGAATAAGCTTAAATTTTAAAAAATGGGCCCCAATTAAATGAAAACTCCGTCGGGGTAATCCTTGGGATCATTTTAGGGTTTTTTTGTTTTTTGGCCGGGGGGAAAAATCCCCCCAAGTGGTTACATTTCGCGGCCTTCCGTGTTGGGTGGGTTTGGGTTGCTGTTGTTGGGGGGTGGGCCCCAGTTTGGGGAAAAAAAAAAAAGTATGGGCCCCCTACACCAACAACACACCCTGAGCTTAAAAACCCACCCCATAGGGTAGCTAAATTCAAAAGTTTTTAAAAGCAAACGTTAAAAAGAAAAATTAAATAATGATTTAAATAAATGTGTTTAAGGGGCATAAAATTGAAACGAACCAAAATGGGGGTTTCCGGAAATTTGCAGCTCTTGGGGTTGGAAAGTTTGGGGGGTTTTTTTATTTTGTTTTTGAAAAATAGATAGAAAAGGAAACGATTTTAAAAATTATTTTTCAAAAACAGTTTTAATTTGGGGGTTTTTTTTTATGCAAAAGTTTGACCAAAAACTGACTTGTAAAAAGTAAAGAGGAGGGGGAAAACCGGGGAACCCCTTTTTCCCAAAGAAAGATTTAAAAAACCAAAGAATTGTTTTTAGGGAAAAGGTTAACTTTTTCCCCGCGTTTGTTTGTTTTGTTGGTGGTTTGGGGGTTGGGGTTTGGTGTTTGGGGTGGCGCATTTTGGGGGGTGAAAGAAAGGGGGAATTTTTAAAATCCCAAAACCCCAAAAGGATAAAAGATAACCAAAAAAGCTTCTTAGGGGAATCCACACTTTTTAAAGGTTTTTTTTTTTTTAACAAAATGGTTTATGTTTTTGTTCTTTTTTTTCCTTTCTAAGAAAACCCCAAAAACAAAGAACAAAAACCAATTTTTCCCCTTTTCCGTTTTGTTTTTCCCCCCCCAAACATTTAAAAAGGGCCCGGGGAAAAAATTACCCCCTTTTTTTGAAAAATTCAAAAAACCCCAAGCCGACCCAATTTTGTTCAAAACAGTCAAGGGGGGAGAAGAAACAGACTGCTTTTAAAATGGGAAACAAAAAAGAAAAAAAATATGGGGGAAAAAGGGAAACCGGAAAAAGCGGCAAAAAAAATACCGGATTTTGGGGGGGGGGGAAAAAAAAAAAGGGGGGGGGGTTAAAATTAAAAAGGGGGCGTCAAAATTTTTTGTTTTTTCCCTTTGGGCACAACCTTGGGGTTGCGTTTTTAAACCCCGCAAGTGGGGGGCCCCCCCCCACCCGGGGGTCCTTTCCACCCCTTTAGGCCAAAAAAAATTTTTCAAAATCAAAGAAGAAAAAGGTTTCCAGTAAAAAATCTTGGCTCTGCCACAAGGGCTTTTTAAAAAACCAAGTTTTCCCCTTTTTTTTTTTTTTTTCCCCTTTCCCCCAAACACAACCCCACCCAAAAAAAAACCCCCCCCCCACCAAAAAAAACCCCATTTCCCAAAAAACGGGGGTTTGACCCCCCTCCCCAACGTCACATGGAAAAAAATTTTGGGGCCCTTAAGGGCGGGTTATTCAATTTCCCCATTAATCCCCAGCCCAAAACTTTAAAGCCCCCCGGGTAAAAAAGGGAAAAAAATGGTGGGGTTTTGGTTTTTTTTTTGGGGGGGGGGGGGGCCCGGGACGGGGGTTGTTTTGCTTTTTTTTCCCCTGGAGTTAAAAATAAACAAAAACCCCCCCAAAAAACCGAGAAAAAGAAACGAAAAGGGGAAAAAAAAAAAAATGAATTGTAATTTTTCCCCCATTCCCTTGGGCCCCGGTTTGATTGGGTTGGCCGAATTTTTTCTAGATTTTTTTGGAAAAAAAAAATTTTAAATAAAAATTTTTTTGGACCAAATTTCTAAGGATTAAAAAACCAACCCCCTTTTTTTTTTTCTTTTCCCATTTACAAAAACACCCCACACACCCCCCCACAAACAAAAATTCACCTCCACACAGTCGTGGCAGCAGAGTACAGCTGTTGACCAAGCTTCTCTAAGCGATCTAAATCAGTCCGACACACAACCATAATTGTTGATGCGTATATACGTATGTGTCCTGATTATCAACAAAATCTGCGCCGTGGCTGACACACTCCGTCTTCGACAGGTCGGATTAAGATTTCTGTGGGGAATGGGGGGGGGGGGGGGGGGGGGGGGGGCTCTCCTCCATTAGCTCAAGACTAAAACGTCCTACCCTGTGAGCACAGGGGGATGGTGTGTTCACTCGGGTTCTATGCTCAGGTGAAGAGTTTATAACGCGGCTCATGATCGCATGATGCTCCTGTCATGGGACATTACTTCAATGCAGATAACTGTGCTACATGTTATCCCACCCCATCCTGCCAGGAACATCACCGTTTGGTCTGGGGCTGCTTATTCAATAAGGCAAGCCCGACTTTTATCGCAGCTAAGCCTCATAACTGGGGGCATCTCCCTATCCGCAGCCTGGGGACTCGCCTGGTTAGTGATGGTCGCCCCTGCTCCATCGTGGCGACAGGATTGAAGATCTAAAGCAACCACCAAAAACCGGCTGAAGAAGAAAAAGACGAAGAAATCAGTCCTTGGATTGACTGTAGTGGCTGTCGGAGTTATACCCTGGGTAAAAATCAGAATGGTGTAATCCCAGTGCCCTGTCACCGGTTTTCGAATTGGATTCGGAAACAGATAAAATATTTATCCTTAGAATTTATTAGTTTGTTGTATATATATATATATATAATATATATATATATATATATATAATATATATATATATATATATATATATGCACAAATTGATTATGCTAATTATGCATGTGATTATTTCAAATTCTGTGTGTGTGTGTCTCTCTCTCTCTCTCTCTCACTCACTCTCACACACACACACACACACACACACACACACACACACACACACACACACACACACACACACACACATGTACGCACGCGCCACACACACACACACACACACACACACACACACACACACACACACACACACACACACACACACACACACACACACACACTTGGCGTAGACCAAACGGCAATATTGGAATACTTGTTTCAGAAGCGAAATTGATTACTTTAATGGCTTGTGAAAAATATGTTCTAAAAAGATTCGGAAATGAAAAATTGAATATGTCAACCGTCTTATCCTATTTAAGTAAATAACTCGGATTTCGAACAATCTGAAAAGAAGGTAAGAGAAATGAAAAATAGAATATAACTATCGTCTCATCCTATGAAAGTAAATAATGATTTTCCTACTGGCGATGAAAAGGCCGGAAAATTCGTTTGAATGTTTGCTCTAGAAACAGTACCTGTAAATGCTTATCAACATAAGCCAAAACATTTAGAAACAAATAAGAAGAAGAAGAAAGATCCAGACCCCAATAATAATAGTTCTATGAATGCACCGACAGCATTTTGAGGTCGATGGTGCGATCGTTGCTTTCGGTAATACAACATAATAATATGTAGGAGTAAACCGAATATCGTACATCAAACTGGATCACGTACCGAAAAGTTAGATTTATATTGTGCATAAAGTGGCACAGAAATGTTTAACATCAGGTTTATACCAATAAAATGGAAGCACTTTATTGCAATACAGTTACAAGTGTAAGGCAAACCTCGCAAAGAGGTTTTGAAGTATAGACCTGTTGCTCCAACATCACACGTACGTAAGGTAATGGAAAAGATTAAGTACAGTAGAAAGAGGTACTGGTGTGAAAAGAATATTAATCTGTTCAATCAAGCTGTGTTTAGAAAAGGGCAGTCAACAATGGACCATTTGGTCAGACTGACAGGTCACATCAAAAGTCAGTTAGCGAAGCCGAAAAGCATTCTCGCTTCGTTGTTTGATTTCGAAAAGGCATACAGTGGGAAAGGTCATGAAAGATTCCTGTTAAAAGTGAACAAAAATGGGACTCTCCGGATACGATTATGATAATATCAAAACTTTTCTTAAGAAAGACGTTTCGACATAACAGGTGGAAATATATATTCTTCTTATAAGTGCATAGAACTAGAAATTCTTCATGATTTAATAATAGCACCCGTAATTTACAAAATTCGATTTCAGTTTAATATAATGTCGCGTAATATATCGAAGATATTGCAATATGGATGGCTTGTGCACTGAAGAAAAGAACACCTATAAGATATTGTTAAACATACTGAAAGAATTCATCAAACAGAAATCCTTAACGTGTGCCATTATTTGAAACTAAATGGTTTATAGGTTTTTTTAACAGAAAGAACAGCATGGTTCTTTTTCGTCACTGTGCTAGACCTCAAACCTTCCACAGTTTATTATAAAGGGCAAAGTTCTAGAGCATCAAGAGATCCGAAATTTCTAGAAATTCAGTTTGTAAATAAATGACTGTGTAAGTGACATACATATTATATTTGCGAAGACTGGACGCAGTTTAAACTTTCTCAAGATGGCTAGTTACCACGTTTGGGGTCAGGACACAACTACTCTGACTCACCTTGCAATATTTCATGTAAGAAGCAAACTGGAGAGGTTCTTTCTCACACAACATCTTGAGTCTATTAAAAAAAAAAGAAAGCTCCAGAGCTCAGACGGCAAGGCATATGCATTGCCATTTGGAGTGCTGTTCTTGCCTCTTGTGAGGAAATTTGCGGAGCAACTGGAATGTAATCATCAAATGGTGACAGGAAACTGACTTGTGCAAAATATGTAGTTAGAGCCTCTTCCGTTGATGACTACACGGACGCCGAACAGATTCACACATATCAACTAGAAGCAGTAAAGCATCTTCACTGTCAACATTGGCAACTGTTTGACTCTGTGTCCTCACCTGTCACATCACACGTTCGTGATCAGTATCCTAATGACTTTAAGGTTGTCACGGATGGTTGTGTAACCAAAGATAGTAATGCCGGCCCATGTTTGTATTTCCTAATTTAGACTTCAAAAGTTGTGGTATCTTGAACGTAGGCAATCAAATTTTACAGTTGAAGTGATTGCGTTAGTAATAGCATTGCATCATGTCCTACACTTACTAATCACAATCTCTAGTGTTTTGCTTGTGCTGACTCTATAGTGGTACTATGTGCAATCAACAAAGCATGGAACAGAGAGCAAACTGGTATCATCTTTGTAACAAACCATCTTGTCCGTTGTCTTATTTTGAAAGGGCCGAGTGTTAAGTTCTTTCCCTCTCACTGTGGCATGTTTATAAATGAAATGGCAGTTAAAACTGGGTGCCCGGCCATCCGGCCATTCGGTGGTCTATTATTACCTCTGTCATCCAGTAAAATCTTAAACTTGAAAAAAAAAGTATTTGGATTTCAAAAATCAGTCACGACCCGATCATTTTCATTATTCTTTTTCAAGTTCAAGACAAGTAGCAAGAGTATTATTAGAATGAGATTTGATGCATGTAACATCAAATATTCTAAGCATGTGAGCTGTGTTTGCTCCGGTATTTTATCCACTCAGCATATGCTTATAGAAAGTTCAGAGCTAAACATACAATATACAGGTTGGGGTAATGACAGTCCATGCCTTTCAGAAAACTGACTAATAATCTTTCGTATGAAAAGGATCAAAATTTGTATGATGCTGGATGGTGCATATTGCATAATCCAGCTGGTTATATCGTGTAATCATTTTGCTTCTAACTTTTGGTGTGATATCACACCTGAGTGAAAACACGTTAAATAACCGATCATTTTCTCTAGTATATTTCATGTTCAAGGCATGTTCCAAGACTGTTACATAGAATGAGACTCGATTTGATGCATAGAAACGTAAATATTCTAAGCATGTGAACTGTGTTGTGCCGGAATTTTATCCACTGAGAATATGCTCACAGAATGTTCCGCGCTAGATAAACAACCAAAGAATTAGGGTAATGATAGTTCATGCCTTTCAGATAGCCGACTGACAATCTTTCGTATGACAAGGATTGAAATCTGTATAATGTGGGATGGCGCTATTACATAATCCATCTACTTATCTCAGGTAATTTCTTTGCTTCTACGTTTTCGTGTGATATCACACCTGAGTCAAGACACGTTAAATAACAGGGTCATTCATTCATTTTCTTCATAGTAATTACTTTTATCATCACTATCATTAACATCCTCCTACCCATTTGCATCTTCATCATTGTCATCTTCTTTCTCATCATGATCGTCATCATTATCGTCATCATGGCATCGTCACAAGTTTACAAGTGCACTGAGACACACACAGACACAGGGAGACAGGATCCACATATTCTGTAGACGTCCGTTTCAGCGGTACAGCTCATGAATCTTAGACGTTTCTATTTTTGCTGCGTGATTTTCTGCATTGGCTTTATTCTGAACAATTCCCAGAACACCTTTCTGTAATGGGATCCCATGATGTAGTATGCAAAAATATTGAAGGTGGAGTTGATGT